>OX589609.1:13305000-13649648 GCA_951329385.1 Polia nebulosa | reverse complement strand
GGTTAGGTTAGGTTAGGTTAGTTAGGTTAGGTTAGGTTAGCAAGCTCTTACGAAACGTAAAAAAAATGCATTTTTTTGACGTTTCGTGAGAGCTAGGCTCACGTGTGGGGTGTCAAAAGATGCGTCTCCGCGCGGGTTAACTAAATGAACTGGAATAAAAATTTCAACGGAACAAAAATTTTGCACAGTGGGCCAAAAACCAGTTTTTAATATAAAGCTGCGATGGTCAATTTTTATAGTCGGGATAGCAGGAGCTAGCCTGTATTATAATTAATATGCAAAAAACTAGGTAAAAAAAGCTCTCCTGGAGGCAGAAATATCGATGGTTTAGTTAGGTTAGGTTAGGTTAGTTAGGTTAGGTTAGGTTAGCAAGCTCTTACGAAACGTAATAAAAGCAATTTTTTGACGTTTCGTGAGAGCTACGCTCACGTGTGGGGTGTCAAAAGATGCGTCTCCGCGCGGGTTAACTAAATGAACTGGAATAAAAATTTCAACGGAACAAAAATTTTGCACAGTAGGCCAAAAACCAGTTTTTAATATAAAGCTGCGATGGTCAATTTTTATAGTCGGGATAGCAGGAGCTAGCCTGTATTATAATTAATATGCAAAAAACTAGGTAAAAAAAGCTCTCCTGGAGGCAGAAATATCGCTGGTTTGGTTAGGTTAGGTTAGGTTAGTTAGGTTAGGTTAGGTTAGCAAGCTCTTAGGAAACGTAAAAAAAGTAATTTTTTGACGTTTCGTGAGAGCTAGGCTCACGTGTGGGGTGTCAAAAGATGCGTCTCCGCGCGGGTTAACTAAATGAACTGGAATAAAAATTTCAACGGAACAAAAATTTTGCACAGTGGGCCAAAAACCAGTTTTTAATATAAAGCTGTGATGGATGGTGTGTGGTGGTGTGGATAGTCGGGATATATAAAAATTGACATCGTTACCTAACCAAACCATCGATATTTCTGCCTCCAGGAGAGCTTTTTTTACCTAGTTTTTTGCATATTAATTATAATACAGGCTAGCTCCTGCTATCCCGACTATAAAAATTGACCATCGCAGCTTTATATTAAAAACTGGTTTTTGGCCCACTGTGCAAAATTTTTGTTCCGTTGAAATTTTTATTCCAGTTTATTTAGTTAACCCGTGCGGAGACGCATCTTTTGACACCCCACACGTGAGCCTAGCTCTCACGAAACGTCAAAAAATTGCTTTTTTTTTACGTTTCGTAAGAGCTTGCTAACCTAACCTAACCTAACTAACCTAACCTAACCTAACCAAACCATCGATATTTCTGCCTCCAGGAGAGCTTTTTTTACCTAGTTTTTTGTATATTAATTATAATACAGGCTAGCTCCTGCTATCCCGACTATAAAAATTGACCATCGCAGCTTTATATTAAAAACTGGTTTTTGGCCCACTGTGCAAAATTTTTGTTCCGTTGAAATTTTTATTCCAGTTCATTTAGTTAACCCGCGCGGAGACGCATCTTTTGACACCCCACACGTGAGCCTAGCTCTCACGAAACGTTAAAAAAATTGCTTTTTTTTTACGTTTCGTAAGAGCTTGCTAACCTAACCTAACCTAACTAACCTAACCTAACCTAACCAAACCATCGATATTTCTGCCTCCAGGAGAGCTTTTTTTACCTAGTTTTTTGCATATTAATTATAATACAGGCTAGCTGCTGCTATCCCGACTATAAAAATTGACCATCGCAGCTTTATATTAAAAACTGGTTTTTGGCCCACTGTGCAAAATTTTTGTTCCGTTGAAATTTTTATTCCAGTTCATTTAGTTAACCCGCGCGGAGACGCATCTTTTGACACCCCACACGTGAGCCTAGCTCTCACGAAACGTCAAAAAATTGCTTTTTTTACGTTTCGTAAGAGCTTGCTAACCTAACCTAACCTAACTAACCTAACCTAACCTAACCAAACCATCGATATTTCTGCCTCCAGGAGAGCTTTTTTACCTAGTTTTTTGCATATTAATTATAATACAGGGTAGCTCCTGCTATCCCGACTATAAAAATTGACCATCGCAGCTTTATATTAAAAACTGGTTTTTGGCCCACTGTGCAAAATTTTTGTTCCGTTGAAATTTTTATTCCAGTTCATTTAGTTAACCCGCGCGGAGACGCATCTTTTGACACCCCACACGTGAGCCTAGCTCTCACGAAACGTCAAAAAATTGCTTTTTTTACGTTTCATAAGAGCTTGCTAACCTAACCTAACCTAACTAACCTAACCTAACCTAACCAAACCATCGATATTTCTGCCTCCAGGAGAGCTTTTTTTACCTAGTTTTTTGCATATTAATTATAATACAGGCTAGCTCCTGCTATCCCGACTATAAAAATTGACCATCGCAGCTTTATATTAAAAACTGGTTTTTGGCCCACTGTGCAAAATTTTTGTTCCGTTGAAATTTTTATTCCAGTTCATTTAGTTAACCCGCGCGGAGACGCATCTTTTGACACCCCACACGTGAGCCTAGCTCTCACGAAACGTCAAAAAATTGCTTTTTTTACGTTTCGTAAGAGCTTGCTAACCTAACCTAACCTAACTAACCTAACCTAACCTAACCAAACCATCAGGCGGTTTTCCGTGCTGGAGGGCATCGTGCTGCGGCCCCCGCTGGCGGCGAGTCAGCCGGCGTTGGGCCAGCGGCCACCGGGCTCATTTGCCGCCGCTGCGGCTGCTGCGCCCAAGCAGGGTTCGGCGGGACGGGCCGACTTCGGGTCTGTGCTGAGACCCGCGGGGTCGGCCCCGCCGAAGGCGCTAAAGGCGCCCCCCAAACCGGGTGGGACGGCTGCACGGGCGGCGAAAGCCCCGAAGGCCCCAGCCCAGGTGGCTAGACGGCCGTCACAGCCTGCCCCGACTTCCCAACCTCCTCCGGCCGAGGCTGCCGAATGGCAAGTGGCCGGGGAGAAAGAGAAGGCGGGAAAGGCCAAAAGGGCGGCCAAACGCCGAGAGAGGCGGAAGCGGCGCAAGGAGCGGGCCGCTGCGGCCAGGCTCCGCGCCCCGATGTCCGCGGCTGTGGTAATTACGCTGCAGCCGGAAGCGATCCAGAAGGGCGTGACCTACCGCAGCGTGCTCGCCAAAACCAAGGCGGCGGTGAGCCTCGAGGAGGTGGGGTGTGCCGACGGCGTTCGGGTGAAGGTCACCAAGACCGGAGCCCGGATGCTGGAGGTCCCCGGCGCCTCCAGCGGCCCAGCTGCTGACGCCCTGGCCGAGAAAATCAGGGCGTTGCTGGTCGACGAGGCTCGAGTGTCCAGGCCCACCAAGAGCGCAGACATGCGCATTATGGGCCTGGACGACTCTGTGACGGAGGCGGAGGTGAAGGCCGCCGTCGCCAGGACTGGAGGGTGCCCTGCCGAGCAGGTGAGGGTAGGCACTCTCCGTCCTGATCGCGCGGGGCTTCTCACTGTAACGGTGAGCTGCCCCGTGTCGGCGGCGAGCCAGATAACTGGGAAGGGCCGAAGGTTCTTGGTGGGCTGGGTGTCTGCGCAGGTGAAGCTGCTGGAACCCAGACCTCTGAGGTGCTTCCGCTGCCATGTGGGCGACCACGTGGCAGCGAGGTGCACCTCGGAGGTGGACAGGGGGAACAGCTGCTTCCGCTGTGGTCGGCCCGGTCACAAGGCCGGCTCCTGTGAGGCCGCGCCGCACTGCGCAGCATGTGCGGCAGCTGGCAAGCCGGCCGATCACCGGGCTGGGAGCAGGACCTGCGCCCCACCCGCCAAGACCAGGGCCAGGGGCAGGCCCTCCACCACCACCACCACCACCGCCACCGTCGCAACCGCCGCCGTCGCCGCTTCCGCCGACGCTGCCCCCACAGCCGTCGTCGCCACCGCAAACATCGCGGTGGCTGGACCCTCGCAGAGGGCTGGGGAGGAGGAGGCTGTAATGGAATGCCAATAACGGCCCCATTACGCCTCCTCCAGGCGAACATCAACCACTGCGCCGATGCTCAGGACCTGTTGTTCCAGAGCATGGCGCAGTGGTCGATTAACATCGCCGTGGTCTCCGAGCCGTACTATGTCCCGCCCAGGGATGACTGGGTGGAGGACCTGGACGGCTCGGTGACCATCATTTCGTCGGCCGCCGCCGGTACCCCGACCCTCGAGGAGGTCAAGAGGGGTCGGGGTTGCGTGGCAGCACGGTTCGGGGAGATAGTAGTGGTAGGGGTGTACTTCTCCCGGAACCAAACTCTCGCCGAGTTCCACAACTCCCTCGCGGAGTTGAGAGACGTCGTCGTCGGATACCGTTCCCTCCCTGCGCTCGTTCTCGGGGACTTCAATGCCAAGAACTTGGCTTGGGGTTCCCGGTTCACGGACGCAAGGGGCAGGATGGTGGAGGACTGGGCTCTGGAGACAGGCCTGGTCGTCCTGAACCGGGGTTCTGTCCCCACGTGCGTGCGGTGGCAGGGCGAATCGGTGGTGGACCTCTCGTTCGCCAGCCCCGCTCTGTCACCGCGCGTACTTGACTGGCGCGTTCTGGAGGAGGTGGAGACGTCTTCCGATCACCAGTACATCCGGTTTGACGTTTCCGCCCAGACCTCCAGCGTGCCGCCGGTCCGACAGACCCCGAGCGGTCCGCGTTGGTCGCTGAAGCAGCTGGACCGGGAGCTACTCCTGGAGGCCTCGATCGTGCAGGCCTGGGTGACATCACCGAACAGGCCTGCCGACATAGACGACGAGGCAGAGTGGTTCCAGGAGGCCATGTCCGAGATATGTGACGTGGCAATGCCCCGGGTCCAGCCTTCTGCTCGGCGACAGGTGTACTGGTGGTCGCCGGCGCTTACGGCTTTACGCCAAGGGTGTATTGCCGCGCGACGCCGGTATACCAGGTACCGCAGACGGCTCCGTAACCGCACGCCGGAAACGGAAGCCGTCGAGGTGGAGCTATACGAGGGGTACAGAGCTGCGAGGATTGCCCTCCGAACGGAGATCTTGCGGGCCAAGAGATCGGCCCGCGAGGAGTCGCTGGAGACTCTGAACAGAGACCCATGGGGGCGCCCGTATCTAGCGGTGCGGGGGAAACTCCGCCCATGGGCCCCCCCACTGACGCAGAGTCTCCGGCCACAGATCGTGGAGGGCGTGGTGAGCGCTCTGTTCCCCTCGCGAGGGGAACATACTCCTCCGCCTATGGCTCCGTCTCCTGCGGTATCTGACGCGGACCAGGACGACGACGACGACGACGATGCTCCCGAGGTGACCGAGGTAGAGCTGAGAGCGGCGGTGCGTAGGCTGAATGCCAAAAACACCGCCCCAGGACCCGATGGCTTTCATGGGAAAGCCTGGGTCCTGGCCTTGCAAGAGGCTCTCGGGCCTCGACTCAGAGGGCTTTTAAGCGCATGCTTAGAAAGGGGCCAGTTTCCACGTCGGTGGAAGACGGGGAAGCTGGTCCTGATCAAGAAGGTGGGGCGCCCTGCGGACTCTCCGTCCGCTTACCGGCCCATTGTGCTGCTCGACGAGGTGGGCCAGCTCTTTGAAAGAGTAATTGCAGACCGCCTCGTCGGGCAGCTGGTGCGGGTGGGGCCGGACCTGGCGGAGAGCCAGTACGGCTTCCGCAGGGGGCGCTCCACGGTGGACGCAGTCATGCGCGTAAGAGCCCTCACGACGGGGGATGCAGTGGCCCGGGGTAGGGTCGTCTTGGCGGTGTCTCTGGACATCGCCAATGCCTTCAACACCCTGCCCTGGAGTTGTATAGTGGAGGCACTCCGGTATCACCGGGTGCCGCCCTACCTCCGTCGCGTAGTCGAGGCGTACCTGACGGACAGAGCCGTCATCTACCCCGGTCATCAGGGAGTATGGAAACGGCGAGAGATGTCGTGCGGTGTTCCACAGGGATCGGTCCTGGGGCCGCCCTTGTGGAACATCGGATACGACTGGGTGCTGCGCGCCGACCTCCCCGCTGGCGTCAGCGTAGTGTGCTACGCTGACGACACGCTGGTCTTAGCGCAGGGGAGGTCGCACGAGGCGGCGGCCGAACTTATGACACGCGGGGTTGCGACAGTCATAGAGAGGATCCGGCAACTGGGACTCGAGGTGGCATTGCACAAGTCCGAGGCCATGTGTTTTCATGGTCGTCGGAACGCGCCACCTGCGGGTTCCCAGATCACGGTAGGAGGGGTTCGCATCGGCGTCGAGGGTACGATGAAGTACCTGGGACTCGTCCTCGACAGCCGGTGGAACTTTGTCGAACATTTTCGACGTTTGGCTCCCAGATTGGACAGGGCCGGGGCCGCCTTGAAGCGGCTCCTACCCAATCTGAGGGGGCCAAATGCCTCCTGCCGGAGGCTCTACGCGGGGATCGTGCGGTCCATGGCCCTCTACGGGGCACCGGTGTGGGCGCGTTCGTTGAGGCAGCGATCAGCTCGCCTGATGAACGCGTCCCAGAGGGTCATGGCGATCCGAATCATCCGCGGATACCGCACGATCTCCCGTGAGGCGGCGAGCCTCCTTGCCGGACTGTCACCGTGGGATCTGGAGGCAAAAATCCTCGCGCACCTGTACGAGTGGCGCGAGGAGGCCAAACGCCGGGGCGAAACTCCGCTGCCGCGACAACTCGCGGCTCGGCGGACCGAGCTCCGGCAGGATCTCATGGTGACATGGAGAGAGCGACTGTCGCAACCCAGCGCTGGGCACGCCACCATCGAGGCGGTGGTGCCCCTCTTTGAGGAGTGGTTGGAGAGGCGTCACGGCGCCCTCACCTTCCGCCTGACGCAGGTGCTCACCGGACACGGCTGTTTCGGGAGGTACCTGTGTCGGATCAGGGCGGAGGTGACCCCTGAGTGTTTCCACTGCGAGGATCGCCCAGAGGACACGGTGGAGCATACGGTGGAGGTTTGCCCCGCTTGGGCAGAGCACCGCCGTGTCCTCGTGGATGCGATAGGCGACAGCGACCTCTCGCGCCGTGCCCTGGTTCAGGCCATGGTACGGAGCGAGAGGGAATGGGAGGCCGTCTCCTCCTTCTGCGAAGCAGTAATGCTCGCGAAGAGGGAGGCGGCACACGTTAGGGAGGCTCAGCAACGGCCGAGTCGCCCTAGCGCCCCCAGCCGCGACCGCCGCAGGAGACGCCAGGGGCCGCGAGACGATCTCCGGCCACCGTAGACCCGGGCCTGCGGACGGCGAGTAGCGGGTAACTCGCCGCCCGATCAGCACCAGGCCCGAGAGTCGACGGCGCGTAGTGTTCCACGCGCGCCTCAAAGAGTTGTCAGCCAAGTGTAGGGGCCTGCCAAGGCCGGTGCCTGCCCGGGGGTGGAGGATAAATTCGAAAGAGTTACCTCGCCCCCGGGCACTCGAGGCAGGGAGGAACAGGGGTGGGTTTTAGTCAGTAAAAGTCTGACACACCCTTCCGCTCCACCCCAGAGCGGAAGAAGTCATTGGATGATTTCCCACCCCCCAAAAAAAAAAAAAAAAAAAAAAACGAAACGTAAAAAAAAAGCAATTTTTAGACGTTTCGTGAGAGCTAGGCTCACGTGTGGGGTGTCAAAAGATGCGTCTCCGCGCGGTTTAACTAAATGAACTGGAATAAAAATTTCAACGGAACAAAAATTTTGCACAGTGGGCCAAAAACCAGTTTTTAATATAAAGCTGCGATGGTCAATTTTTATAGTCGGGATAGCAGGAGCTAGCCTGTATTATAATTAATATGCAAAAAACTAGGTAAAAAAAGCTCTCCTGGAGGCAGAATATCGATGGTTTGGTTAGGTTAGGTTAGGTTAGTTAGGTTAGGTTAGGTTAGCAAGCTCTTACGAAACGTAAAAAAAAAGCAATTTTTTGACGTTTCGTGAGAGCTAGGCTCACGTGTGGGGTGTCAAAGATGCGTCTCCGCGCGGGTTAACTAAATGAACTGGAATAAAAATTTCAACGGAACAAAAATTTTGCACAGTGGGCCAAAAACCAGTTTTTAATATAAAGCTGCGATGGTCAATTTTTATAGTCGGGATAGCAGGAGCTAGCCTGTATTATAATTAATATGCAAAAAACTAGGTAAAAAAAGCTCTCCTGGAGGCAGAAATATCGATGGTTTGGTTAGGTTAGGTTAGTTAGGTTAGGTTAGGTTAGCAAGCTCTTACTAAACGTAAAAAAAGCAATTTTTTGACGTTTCGTGAGAGCTAGGCTCACGTGTGTGGTGTCAAAAGATGCGTCTCCGCGCGGGTTAACTAAATGAACTGGAATAAAAATTTCAACGGAACAAAAATTTTGCACAGTGGGCCAAAAACCAGTTTTTAATATAAAGCTGCGATGGTCAATTTTTATAGTCGGGATAGCAGGAGCTAGCCTGTATTATAATTAATATGCAAAAAACTAGGTAAAAAAAGCTCTCCTGGAGGCAGAAATATCGATGGTTTGGTTAGGTTAGGTTAGGTTAGTTAGGTTAGGTTAGGTTAGCAAGCTCTTACGAAACGTAAAAAAAGCAATTTTTTGACGTTTCGTGAGAGCTAGGCTCACGTGTGGGGTGTCAAAAGATGCGTCTCCGCGCGGGTTAACTAAATGAACTGGAATAAAAATTTCAACGGAACAAAAATTTTGCACAGTGGGCCAAAAACCAGTTTTTAATATAAAGCTGCGATGGTCAATTTTTATAGTCGGGATAGCAGGAGCTAGCCTGTATTATAATTAATATGCAAAAAACTAGGTAAAAAAAGCTCTCCTGGAGGCAGAAATATCGATGGTTTGGTTAGGTTAGGTTAGGTTAGTTAGGTTAGGTTAGGTTAACAAGCTCTTACGAGACGTAAAAAAAGCAATTTTTTGACGTTTCGTGAGAGCTAGGCTCTCGTGTGGGGTGTCAAAAGATGCGTCTCCGCGCGGGTTAACTAAATGAACTGGAATAAAAATTTCAACGGAACAAAAATTTTGCACAGTGGGCCAAAAACCAGTTTTTAATATAAAGCTGCGATGGTCAATTTTTATAGTCGGGATAGCAGGAGCTAGCCTGTATTATAATTAATATGCAAAAAACTAGGTAAAAAAAGCTCTCCTGGAGGCAGAAATATCGATGGTTTGGTTAGGTTAGGTTAGGTTAGTTAGGTTAGGTTAGGTTAGCAAGCTCTTACGAAACGTAAAAAAAAAGCAAGTTTTAGACGTTTCGTGAGAGCTAGGCTCACGTGTGGGGTGTCAAAAGATGCGTCTCCGCGCGGGTTAACTAAATGATTTGGAATAAAAATTTCAACGGAACAAAAATTTTGCACAGTGGGCCAAAAACCAGTTTTTAATATAAAGCTGCGATGGTCAATTTTTATAGTCGGGATAGCAGGAGCTAGCCTGTATTATAATTAATATGCAAAAAACTAGGTAAAAAAAGCTCTCCTGGAGGCAGAAATATCGATGGTTTGGTTAGGTTAGTTAGGTTAGGTTAGGTTAGCAAGCTCTTACGAAACGTAAAAAAAGCAATTTTTTGACGTTTCGTGAGAGCTAGGCTCTCGTGTGGGGTGTCAAAAGATGCGTCTCCGCGCGGGTTAACTAAATGAACTGGAATAAAAATTTCAACGGAACAAAAATTTTGCACAGTGGGCCAAAAACCAGTTTTTAATATAAAGCTGCGATGGTCAATTTTTATAGTCGGGATAGCAGGAGCTAGCCTGTATTATAATTAATATGCAAAAAACTAGGTAAAAAAAGCTCTCCTGGAGGCAGAAATATCGATGGTTTGGTTAGGTTAGGTTAGGTTAGTTAGGTTAGGTTAGGTTAGCAAGCTCTTACGAAACGTAAAAAAAGCAATTTTTTGACGTTTCGTGAGAGCTAGGCTCACGTGTTGGGTGTCAAAAGATGCGTCTCCGCGCGGGTTAACTAAATGAACTGGAATAAAAATTTCAACGGAACAAAAATTTTGCACAGTGGGCCAAAAACCAGTTTTTAATATAAAGCTGCGATTGTCAATTTTTATAGTCGGGATAGCAGGAGCTAGCCTGTATTATAATTAATATGCAAAAAACTAGGTAAAAAAAGCTCTCCTGGAGGCAGAAATATCGATGGTTTGGTTAGGTTAGGTTAGTTAGGTTAGGTTAGGTTAGCAAGCTCTTACGAAACGTAAAAAAAGCAATTTTTTGACGTTTCGTGAGAGCTAGGCTCTCGTGTGGGGTGTCAAAAGATGCGTCTCCGCGCGGGTTAACTAAATGAACTGGAATAAAAATTTCAACGGAACAAAAATTTTGCACAGTGGGCCAAAAACCAGTTTTTAATATAAAGCTGCGATGGTCAATTTTTATAGTCAGGGATAGCAGGAGCTAGCCTGTATTATAATTAATATGCAAAAAACTAGGTAAAAAAAGCTCTCCTGGAGGCAGAAATATCGATGGTTTGGTTAGGTTAGGTTAGGTTAGTTAGGTTAGGTTAGGTTAGCAAGCTCTTACGAAACGTAAAAAAAAAGCAATTTTTAGACGTTTCGTGAGAGCTAGGCTCACGTGTGGGGTGTCAAAAGATGCGTCTCCGCGCGGGTTAACTAAATGAACTGGAATAAAAATTTCAACGGAACAAAAATTTTGCACAGTGGGCCAAAAACCAGTTTTTAATATAAAGCTGCGATGGTCAATTTTTATAGTCAGGGATAGCAGGAGCTAGCCTGTATTATAATTAATATGCAAAAAACTAGGTAAAAAAAGCTCTCCTGGAGGCAGAAATATCGATGGTTTGGTTAGGTTAGGTTAGGTTAGTTAGGTTAGGTTAGGTTAGCAAGCTCTTACGAAACGTAAAAAAAAAGCAATTTTTAGACGTTTCGTGAGAGCTAGGCTCACGTGTGGGGTGTCAAAAGATGCGTCTCCGCGCGGGTTAACTAAATGAACTGGAATAAAAATTTCAACGGAACAAAAATTTTGCACAGTGGGCCAAAAACCAGTTTTTAATATAAAGCTGCGATGGTCAATTTTTATAGTCGGGATAGCAGGAGCTAGCCTGTATTATAATTAATATGCAAAAAACTAGGTAAAAAAAGCTCTCCTGGAGGCAGAAATATCGATGGTTTGGTTAGGTTAGTTAGGTTAGGTTAGGTTAGCAAGCTCTTACGAAACGTAAAAAAAAAGCAATTTTTTGACGTTTCGTGAGAGCTAGGCTCACGTGTGGGGTGTCAAAAGATGCGTCTCCGCGCGGGTTAACTAAATGAACTGGAATAAAAATTTCAACGGAACAAAAATTTTGCACAGTGGGCCAAAAACCAGTTTTTAATATAAAGCTGCGATGGTCAATTTTTATAGTCGGGATAGCAGGAGCTAGCCTGTATTATAATTAATATGCAAAAAACTAGGTAAAAAAAGCTCTCCTGGAGGCAGAAATATCGATGGTTTGGTTAGGTTAGGTTAGGTTAGTTAGGTTAGGTTAGGTTAGCAAGCTCTTACGAAACGTAAAAAAAAAGCAATTTTTAGACGTTTTGTGAGAGCTAGGCTCACGGGTGGGGTGTCAAAAGATGCGTCTCCGCGCGGGTTAACTAAATGAACTGGAATAAAAATTTCAACGGAACAAAAATTTTGCACAGTGGGCCAAAAACCAGTTTTTAATATAAAGCTGCGATGGTCAATTTTTATAGTCGGGATAGCAGGAGCTAGCCTGTATTATAATTAATATGCAAAAAACTAGGTAAAAAAAGCTCTCCTGGAGGCAGAAATATCGATGGTTTGGTTAGGTTAGGTTAGGTTAGTTAGGTTAGGTTAGGTTAGCAAGCTCTTACGAAACGTTAAAAAAAAGCAATTTTTTGACGTTTCGTGAGAGCTAGGCTCACGTGTGGGGTGTCAAAAGATGCGTCTCCGCGCGGGTTAACTAAATGAACTGGAATAAAAATTTCAACGGAACAAAAATTTTGCACAGTGGGCCAAAAACCAGTTTTTAATATAAAGCTGCGATGGTCAATTTTTATAGTCGGGATAGCAGGAGCTAGCCTGTATTATAATTAATATGCAAAAAACTAGGTAAAAAAAGCTCTCCTGGAGGCAGAAATATCGATGGTTTGGTTAGGTTAGGTTAGGTTAGTTAGGTTAGGTTAGCAAGCTCTTACGAAACGTAAAAAAGCAATTTTTTGACGTTTCGTGAGAGCTAGGCTCACGTGTGGGGTGTCAAAAGATGCGTCTCCGCGCGGGTTAACTAAATGAACTGGAATAAAAATTTCAACGGAACAAAAATTTTGCACAGTGGGCCAAAAACCAGTTTTTAATATAAAGCTGCGATGGTCAATTTTTATAGTCGGGATAGCAGGAGCTAGCCTGTATTATAATTAATATGCAAAAAACTAGGTAAAAAAAGCTCTCCTGGAGGCAGAAATATCGATGGTTTGGTTAGGTTAGGTTAGGTTAGTTAGGTTAGGTTAGGTTAGCAAGCTCTTACGAAACGTAAAAAAAAAGCAATTTTTTGACGTTTCGTGAGAGCTAGGCTCACGTGTGGGGTGTCAAAAGATGCGTCTCCGCGCGGGTTAACTAAATGAACTGGAATAAAAATTTCAACGGAACAAAAATTTTGCACAGTGGGCCAAAAACCAGTTTTTAATATAAAGCTGCGATGGTCAATTTTTATAGTCGGGATAGCAGGAGCTAGCCTGTATTATAATTAATATGCAAAAAACTAGGTAAAAAAAGCTCTCCTGGAGGCAGAAATATCGATGGTTTGGTTAGGTTAGGTTAGGTTAGTTAGGTTAGGTTAGGTTAGTTAGGTTAGGTTAGGTTAGCAAGCTCTTACGAAACGTAAAAAAAAAGCAATTTTTTGACGTTTCGTGAGAGCTAGGCTCACGTGTGGGGTGTCAAAAGATGCGTCTCCGCGCGGGTTAACTAAATGAACTGGAATAAAAATTTCAACGGAACAAAAATTTTGCACAGTGGGCCAAAAACCAGTTTTTAATATAAAGCTGCGATGGTCAATTTTTATAGTCGGGATAGCAGGAGCTAGCCTGTATTATAATTAATATGCAAAAAACTAGGTAAAAAAAGCTCTCCTGGAGGCAGAAATATCGATGGTTTGGTTAGGTTAGGTTAGGTTAGTTAGGTTAGGTTAGGTTAGCAAGTTCTTACGAATCGTAAAAAAAAGCAATTTTTTGACGTTTCGTGAGAGCTAGGCTCACGTGTGGGGTGTCAAATGATGCGTCTCCGCGCGGGTTAACTAAATGAACTGGAATAAAAATTTCAACGGAACAAAAATTTTGCACAGTGGGCCAGATGGAATATAAATAAAATAGAAGCGTAATTAACTTGAAAAGAGTTTATTTGTATTACACACAATCGTTCGGTTACAGGCAAAGATCCGCCATGACAGATTTTTACTAGAGAGAGAGAGATATACAATATACTATCTATCCTACTCTTATTACATTGTAATGTCTTTACTTTATTTTAACACCCCCCGTCAATGTAATAACATTAATTAACAAAATTTTGTGACAATTGAAAAGGTATATGTTTTAATCATCCCTTTTTACATTTATCCTACACATCAAAAGGAAATAAGAAAGCCATTGAACCAAGAATAATCTACATATTCATACCACATAGCTTCACAAACTTTAAAAGTGTATTACCATTGAGGGACTTCGTTAACATATCAGCAATTTGATCTCTTGTTGTCACATATTGTATACATATCTTTTTATTTTCAATCAGTTCCCTTATATAATGATATTTGATATCAATGTGCTTTAATCGTTTAACACTATTTGTGTTGGCAATCGTTATGGCAGCTTGATTATCGCAATGCATGATAGCAGGACATACATTACTTACATTGAAATCACATACCACATTAGCAATCCAGCATGCCTCACTTCCAGCCATGCTCATTGCCACGTATTCAGATTCTGCTGATGATAGACTCACAGTACTTTGCTTCTTAGAGCACCAAGATATTAGGCAATTTGAATACATGAAGCAGTAACCAGTAGTGGACTTCCTGTCTCGAAGGTTCCCCAGTCAGCATCACAAAATCCAACCAAATTGCTATCATCACATTTATAAACTAATCTATAATTCAATGTGTGTTTAATGTATCGCAAAACCCTTTTTAAGTTGATTAATAACATGTTACTAGCGCAATCTTGATATCTACTTAATATTGATACGGCAACACAAATATCAGGTCTTGTGCCTGATGCTGCATACATTAAACACCCAACGATCTCTCTACAGATGTTCTCAATATTGCCTTTGCATTTATCATTTTCAAGCTCTTTACAATTAAAATTCTGATCCATGGGAGTTGAAATAGGTTTACAATCATACATATGGAATCTTTTTAACACATTTTCTAGGTAATTCTTTTGACATAATTCTGTAACATTTGTTTTTAAATTCTGCTTTACATTTATCCCCAAAAATTCTGAAATTAGGCCTAAGTCTTTCATTTCAAATTCTTTGTTTAGCATTGACTTTAAATTTGATATATGTTCTTCATTACTACCAAACATCAACATGTCATCGACGTATAAGAGAACATATATTTGTTCTGAATCGTTACATTTATTGTACAGACATGGGTCACATTTATATCGTTTAAAACCTTCCCTGATCATAATAGAGTTAAATTTTTCGTTCCAATATTTAGGAGACTTCTTTAGCCCATATAATGATTTATTTAGCTTTACAATATTTTTATCATTGTCATAAGCGCCATCTGGTAAGCTTATGTATACATTCTCTTCAATCTCCCCATACAAAAAGGCTCCGGTTACATCCATTTGGTAAACATATAACTTTAACTTAGTTGCTATAGCCAAAAATAGTCTGAATGTACTCAACTTTGCAACAGGTGCATATACATCATTTAGATTTAATATATCTTTTTGTTCAAACCCTCTGGCCACCAAACGTGCCTTGTACTGAATATTACTATTATTTCGTTTAATTTTAAATACCCATTTACTACTTATAACTTTTTCATTATCAGGCATGTCACAAATACTCCAAGTATTATTATCTTTAAGAGTTTTTAGCTCCCTTTGAATAGCTTCCTGCCATTTACATGCATCCGGACTATTCATAGCTTCACGATAAGTTTTTGGCTCACAGTTATCTAACATTACATTATTACAATTATAGAAAACAGTCTGCTTCCTAATACGTTTGTTTTTAGGATCTACATCACGTCTCACAACCTCACCACACTCATCACTATCACTAGGTTCATATACACTACCCTCAGAATCACTCTGCATGGTGCGCTGAGAGTCATCACTACCCATGGTCGGTGATTGGGAACTGGACATACCTGCAGCACTGGTATCTTCTACTTGAGCGCCTACCTCAACTGTAGCTGGAACCTCCACACTATCCTCTATATAATTGATTGTCTCACATTGTTGTATTGGCTTGACTGGACTGTTGTTCACAAACACAATGTCTCGTTTGGTCTCAACTTCACTTTTCTGTGGAAAATATACTCTATAACCTTTTGTTGTTCCTCCATACCCAACCATAATGCCCTTTTCACCTTTGGCATCCCACTTATGTCTTTTTTCTTTGGGTATGTGGACATAAACAGTAGTACCAAATATTTTGAGGTTATTTATATCATAACTTTTGCTTGACCACAGTTCATATGGAGATTTCCCTTCTATTGAGCTTTTACCAGTTCTATTAATCACATAGGCAGCTGTATTAACACTTTCAGCCCACAAGCTGATAGGTAAATCTTTAGCATACAGCATTGTTCTAGCCGCTTCCACTAAAATCCTATTCTCCCGCTCAGCTACTCCATTCTGTTCAGGAGTAAAAGTTACTGATGTTTGATGTATAATCCCCTTGTTCTGGAACACTTCTCTGACCTCTTTGTTTATAAACTCGGTTCCATTGTCACTTCGAAATATCTTTATTTTATTTCCTGTTTCATTTTCAGCCTGCGATATGAAGTTCTTTATACATGATTTAATTTCGTCTTTTGTTTTCACAAAGAACACTCGCCTGTACTTTGAGTATTCATCTTTAAATACCACGAAATATCTGGAGCCTCCAATCGATGGCTTCTCCATAGGTCCACAGGTATCGGCGTGAATAATTTCGCATACTCTTGACGTCACATTGTTACTTACAGGATACGGCAATCGGTGAATTTTCCCTTTTAGACAACTTTCACATGTTTGAACATTGGCATTTTTAATATTAATATTATTTTTCTTCAGAACATCTTTCACATAAACAATGTTTTGGTGCGCCAATTTTTCATGCCACTCACTCAAATCACAACACACGTCAGCAAGGTTCGCTGTATATGCATTAAAATAGCGAAAATCCAAATAATACATGCTTCCACGTCGCTCAGCAATAGCCATCACCTTGTTTTGTTTATAAAATTTACATTTATTCTCTTCCGTAACGATAACATAACCTCTGCTTGTCGCACAGTTGACAGAGAACAAATTTGTTTTCAACTCAGGAACATGAAGTACGTTGTCAATGGTAGTGTCAATCCATTCACTCCCATTCCAAACTTGCAGCGCCACCTGGCCGCAACCCTTGACATTAATTTTCGTTCCGTTCCCTACTATTACCGATTTATCTTTTACAGTCAAGTATGAATTGAATAGTTTGTAATCACAACACATATGCTCGCTTGCACCCGAATCGACTAACCACTGAG
Source organism: Polia nebulosa (assembly GCA_951329385.1). Classification (NCBI taxonomy): domain Eukaryota; kingdom Metazoa; phylum Arthropoda; class Insecta; order Lepidoptera; family Noctuidae; genus Polia; species Polia nebulosa. The sequence goes on along the minus strand of OX589609.1, from coordinate 13,633,111 downwards.
ATTTTTGTAACTGTTCATCAAAAACACTGTTGACTATAAAAGCATTACTTTCTTTTTCTTTGCCCTTTTTAAAACGGCACTGGCTCTTTATATGACCCGGTTTATTACAAAAATAACACTTAATATCTGAACGATTGTCTTTAGAGTTACCAAAATTATTGTTATTATTGTATCGACACTCGCTTTGATAATGTCCAAGTCGGTGACACTTATAACACTTTACACCTTTTTTATCTACTTTCTTTGCCACAAACGCCGTAGACGGCGTTGGCCCGCCTTTTTCTTTAATTCTTTCTTCCTCTATCAATAATCTGGCTACCAGGTTATCATAGGTCTGCTTGTCATCAGGAGCAGACTCCCATGCCGAGATGAAATGCTTGTAATCTTCTGGTAGGGACATAAGAACCTTAGTGATAACAAATTTATCAGACATGTTCTCTCCCAGCTGTTTTAACTGATTCTGCATCTCATGTACTTTTGATAAAAACACAGACATCTCTGTTCCTTCTTCGAACTTAAATTGAAAAAAGCGTTGTTGCACAATGTGAATGCTTGTTTCAGATTTTTGTTCATACACGCTTAATAATTTCCTCCACATAGCCGCCGCCGTATCGCACGAGATGATATGCAACATGACTTCTTCCGTCATCCTCGTAACTATCAGCGTTTGAGCTCGCGCATCCTGGGTTTCCCAAGTACTACGCTGAGTATCATCTTCAGGTTTTACTGTTGTCCCGTCCACGATTTTGTAAAGACCTTGACCTCGCAGCAACACGGATGTTTGGAACTTCCAAACATTCCAATTCCTGGAACCCTCCAGCTTCATGACGTTCTGTTGTCCACTTCCACCCTATGTCGAATCCATTTCACAACCTTCCTGTAGACTCTCCTGCCTTGCCCAATGATAGTAGACAAGTATTTTCCTTCCCGGTGTTCTAACCACAAAAATGGCGTCAACCCACGCCGCCGGTATTTCTGACTATTTTCGCTACAGTATGTATTTGCAATCCTTTAGCCACACTTTTATTAATCCAAGCTAGTTAGTGACCTGGGCCCATAACCAGATGGAATATAAATAAAATAGAAGCGTAATTAACTTGAAAAGAGTTTATTTGTATTACACACAATCGTTCGGTTACAAGCAAAGATCCGCCATGACAGATTTTTACTAGAGAGAGAGAGATATACAATATACTATCTATCCTACTCTTATTACATTGTAATGTCTTTACTTTATTTTAACAGGGCCAAAAACCAGTTTTTAATATAAAGCTGCGATGGTCAATTTTTATAGTCGGGATAGCAGGAGCTAGCCTGTATTATAATTAATATGCAAAAAACTAGGTAAAAAAAGCTCTCCTGGAGGCAGAAATATCGATGGTTTGGTTAGGTTAGGTTAGCAAGCTCTTACGAAACGTAAAAAAAAGCAATTTTTTGACGTTTCGTGAGAGCTAGGCTCACGTGTGGGGTGTCAAAAGATGCGTCTCCGCGCGGGTTAACTAAATGAACTGGAATAAAAATTTCAACGGAACAAAAATTTTGCACAGTGGGCCAAAAACCAGTTTTTAATATAAAGCTGCGATGGTCAATTTTTATAGTCGGGATAGCAGGAGCTAGCCTGTATTATAATTAATATGCAAAAAACTAGGTAAAAAAAGCTCTCCTGGAGGCAGAAATATCGATGGTTTGGTTAGGTTAGGTTAGGTTAGTTAGGTTAGGTTAGGTTAGCAAGCTCTTACGAAACGTAAAAAAGCAATTTTTTGACGTTTCGTGAGAGCTAGGCTCACGTGTGGGGTGTCAAAAGATGCGTCTCCGCGCGGGTTAACTAAATGAACTGGAATAAAAATTTCAACGGAACAAAAATTTTGCACAGTGGGCCAAAAACCAGTTTTTAATATAAAGCTGCGATGGTCAATTTTTATAGTCGGGATAGCAGGAGCTAGCCTGTATTATAATTAATATGCAAAAAACTAGGTAAAAAAAGCTCTCCTGGAGGCAGAAATATCGATGGTTTGGTTAGGTTAGGTTAGCAAGCTCTTACGAAACGTAAAAAAAAGCAATTTTTTGACGTTTCGTGAGAGCTAGGCTCACGTGTTGGTTGTCAAAAGATGCGTCTCCGCGCGGTTTAACTAAATGAACTGGAATAAAAATTTCAACGGAACAAAAATTTTGCACAGTGGGCCAAAAACTAGTTTTTAATATAAAGCTGCGATGGTCAATTTTTATAGTCGGGATAGCAGGAGCTAGCCTGTATTATAATTAATATGCAAAAAACTAGGTAAATAAAGCTCTCCTGGAGGCAGAAATATCGATGGTTTGGTTAGGTTAGGTTAGGTTAGTTAGGTTAGGTTAGGTTAGCAAGCTCTTACGAAACGTAAAAAAAAAGCAATTTTTTGACGTTTCGTGAGAGCTAGGCTCACGTGTGGGATGTCAAAAGATGCGTCTCCGCGCGGGTTAACTAAATGAACTGGAATAAAAATTTCAACGGAACAAAAATTTTGCACAGTGGGCCAAAAACCAGTTTTTAATATAAAGCTGCGATGGTCAATTTTTATAGTCGGGATAGCAGGAGCTAGCCTGTATTATAATTAATATGCAAAAAACTAGGTAAAAAAAGCTCTCCTGGAGGCAGAAATATCGATGGTTTGGTTAGGTTAGGTTAGGTTAGGTTAGCAAGCTCTTACGAAACGTAAAAAAAAGCAATTTTTTGACGTTTCGTGAGAGCTAGGCTCACGTGTGGGGTGTCAAAAGATGCGTCTCCGCGCGGGTTAACTAAATGAACTGGAATAAAAATTTCAACGGAACAAAAATTTTGCACAGTGGGCCAAAAACCAGTTTTTAATATAAAGCTGCGATGGTCAATTTTTATAGTCGGGATAGCAGGAGCTAGCCTGTATTATAATTAATATGCAAAAAACTAGGTAAAAAAAGCTCTCCTGGAGGCAGAAATATCGATGGTTTGGTTAGGTTAGGTTAGGTTAGTTAGGTTAGGTTAGGTTAGCAAGCTCTTACGAAACGTAAAAAAGCAATTTTTTGACGTTTCGTGAGAGCTAGGCTCACGTGTGGGGTGTCAAAAGATGCGTCTCCGCGCGAGTTAACTAAATGAACTGGAATAAAAATTTCAACGGAACAAAAATTTTGCACAGTGGGCCAAAAACCAGTTTTTAATATAAAGCTGCGATGGTCAATTTTTATAGTCGGGATAGCAGGAGCTAGCCTGTATTATAATTAATATGCAAAAAACTAGGTAAAAAAAGCTCTCCTGGAGGCAGAAATATCGATGGTTTGGTTAGGTTAGGTTAGGTTAGTTAGGTTAGGTTAGGTTAGCAAGTTCTTACGAATCGTAAAAAAAAGCAATTTTTTGACGTTTCGTGAGAGCTAGGCTCACGTGTGGGGTGTCAAAAGATGCGTCTCCGCGCGGGTTAACTAAATGAACTGGAATAAAAATTTCAACGGAACAAAAATTTTGCACAGTGGGCCAAAAACCAGTTTTTAATATAAAGCTGCGATGGTCAATTTTTATAGTCGGGATAGCAGGAGCTAGCCTGTATTATAATTAATATGCAAAAAACTAGGTAAAAAAAGCTCTCCTGGAGGCAGAAATATCGATGGTTTGGTTAGGTTAGGTTAGGTTAGTTAGGTTAGGTTAGGTTAGCAAGCTCTTACGAAACGTAAAAAAAAAGCAATTTTTTGACGTTTCGTGAGAGCTAGGCTCACGTGTTGGTTGTCAAAAGATGCGTCTCCGCGCGGTTTAACTAAATGAACTGGAATAAAAATTTCAACGGAACAAAAATTTTGCACAGTGGGCCAAAAACTAGTTTTTAATATAAAGCTGCGATGGTCAATTTTTATAGTCGGGATAGCAGGAGCTAGCCTGTATTATAATTAATATGCAAAAAACTAGGTAAAAAAAGCTCTCCTGGAGGCAGAAATATCGATGGTTTGGTTAGGTTAGGTTAGGTTAGGTTAGCAAGCTCTTACGAAACGTAAAAAAAAGCAATTTTTTGACGTTTCGTGAGAGCTAGGCTCACGTGTGGGGTGTCAAAAGATGCGTCTCCGCGCGGGTTAACTAAATGAACTGGAATAAAAATTTCAACGGAACAAAAATTTTGCACAGTGGGCCAAAAACCAGTTTTTAATATAAAGCTGCGATGGTCAATTTTTATAGTCGGGATAGCAGGAGCTAGCCTGTATTATAATTAATATGCAAAAAACTAGGTAAAAAAAGCTCTCCTGGAGGCAGAAATATCGATGGTTTGGTTAGGTTAGGTTAGGTTAGTTAGGTTAGGTTAGGTTAGCAAGTTCTTACGAATCGTAAAAAAAAGCAATTTTTTGACGTTTCGTGAGAGCTAGGCTCACGTGTGGGGTGTCAAAAGATGCGTCTCCGCGCGGGTTAACTAAATGAACTGGAATAAAAATTTCAACGGAACAAAAATTTTGCACAGTGGGCCAAAAACCAGTTTTTAATATAAAGCTGCGATGGTCAATTTTTATAGTCGGGATAGCAGGAGCTAGCCTGTATTATAATTAATATGCAAAAAACTAGGTAAAAAAAGCTCTCCTGGAGGCAGAAATATCGATGGTTTGGTTAGGTTAGGTCAGGTTAGTTAGGTTAGGTTAGGTTAGCAAGCTCTTACGAAACGTAAAAAAAGCAATTTTTTGACGTTTCGTGAGAGCTAGGCTCACGTGTGGGGTGTCAAAAGATGCGTCTCCGCGCGGGTTAACTAAATGAACTGGAATAAAAATTTCAACGGAACAAAAATTTTGCACAGTGGGCCAAAAACCAGTTTTTAATATAAAGCTGCGATGGTCAATTTTTATAGTCGGGATAGCAGGAGCTAGCCTGTATTATAATTAATATGCAAAAAACTAGGTAAAAAAAGCTCTCCTGGAGGCAGAAATATCGATGGTTTGGTTAGGTTAGGTTAGGTTAGTTAGGTTAGGTTAGGTTAGCAAGCTCTTACGAAACGTAAAAAAAAAGCAATTTTTTGACGTTTCGTGAGAGCTAGGCTCACGTGTGGGGTGTCAAAAGATGCGTCTCCGCGCGGGTTAACTAAATGAACTGGAATAAAAATTTCAACGGAACAAAAATTTTGCACAGTGGGCCAAAAACCAGTTTTTAATATAAAGCTGCGATGGTCAATTTTTATAGTCGGGATAGCAGGAGCTAGCCTGTATTATAATTAATATGCAAAAAACTAGGTAAAAAAAGCTCTCCTGGAGGCAGAAATATCGATGGTTTGGTTAGGTTAGGTTAGGTTAGTTAGGTTAGGTTAGGTTAGCAAGTTCTTACGAATCGTAAAAAAAAGCAATTTTTTGACGTTTCGTGAGAGCTAGGCTCACGTGTGGGGTGTCAAAAGATGCGTCTCCGCGCGGGTTAACTAAATGAACTGGAATAAAAATTTCAACGGAACAAAAATTTTGCACAGTGGGCCAAAAACCAGTTTTTAATATAAAGCTGCGATGATCAATTTTTATAGTCGGGATAGCAGGAGCTAGCCTGTATTATAATTAATATGCAAAAAACTAGGTAAAAAAAGCTCTCCTGGAGGCAGAAATATCGATGGTTTGGTTAGGTTAGGTCAGGTTAGTTAGGTTAGGTTAGGATAGCAAGCTCTTACGAAACGTAAAAAATAGCAATTTTTTGACGTTTCGTGAGAGCTAGGCTCACGTGTGGGGTGTCAAAAGATGCGTCTCCGCGCGGGTTAACTAAATGAACTGGAATAAAAATTTCAACGGAACAAAAATTTTGCACAGTGGGCCAAAAACCAGTTTTTAATATAAAGCTGCGATGGTCAATTTTTATAGTCGGGATAGCAGGAGCTAGCCTGTATTATAATTAATATGCAAAAAACTAGGTAAAAAAAGCTCTCCTGGAAGCAGAAATATCGATGGTTTGGTTAGGTTAGGTTAGTTAGGTTAGGTTAGGTTAGCAAGCTCTTACGAAACGTAAAAAAAAAGCAATTTTTTGACGTTTCGTGAGAGCTAGGCTCACGTGTGGGGTGTCAAAAGATGCGTCTCCGCGCGGGTTAACTAAATGAACTGGAATAAAAATTTCAACGGAACAAAAATTTTGCACAGTGGGCCAAAAACCAGTTTTTAATATAAAGCTGCGATGGTCAATTTTTATAGTCGGGATAGCAGGAGCTAGCCTGTATTATAATTAATATGCAAAAAACTAGGTAAAAAAAGCTCTCCTGGAGGCAGAAATATCGATGGTTTGGTTAGGTTAGGTTAGGTTAGTTAGGTTAGCAAGCTCTTACGAAACGTAAAAAAAAAGCAATTTTTAGACGTTTTGTGAGAGCTAGGCTCACGTGTGGGGTGTCAAAAGATGCGTCTCCGCGCGGGTTAACTAAATGAACTGGAATAAAAATTTCAACGGAACAAAAATTTTGCACAGTGGGCCAAAAACCAGTTTTTAATATAAAGCTGCGATGGTCAATTTTTATAGTCGGGATAGCAGGAGCTAGCCTGTATTATAATTAATATGCAAAAAACTAGGTAAAAAAAGCTCTCCTGGAGGCAGAAATATCGATGGTTTGGTTAGGTTAGGTTAGGTTAGTTAGGTTAGGTTAGGTTAGCAAGCTCTTACGAAACGTAAAAAAGCAATTTTTTGACGTTTCGTGAGAGTTAGGCTCACGTGTGGGGTGTCAAAAGATGCGTCTCCGCGCGGGTTAACTAAATGAACTGGAATAAAAATTTCAACGGAACAAAAATTTTGCACAGTGGGCCAAAAACCAGTTTTTAATATAAAGCTGCGATGGTCAATTTTTATAGTCGGGATAGCAGGAGCTAGCCTGTATTATAATTAATATGCAAAAAACTAGGTAAAAAAAGCTCTCCTGGAGGCAGAAATATCGATGGTTTGGTTAGGTTAGGTTAGGTTAGTTAGGTTAGGTTAGGTTAGTTAGGTTAGGTTAGGTTAGCAAGCTCTTACGAAACGTAAAAAAAAAAGCAATTTTTTGACGTTTCGTGAGAGCTAGGCTCACGTGTGGGGTGTCAAAAGATGCGTCTCCGCGCGGGTTAACTAAATGAACTGGAATAAAAATTTCAACGGAACAAAAATTTTGCACAGTGGGCCAAAAACCAGTTTTTAATATAAAGCTGCGATGGTCAATTTTTATAGTCGGGATAGCAGGAGCTAGCCTGTATTATAATTAATATGCAAAAAACTAGGTAAAAAAAGCTCTCCTGGAGGCAGAAATATAATATCGATGGTTTGGTTAGGTTAGGTCAGGTTAGTTAGGTTAGGTTAGGTTAGCAAGCTCTTACGAAACGTAAAAAAAGCAATTTTTTGACGTTTCGTGAGAGCTAGGCTCACGTGTGGGGTGTCAAAAGATGCGTCTCCGCGCGGGTTAACTAAATGAACTGGAATAAAAATTTCAACGGAACAAAAATTTTGCACAGTGGGCCAAAAACCAGTTTTTAATATAAAGCTGCGATGGTCAATTTTTATAGTCGGGATAGCAGGAGCTAGCCTGTATTATAATTAATATGCAAAAAACTAGGTAAAAAAAGCTCTCCTGGAGGCAGAAATATCGATGGTTTGGTTACGTTAGGTTAGCAAGCTCTTACGAAACGTAAAAAAAAGCAATTTTTTGACGTTTCGTGAGAGCTAGGCTCACGTGTGGGGTGTCAAAAGATGCGTCTCCGCGCGGGTTAACTAAATGAACTGGAATAAAAATTTCAACGGAACAAAAATTTTGCACAGTGGGCCAAAAAACAGTTTTTAATATAAAGCTGCGATGGTCAATTTTTATAGTCGGGATAGCAGGAGCTAGCCTGTATTATAATTAATATGCAAAAAACTAGGTAAAAAAAGCTCTCCTGGAGGCAGAAATATCGATGGTTTGTTTTTTTTTTTTTTTTTTTTCGGCAGGAGTGGGAAATCCTCATGGACGGCCAGGCTGCCTCACAAACGAGTCAGTCTGGGCAGTGTCAGACTCTTACTGACTAAAACCACACTCCTGCCTTACATTATCGACACAGACAAGACGTCCGTGCCCTTGTGTATGCGTGTTTACAAATGTTTGCTGCTGGGCAACTCCACGTGCAAGTGGCGTCGCTCCAGAGCACCTACTGTGTTTTATTACATTGCGGTTACGGTTCTCCCGCTTCAGACAACTTACATCTAAGCTTACTAACTAGCTTATGTCTACGTGAGTCCATCGTGAATGATAATTTTTTTTTTTTTTTTTTTATATTTTTTTTTTTTTTTATTTTTTTTTTTTTTTACACTTGCATTCATAGACATGCACATGCTCATGCTTTTTTATTGTTATTATTACTATATATATATATATTTTTTTTTTTTACAAGAAAGTACGAACAAAACGGAATATAATTTACCAAATGATAGTTAAATGCTTAATAAATTAACAGGGTAAAAATGAGGATGAGATTTTTGGGTTTTCGGAGTTAGGTTAGGTGGGGTCTTCTGACCAGGGACTTCGCTACTGTGAGAAGTTTTTCTACGGTGACAGTGTCTCGATGCTGCATGGCCGTCTTAAGATTGTAATCGACGACCATTTTGGTCGGCGCATCCATCGCCTTCTTTGCGAAACGGCCCGTGGCGTCATCGGCGTCGTCGGAGTAATAGACGCAACTAACTGTGTGCCTTGACACCGCCACTACCGCGTGGGAGACGCTGTCGTGAACTTGGAGCCTCCTGGATTTCGTGTTAACGATGATAACGCTGTCGTAGGTCAACCCCTGAGCCTCGTGTATGGTCAACACGCGCGACCCTTCACCGGATCCGTATCCCTGACTCACAAGAGAGGATTTCTCCTCCTGCGTATGAACCAGGAAAAGGGTCATTTGGGCAGCCCTCGGTATTTTTGCACCAGTGTAGCTCTCCACCCTCAGAGAGTGGACCCGCGACAGCGACGACTTGGAGGAGTATATACCGGAGTATATCTCGCTCAGAGAAAAAGCTACATCCATTGGGCTGCGGTGTGTGCAGAGCAGCTCCCGGGTGATTCCAGCCACCAGGTTTGGACGAGTATACCTTAACTCAAATAGGTTCTGTCTGTCCAAAAATGGAAGCTGATTTATGTCTCCGATGAGGAAAATCTCGTCTGCTCCAGACAACTTTACTGCCATAACTATGGCCCCAAAGTGGTTCATGAGAGCCTCGTCTACTATAAGACGGTGGTATTTCGCCTGCTCCCTGAACCCGTTGACTAAAATTGAGGCCATAGTGCGCACCTTTGTCTTCACCCGATCTCCTAAGCGGTGCGCAAGCTTCTGCCTGAGATCTTTGGCAGCTTCGGCTGTCGTGGTGACTACGACGTCCTTCCCCTCATCGAAGTGATTCACCACCCAGGTTGTTTTTCCGCAACCCGGAACCCCATTCACCCACCCGATATTGGGTACCGCCCAAATCTCCTGCGATGCTGGGTTGTCTGAAGTCCCTAAAATGGACTGAGCCATTTCAAGGATCCTATCGTCCAGCATTACTTTGGTACATTTGGCGGTAACCACCATCGGATCGTCATCCGGAGTTCTAAATTTTATTTTGCCCGAGCGCTCCGTTTCCTCCTCATCCAGGGCCACAAAACCGCTCTTCGCGCTGTAGGCTGCCATGTACGACCCCGTCATTTCCCCTTTGATGACTTGGGAAGTGGCGTTGTCGTACACCGCAGCCTCTGCTTCCTCGAGCAGTACCCTTAGCAGTCCTTCCGTTTCTCTGTGGAAGGTCTGCATGATCTTTCTGCATGTCATGAGATTGACCTCTCTGGTCGCTCTCACGATTGCTACATACTCGAGGAAAGCGCTCTTCACGTGGTCCGTGGTGCCTGAGATCACTGCGAGGTTCGGCGGGCTGACTTGCCCTTTGTCGGCTCTTGTCGGGATAGGCTTTTGCGGCGTTGGTTCTTTTGGTTTTTTTTTAAAGAACCTCTCCACTGCTGTTTCTTGTTTTTGAGATGGAGATACGCGGCTGGTGCTTGGGAGCAGTGCACTGAGGAAAGTGCCAAAGGCTTTTAGGCGACTCCTCGACCGGGCCCGGTTTTCCGGGCTCGTGGTCTTGCTCTGCTCCATTACAGCTTTTTCGGTGGCTACCTTCTGCTGGGCCCTCTCGGAACCGCTCTGGATGGTCGGACTTGTTGTAGGGCTCGGCACGCCCGCTGTTGTTTGTCTGGGGGCTTTGAGGTAGCTCAGAGATTCCCCCCTGTCCTCGTAGACAACCACCTCGTGATGTTCTGAGGCTTTTAGACAACCAAAGCGGTCTGCGACGCCTCCTCTCTCCCCTCCGATCGCCATCGCGTCGACGCTTATAGTACGGGCCGAGGCATCCGTGTACCCTACCACCTCCCCGATCTTTTGAAGCAATGAGCTTGCCTGAGCGAATGGAGTCTCCACTCTCCACTCGAATAGTGCGATCGTCTTCCCTTTGTGTCGCACTAGACGGCATCTGTGAGTGGCTACTTCCACCTGAGGCAGTGCAGCATACTTGCTGCCTTTCATGCTCGTTTTGGCAGTGCTTCCGTTGATCAGGGCAGCAAGTCCCGGTGAAATTGGTATGCGGGCCGCAGCTCGACTTGAGCCCACGCAGAAGCCTATGCCCAACTTTTCTTCTTTTTTGTTCATAAAAAGAGCGACGCCTCGCAGTCTGACGCCTGGAACTCCGGCTTCTCCACATGCCAAGAATTGCATGATGGACATGGTGCTCGGGGCTGGCTGTAGGCTGGCTACCACTGCTGGTGCTGTTACCGCCGTTGCTGTCTGTTGAATTGTGCTCGTGACCTGTGTTGTGGTGTGTGGTGTATGTGTTGTGCTCCGTATTGCAGTTGCATGCGCTGTGTTTGCTGTGCTTGAGGGTGTGGTCACAGGTGGTAGTCGGTGTCGACTACGCAAGGTTGCGTCCGTTTTGTTAGCTCCCGCCGCAACGACAGCGGCTTTGCTCGCGAATGCCAAGAATGGTTCTCTTGTAACCGGTCTCCCCATGATGGTATGGAGTGTAGACAGGCTTAGCTGGGTGCCTAGCTTTATTTCCAGCTCCATTCTGTCGTGGCTGAATCTTGGGCACTCGAAGAGCAGGTGCCAGACTGTTTCTTCGCAGCTGGGGTCACAGACGCACGAGGGACTATCTTTGAGATGAAAGCGGTGGAGATACGCTGAGAATCCTCCGTGTCCTGTTAAGACTTGTACATGGACCGGTGTGAGGACTGCGTCTCTTAGTGTCCTTTTCGCCGCTAGGACGTCTGGGAAGAACGCTTTTGTGACCGCTCCTGTACTCGAGGACTCGTATCGCGCTTGCCACTTCCTTATAGTCTCCTCCCGTATCTTGCTCCTCACGAACGATACGGGAACCTTGTCGTAGTCTGCTGTCTCTTTTGTTAGGGCCGCCTCCTTGGCCAGCTCATCCGCTCTCTCATTCCCAGCGGTTCCCACGTGGGCCTTGAGCCAAAAGAGCCTCACCTCCCTGCCCTCCTCTCTGATCTCTCGTACATATCTCTTAATTTGGAGAGCCAGGTGGTGAGTGACCGACGGTCTCTTCAGCAGGTCAAGTGACGATCTTGAGTCACTCAAAATGCTTACGGAGGACGCCCTAGATTCCCTCACCATCCTTACAGCTCTGTAGAGAGCGTACATTTCCGATTGGAAGACAGTGTTGTGAGGCTCCAGGCCAAAAGTGCAGAACTTCGACTCCTTTCCGTTTTCCCACCAAGTTAGGGCAGCTCCGACTTTGCCCTCTATTTTGCTGCCATCGGTGTATATTTGGGGACCGATTACTTGTTGGTTTTCCAGGGTTTTAGGAGTCAGGTCCTTCAGGCATGCATACTCCGTTGTTATGAGTAGCGCTGGGTGGGGTTTTTGGGAGTGGTGTAAATCACACTCCAGCTCACGGCCCGGTGGTATAAAGTCTTGGGAATGTCCCTTTTTGATTTTAAATAGGGTAGCTGCCTCGATTACCCGGAGATCTAGGGGGAGTTGGCCTGACAGGATAAGCGCCGATGTCAGAGACACCGTGCGGTATGCTTTGCAGATCTTTTGCACAAAGCCCCTCTGCAGTGAATCAAACTGATTTCTTGTCATCAGTTTATCGGCTGCGGGGGCCCACGCACTCGCTGCATACATCACGATAGGCTCTATCACCGACACGTATATCGTCCTGATTATCTCTCCGTTTAGACCCCAAGTCACCTTTGCTGCGCGTGCCAACTGCTTATAGATGTCTGCAGCCTTTTTACAGGTCGCAGACACGTGCGCGTTGAAGGTGAGTTTAGAATCTATCGTGAGACCTAGCAACTTGACCTCTTCGACCAGGTTCAGCCGCGTGTCCGACATGTAGAGTACCGGGACGTCGTACTTAAGCTTCCTAGTTAGCACCATCGCGTTGGTCTTGTGCGCGGCGAAGCGAAGCTTATTTTGTACGCCCCATTTTGATACTATGTCTAGGGTATCGTTGGCTGTTTGCTGCAGGGGACCGGCTGTGAAGTCCGAGAAAACCAGGACAACGTCGTCTGCAAAGGCCTGGCAGTAAACTCCCATGCTAGCCAACTTGTGAAGGAGCGAGTCCAGGATAAGGTTCCAGAACGTTGGTCCGGCAATAGAGCCCTGGACACAACCCTTCGTGGTACCCTTCTCACTAGTTGCTCTGGCGTAGTTTACCCTGATGTTCCGGTCTTCCAGGTATGAGGTGACGAAAGCGTAGATGTTTTTGGGACAGTTCTTGACCACCATCTGTCTTTTGAGTGCTGGCCACCATGCGTTATCGAAGGCCCCCTCTATGTCCAATGATATCAAAAGCACGATCTTTTTGGCTTTGATTTCGGCTCGTATATGGCCCACTAGAGCATAGAGCGCGTCCTCGGTCCCGCGCTGTGGCATGAAACCGTACTGATTTTTGTGTAGTGTTGGGAGGAAGTGATGCTGCAGTCTGCCAACTAGGAGTTTCTCGACGATTTTTCCTAAGACCGAGAGCAGACCTATTGGTCTGTACGACTTTGGGCTGGTATAGTCGTCTTTTCCTGGCTTGCGGAGAATGCACACATGGGCAACTTTCCACTGCTTCGGGAAGTGGGCAAGCGAGAAGCACCTGTTGGCTATCGCTAAGAACACCTCCCTGTCGCAGTTTATTGCCGCTGTGCAGATGTCTGCGGTTAATCCGTCAGGACCGGGTGCTTTTTTTGGATTTTGGTTCTGAAGAACCATTTCCAGCTCCGCGGCCGTGAAGGGTGGATCGTTGGCAGACAGGCCCTGAGGGTTCTTTTCCTCTGCTAGTTTTCTCAGGATTTTGTGGTATGGTTGTTCGGCATCTGTTGAGTCGTCGGGGTAAAAGGTTTTTGCCAGAAGATCCGCTGACTGTTCTGGACTGAGCGTCTCACCTGCGGTATTTCTCAGGAGGGCGTCATCCTGTCTTCTGGCAGTCTTCCTTAGTACCCTATAGATGCCGTCCCACATGCTCTCTCGGTCCTGCTTCGAGCAGAACTCCTTCCAGTTAGCTGTGGCTGCCTCCGTCGCCGCTGCGGTGTAGGCGGTTTTAGCCAAGACGTATTCTTGGATGGTGAAGTCTCTCCGGCTGGCAGCCGCGTTCCGGATCCTTCTCTTCTTTGTCATTGCCTCTTTTTTGAGGCGGTCAAGAGAAGGGTTCCACCATGGAGGCTTGGCGTCGTGTTTAGGCGACCCCAGCCTTGGGATTGCTTCCTCGCATGAGCGGTGGATGTTTTGGGTATATGTGGTGATGATGGTTTCCAGATCCTCAGGGTTCGCGACGCTCGAGATTCTGGCAGGTGTGATGTCACTGTCCGCTAGGCTGGTCTTAAAGTGCGTGCAGAAGTCAGACCACTTTGCCTTCTTGGTGTTGTAGATGCGCGTTGAGATTGGCCTTAGGGGTTCCAAGACTTTTTCTAAGCGCATGGAGAAGGTAATTGCATTGTGGTCCGATATTATTAGACACCGTTCTACACGCCACTCGTCGACCTTGCCCAACAATGACTGGCTACACGCCGTCACATCGACGATGCTGGTGCACCACCTGTCCCTTTTGTAGGTCTCGAACGTCGGCGTTTGGCCCGTGTTTAGGATGTGGAGATCCCGCTCAATGAGGAATGAGCAGTACGCGGCCCCGCGATGATTTTCGGAAACACTTCCCCACCACTGGCTCCAGGCATTGGCGTCTCCTCCCACCAGAATGTTGTGTGTGTGCAGTTTCTGTATGGTGTTTTGTGTTTCGGAAAGGTAGGGTTCGATGTCCTGAGCACCCTCAAAATAGACCGATAGCACTCCAAAGCTAAGCTGGCCCACCTTCAGCGAAACGGTGGCGATGTTCTCGGTCACAAGCTGTGGGTCGTGGATGACCCCCAGATTGTTCCCGAAAACAACGATCGCCGCCTTTACTGGCTTTTTGCGGTTGAGGCTGCACTGAATGACTTGCGTGCCGGGGTGTTGTTTCATCACACCGGTTCTTCCTACATAGGGCTCTTGAACAAGTGCTACTGAAATTCCCTTAGCCTGAGCCACCAAGTGGAGTTCTTCTGTGGCCAGCTTGGAGCGCTGAAGATTTACTTGGATGAACCGCAATCTTGCCGTCGGCCTTGATGAGTTATTGGGGGTGACTGGTTGGCTAGTTTGTGTGTTCCCCTGGTCGCCCTTAGCAGTAGGAAACGCGCGAGCGCGCTATTCCATCCCATTTTTGGCGTTCCTGGCAGTCTTCGCTAAACGCTGTGTGTGCCAGGTCACCATCCGTCCTGCGTGCCACCTTGCAGTTTATGCAAGTGGGCTGTTTGCCATCAGCCCGAGTGAGGCAGTCCCTCGAATTGTGCATTCCACTGCAGTAGCTGCAGATCTCCTTTGCGGCCTTGCATATGGACTTGTTATGTCCATATCCAAGGCACTTTGTGCACTGGACAAGGGGGGACTGGTCCTCAATCGAGCATCGCTTGATGCCCACATGCACCTTTTGCACCTGCGTGTACCGCTTCCAGAGCTCCGGAGAGAGCTCCAGAACGGGGTGGCACTCATGGGGGTTTCTCGCGCGCTTCCTGTAGCGCACCTTTATGGTCTGTCCATCGACATCGACGTTTTGCAGAAGATGTTTGTTCTGCGCCTTTAGGAGATCGACGATCTCCCCATCGCTGTAGCTGGACAGCACTCCTTTTATGCAGACCAAAGGGTTTTGGGGTTTCGGCTCCTGGACCTGAAGCCCTGCGTTAGAACGCACTTGATCTTTTACCTTGGTCAAGTCCGATTTGCTCGCGCACCTCAGAACCACTTTCTGATTGCGCGCCTTCCGGACCGTGTCCACTCGGGCTCCGCTGGTCCTCAGATCCAGAGCAGTCCTGATCCTCTCGATCACGTTGTCCCCAGTATGCTTCGGGTTCGTGGACGAGATGATCAGGGTGTGATTAGGTGTGTGGGTGGATGATTAGGATGGATGATTAGAATGGATGGATGATTAGATGATTAGGTTGTGTGGGTGGTTTAGGAGGTTTGGGTACACTGGCGATCTGGGCAAAGGTTTTTGGGCCCTGCTGTTTTTCAGGCTGTCTGTGCTTTTTGCCCAGGTCCGCCACCCCCTTCTCTATATTCTGGAGAGTCTTTTTCACCTCCCCGACTGCTAGTTCCGCTTCCAGATTCAGCACCGGGGATGCCTGGATTAGCGGCTCTTTGTCGCGCAGTACGCGGAGATCTGCCGAAACTATCTCCAGCCTTTCCGATATGGGTTTCATGTGTTGTGCTATGTTGAGTGGTGGCTGTGGTGGTGGAGGGGAAGCCACAGGCCTGTTGACGATGGCCTGTAGTTGGAGCTGCAGGCTTCCTATTGCTTCCTTGAAGTCTCGGGTCGTGAGAAGGTCCGTCTCTCGGCTACTCGGGTCCACCTCGATGTTTTTGGGTCGGTCGAGGTCGTCTTTGAGCCTTTCCAGAGCCTTACGGAGCACGTCCAGCTGGTTTGAGATACTGGTTATATTTGTATCGAGGCGTGACAGGCCCGCCCCCATGGAATCCCCTTTGGGATCTCCCGGGGCTCTTGCGCTTTCCAGCCTCGTCATCTCGTGCTCTTTCTGGTTCCTGAGGCTCGCCGATGAGACCTCACCTTTGAGTTCCTTGATGCCGTTTAAGGCCTCAAGGGTCTCATGACCGAGCCATTCCCTTATCCCTTTCGCCTCCTTTTTTGTTTCCGAGACGTCAGTCCGCATGAGTGAGAGCTCCACTTTCATTGCCATTAACTCGCGAGTGTGAGCTCCCTCGACCCGCACAAGCTCTTGAGCGTGTCGAGAGCGCTCCTTCTCGAGGTTGTATTTGTGGCGTGCTCTCGAGTCTGCCAATGATAGGGCTGTCTCGTACAGGCCCTGAAGGCACTCATGGGCTGTGGCCTTACACTCCCTCTTCATATTGCCTGCAGCTTCCAAGGCGTCCTTGCCTCTCTGGAGGAGGTCGTTAGCTTCCCTGGTAGCTAGGTCCATTTCTACCCCTGTGCCCCTTCTCGGTGTTCTATAGAGGAGGCTCGGCCGTCCACTCATTGGACGGTCGGCCTGGCTCTCCGTGGAGGCCACCGAGATTTCCTCGTCCGAGATGATCTGGCGGGGGGGGAGAAACGCCACACTGCTCCCAGTTTATGATGATTTCTGATATCCTAGCGCGATCCTCCGGAGTATGGGTCTCAGGCGCCGACGGCAGTGGCGGCACCCTGCTTGTTACGTCCGGCTCCGACGCCGCCCTCGGCACATGTGGCTTTTGCGAAGGATGCGCCGACTTCTCCGAGACCACTGACTTCGCCGTATTTTTCAGGACTTTTTCCCTTAGGGATTTGGTGGCCTTTGCGGTGTCCGTGGTCATTTTACGGGAGGTTATTATGGACTGTTTGGATGACATTTTTCAACACCAGTTTATATAACTATATTATAAATATTATAAATGTGTATTATGTATATTGATATATTAAATAATATTATTATTATTACTTTTTTTTTTTTTTTTTTTTATTTTTTTTTTTTTTTTGTTGATGGACTCACGGATGTTGCGCTGATGGTTTGCGTCTGCTGTCCGATGAGGAGCCCGATAACTGCAAGGGCCCGATGTTCTGAGCCCTGTGTGCGCGCTGGTGGTGGTCGTCAGTGGAATTCCGTGGTGCCACTGGGTCACTGCTTGTGTGGTGTGCCGAAATTTGAGTTTCTGTAGGGGCCAAGTTAAAGAACTTTTCTTGCCCTTTCAAATGAGCCCAATTTCGGCTCTGTAGCTCCAACGGGTGCAAAGTTAGGCTGCGGGGGGGTGAGGTAGCCTTGAGAGGGGGGAGGGGGGGGAAGGTCTCGTGTGGAGTATATTTAGGGTGAGGGGGTGAGGAAAAGGGGTTGGGGGGGAGGACTCGTGGGGAGTTGATAGGGGTGAGGGGTGGGGGACGGTAAGTTGAGGGGTAAGGGCTTTTTGGGGGGGTTCCCTTACTCAAGTCTAGGTTGAGGAGGGGGGGGGGGACTGAAGGTGGGGGGAGGTTGGGGGTGAGGGGTCCTTCGGTGACTCAGGCAAGGTCTTGGTGTTCCGAGTCAGGTGAGCCCAAACTCGGGGGGGTGGGACCAAGGGTTGAGGAGTTCCCTCGAGGCTAACCTGGTGATGAGCTGTGGAGTCGTCACGCTGGTCGCTAGTCTGCAGGCAGATTCCTCGGCCGGCTTCAGAGTCTCCAGTAGGGGCTGGGATTGATGGATGTACGTCACGCCTCGTGTCACTGAAGCACATGGAGCTAAAAGTGAGGTTGGTTTTTCCACGAACACCACGTGTTTTGGCGTTTTTCGCACCTTAATAACTCCCAAGTTCCTGATCCGATTCTGCTGATCTTGGTGTCCCTGGATAGGTCTCAGCCGCGTCTCTTTGGATTAATGTTTGTAGATCGACTCCACTAACCTTGGTAAAGCGATAGGGTGTTAAAGTACCCAGGGTCCTGCTCCGCAACCCGTAGAGGTAGACACTTGCCCACACGTATCCTGATGTATTGGCACTTCACAATTCCACTGGTAACTTTTTCGCGCTAGTAACTCAACGCGTCTAATTTTAGCGAATTTTTAACGCGGAGCTAATGTTGTACTTGTGATGTTTTATCGGTTACTCCGATGGTTTGGTTAGGTTAGGTTAGGTTAGTTAGGTTAGGTTAGGTCAACAAGCTCTTACGAAACGTAAAAAAAAGCAATTTTTTGACGTTTCGTGAGAGCTAGGCTCACGTGTGGGGTGTCAAAAGATGCGTCTCCGCGCGGGTTAACTAAATGAACTGGAATAAAAATTTCAACGGAACAAAAATTTTGCACAGTGGGCCAAAAACCAGTTTTTAATATAAAGCTGCGATGGTCAATTTTTATAGTCGGGATAGCAGGAGCTAGCCTGTATTATAATTAATATGCAAAAAACTAGGTAAAAAAAGCTCTCCTGGAGGCAGAAATATCGATGGTTTGGTTAGGTTAGGTTAGGTTACTTAGGTTAGGTTAGGTTAGCAAGCTCTTACGAAACGTAAAAAAAGCAATTTTTTGACGTTTCGTGAGAGCTAGGCTCACGTGTGGGGTGTCAAAAGATGCGTCTCCGCGCGGGTTAACTAAATGAACTGGAATAAAAATTTCAACGGAACAAAAATTTTGCACAGTGGGCCAAAAACCAGTTTTTAATATAAAGCTGCGATGGTCAATTTTTATAGTCGGGATAGCAGGAGCTAGCCTGTATTATAATTAATATGCAAAAAACTAGGTAAAAAAAGCTCTCCTGGAGGCAGAAATATCGATGGTTTGGTTAGGTTAGGTTAGGTTAGTTAGGTTAGGTTAGGTTAGCAAGCTCTTACGAAACGTAAAAAAAGCAATTTTTTGACGTTTCGTGAGAGCTAGGCTCACGTGTGGGGTGTCAAAAGATGCGTCTCCGCGCGGGTTAACTAAATGAACTGGAATAAAAATTTCAACGGAACAAAAATTTTGCACAGTGGGCCAAAAACCAGTTTTTAATATAAAGCTGCGATGGTCAATTTTTATAGTCGGGATAGCAGGAGCTACCCTGTATTATAATTAATATGCAAAAAACTAGGTAAAAAAAGCTCTCCTGGAGGCAGAAATATCGATGGTTTGGTTAGGTTAGGTTAGGTTAGTTAGGTTAGGTTAGGTTAGCAAGCTCTTACGAAACGTAAAAAAAGCAATTTTTTGACGTTTCGTGAGAGCTAGGCTCACGTGTGGGGTGTCAAAAGATGCGTCTCCGCGCGGGTTAACTAAATGAACTGGAATAAAAATTTCAACGGAACAAAAATTTTGCACAGTGGGCCAAAAACCAGTTTTTAATATAAAGCTGCGATGGTCAATTTTTATAGTCGGGATAGCAGGAGCTAGCCTGTATTATAATTAATATGCAAAATACTAGGTAAAAAAAGCTCTCCTGGAGGCAGAAATATCGATGGTTTGGTTAGGTTAGGTTAGGTTAGGTTAGCAAGCTCTTACGAAACGTAAAAAAAAAGCAATTTTTTGACGTTTCGTGAGAGCTAGGCTCACGTGTGGGGTGTCAAAAGATGCGTCTCCGCGCGGGTTAACTAAATGAACTGGAATAAAAATTTCAACGGAACAAAAATTTTGCACAGTGGGCCAAAAACCAGTTTTTAATATAAAGCTGCGATGGTCAATTTTTATAGTCGGGATAGCAGGAGCTAGCCTGTATTATAATTAATATGCAAAAAACTAGGTAAAAAAAGCTCTCCTGGAGGCAGAAATATCGATGGTTTGGTTAGGTTAGGTTAGGTTAGTTAGGTTAGGTTAGGTTAGCAAGCTCTTACGAAACGTAAAAAAAGCAATTTTTTGACGTTTCGTGAGAGCTAGGCTCACGTGTGGGGTGTCAAAAGATGCGTCTCCGCGCGGGTTAACTAAATGAACTGGAATAAAAATTTCAACGGAACAAAAATTTTGCACAGTGGGCCAAAAACCAGTTTTTAATATAAAGCTGCGATGGTCAATTTTTATAGTCGGGATAGCAGGAGCTAGCCTGTATTATAATTAATATGCAAAAAACTAGGTAAAAAAAGCTCTCCTGGAGGCAGAAATATCGATGGTTTGGTTAGGTTAGGTTAGGTTAGGTTAGCAAGCTCTTACGAAACGTAAAAAAAAAGCAATTTTTTGACGTTTCGTGAGAGCTAGGCTCACGTGTGGGGTGTCAAAAGATGCGTCTCCGCGCGGGTTAACTAAATGAACTGGAATAAAAATTTCAACGGAACAAAAATTTTGCACAGTGGGCCAAAAACCAGTTTTTAATATAAAGCTGCGATGTTCAATTTTTATAGTCGGGATAGCAGGAGCTAGCCTGTATTATAATTAATATGCAAAAAACTAGGTAAAAAAAGCTCTCCTGGAGGCAGAAATATCGATGGTTTGGTTAGGTTAGGTTAGGTTAGGTTAGCAAGCTCTTACGAAACGTAAAAAAAAAGCAATTTTTTGACGTTTCGTGAGAGCTAGGCTCACGTGTGGGGTGTCAAAAGATGCGTCTCCGCGCGGGTTAACTAAATGAACTGGAATAAAAATTTCAACGGAACAAAAATTTTGCACAGTGGGCCAAAAACCAGTTTTTAATATAAAGCTGCGATGGTCAATTTTTATAGTCGGGATAGCAGGAGCTAGCCTGTATTATAATTAATATGCAAAAAACTAGGTAAAAAAAGCTCTCCTGGAGGCAGAAATATCGATGGTTTGGTTACGTTAGGTTAGCAAGCTCTTACGAAACGTAAAAAAAAAGCAATTTTTTGACGTTTCGTGAGAGCTAGGATCACGTGTAGGGTGTCAAAAGATGCGTCTCCGCGCGGGTTAACTAAATGAACTGGAATAAAAATTTCAACGGAACAAAAATTTTGCACAGTGGGCCAAAAACCAGTTTTTAATATAAAGCTGCGATGGTCAATTTTTATAGTCGGGATAGCAGGAGCTAGCCTGTATTATAATTAATATGCAAAAAACTAGGTAAAAAAAGCTCTCCTGGAGGCAGAAATATCGATGGTTTGGTTAGGTTAGGTTAGGTTAGTTAGGTTAGGTTAGGTTAGCAAGCTCTTACGAAACGTAAAAAAAAAGCAATTTTTTGATGTTTCGTGAGAGCTAGGCTCACGTGTGGGGTGTCAAAAGATGCGTCTCCGCGCGGGTTAACTAAATGAACTGGAATAAAAATTTCAACGGAACAAAAATTTTGCACAGTGGGCCAAAAACCAGTTTTTAATATAAAGCTGCGATGGTCAATTTTTATAGTCGGGATAGCAGGAGCTAGCCTGTATTATAATTAATATGCAAAAAACTAGGTAAAAAAAGCTCTCCTGGAGGCAGAAATATCGATGGTTTGGTTAGGTTAGGTTAGGTTAGGTTAGCAAGCTCTTACGAAACGTAAAAAAAAAGCAATTTTTTGACGTTTCGTGAGAGCTAGGCTCACGTGTGGGGTGTCAAAAGATGCGTCTCCGCGCGGGTTAACTAAATGAACTGGAATAAAAATTTCAACGGAACAAAAATTTTGCACAGTGGGCCAAAAACCAGTTTTTAATATAAAGCTGCGATGGTCAATTTTTATAGTCGGGATAGCAGGAGCTAGCCTGTATTATAATTAATATGCAAAAAACTAGGTAAAAAAAGCTCTCCTGGAGGCAGAAATATCGATGGTTTGGTTAGGTTAGGTTAGGTTAGTTAGGTTAGGTTAGGTTAGCAAGCTCTTACGAAACGTAAAAAAAAGCAATTTTTTGACGTTTCGTGAGAGCTAGGCTCACGTGTGGGGTGTCAAAAGATGCGTCTCCGCGCGGGTTAACTAAATGATTTGGAATAAAAATTTCAACGGAACAAAAATTTTGCACAGTGGGCCAAAAACCAGTTTTTAATATAAAGCTGCGATGGTCAATTTTTATAGTCGGGATAGCAGGAGCTAGCCTGTATTATAATTAATATGCAAAAAACTAGGTAAAAAAAGCTCTCCTGGAGGCAGAAATATCGATGGTTTGGTTAGGTTAGGTTAGGTTAGTTAGGTTAGGTTAGGTTAGCAAGCTCTTACGAAACGTAAAAAAAGCAATTTTTTGACGTTTCGTGAGAGCTAGGCTCACGTGTGGGGTGTCAAAAGATGCGTCTCCGCGCGGGTTAACTAAATGAACTGGAATAAAAATTTCAACGGAACAAAAATTTTGCACAGTGGGCCAAAAACCAGTTTTTAATATAAAGCTGCGATGGTCAATTTTTATAGTCGGGATAGCAGGAGCTAGCCTGTATTATAATTAATATGCAAAAAACTAGGTAAAAAAAGCTCTCCTGGAGGCAGAAATATCGATGGTTTGGTTAGGTTAGGTTAGTTAGGTTAGGTTAGGTTAGCAAGCTCTTACGAAACGTAGAAAAAAAGCAATTTTTTGACGTTTCGTGAGAGCTAGGCTCACGTGTGGGGTGTCAAAAGATGCGTCTCCGCGCGGGTTATCTAAATGAACTGGAATAAAAATTTCAATGGAACAAAAATTTTGCACAGTGGGCCAAAAACCAGTTTTTAATATAAAGCTGCGATGGTCAATTTGTATAGTCGGGATAGCAGGAGCTAGCCTGTATTATAATTAATATGCAAAAAACTAGGTAAAAAAAGCTCTCCTGGAGGCAGAAATATCGATGGTTTGGTTAGGTTAGGTTAGGTTAGTTAGGTTAGGTTAGGTTAGCAAGCTCTTACGAAACGTAAAAAAAAGCAATTTTTTGACGTTTCGTGAGAGCTAGGCTCACGTGTGGGGTGTCAAAAGATGCGTCTCCGCGCGGGTTAACTAAATGAACTGGAATAAAAATTTCAACGGAAAAAAAAATTTGCACAGTGGGCCAAAAACCAGTTTTTAATATAAAGCTGCGATGGTCAATTTTTATAGTCGGGATAGCAGGAGCTAGCCTGTATTATAATTAATATGCAAAAAACTAGGTAAAAAAAGCTCTCCTGGAGGCAGAAATATCGATGGTTTGGTTAGGTTAGGTTAGGTTAGTTAGGTTAGGTTAGGTTAGCAAGCTCTTACGAAACGTAAAAAAAGCAATTTTTTGACGTTTCGTGAGAGCTAGGCTCACGTGTGGGGTGTCAAAAGATGCGTCTCCGCGCGGGTTAACTAACTGAACTGGAATAAAAATTTCAACGGAACAAAAATTTTGCACAGTGGGCCAAAAACCAGTTTTTAATATAAAGCTGCGATGGTCAATTTTTATAGTCGGGATAGCAGGAGCTAGCCTGTATTATAATTAATATGCAAAAAACTAGGTAAAAAAAGCTCTCCTGGAGGCAGAAATATCGATGGTTTGGTTAGGTTAGGTTAGGTTAGGTTAGCAAGCTCTTACGAAACGTAAAAAAAAAGCAATTTTTTGACGTTTCGTGAGAGCTAGGCTCACGTGTGGGGTGTCAAAAGATGCGTCTCCGCGCGGGTTAACTAAATGAACTGGAATAAAAATTTCAACGGAACAAAAATTTTGCACAGTGGGCCAAAAACCAGTTTTTAATATAAAGCTGCGATGGTCAATTTTTATAGTCGGGATAGCAGGAGCTAGCCTGTATTATAATTAATATGCAAAAAACTAGGTAAAAAAAGCTCTCCTGGAGGCAGAAATATCTATGGTTTGGTTAGGTTAGGTTAGGTTAGGTTAGGTTAGCAAGCTCTTACGAAACGTAAAAAAAGCAATTTTTTGACGTTTCGTGAGAGCTAGGCTCACGTGTGGGGTGTCAAAAGATGCGTCTCCGCGCGGGTTAACTAAATGAACTGGAATAAAAATTTCAACGGAACAAAAATTTTGCACAGTGGGCCAAAAACCAGTTTTTAATATAAAGCTGCGATGGTCAATTTTTATAGTCGGGATAGCAGGAGCTAGCCTGTATTATAATTAATATGCAAAAAACTAGGTAAAAAAAGCTCTCCTGGAGGCAGAAATATCGATGGTTTGGTTAGGTTAGGTTAGGTTAGTTAGGTTAGGTTAGGTTAGCAAGCTCTTACGAAACGTAAAAAAAAGCAATTTTTTGACGTTTCGTGAGAGCTAGGCTCACGTGTGGGGTGTCAAAAGATGCGTCTCCGCGCGGGTTAACTAAATGAACTGGAATAAAAATTTCAACGGAACAAAAATTTTGCACAGTGGGCCAAAAACCAGTTTTTAATATAAAGCTGCGATGGTCAATTTTTATAGTCGGGATAGCAGGAGCTAGCCTGTATTATAATTAATATGCAAAAAACTAGGTAAATAAAGCTCTCCTGGAGGCAGAAATATCGATGGTTTGGTTAGGTTAGGTTAGGTTAGTTAGGTTAGGTTAGGTTAGCAAGCTCTTACGAAACGTAAAAAAAGCAATTTTTTGACGTTTCGTGAGAGCTAGGCTCACGTGTGGGGTGTCAAAAGATGCGTCTCCGCGCGGGTTAACTAAATGAACTGGAATAAAAATTTCAACGGAACAAAAATTTTGCACAGTGGGCCAAAAACCAGTTTTTAATATAAAGCTGCGATGGTCAATTTTTATAGTCGGGATAGCAGGAGCTAGCCTGTATTATAATTAATATGCAAAAAACTAGGTAAAAAAAGCTCTCCTGGAGGCAGAAATATCGATGGTTTGGTTAGGTTAGGTTAGGTTAGTTAGGTTAGGTTAGGTTAGCAAGCTCTTACGAAACGTAGAAAAAAAGCAATTTTTTGACGTTTCGTGAGAGCTAGGCTCACGTGTGGGGTGTCAAAAGATGCGTCTCCGCGCGGGTTACCTAAATGAACTGGAATAAAAATTTCAATGGAACAAAAATTTTGCACAGTGGGCCAAAAACCAGTTTTTAATATAAAGCTGCGATGGTCAATTTTTATAGTCGGGATAGCAGGAGCTAGCCTGTATTATAATTAATATGCAAAAAACTAGGTAAAAAAAGCTCTCCTGGAGGCAGAAATATCGATGGTTTGGTTAGGTTAGGTTAGGTTAGTTAGGTTAGGTTAGGTTAGCAAGCTCTTACGAAACGTAAAAAAAAGCAATTTTTTGACGTTTCGTGAGAGCTAGGCTCACGTGTGGGGTGTCAAAAGATGCGTCTCCGCGCGGGTTAACTAAATGAACTGGAATAAAAATTTCAACGGAAAAAAAATTTTGCACAGTGGGCCAAAAACCAGTTTTTAATATAAAGCTGCGATGGTCAATTTTTATAGTCGGGTGTCGGCGACGAGACCCTATCTGAGCACCATAGTGCAAGTAGTGGTAGGAAAAAATAAGTTTTTAACCAATCACGCGTCTCGAACATTATGATAACTAATTGGATTTGAGTATAATAGTGATAATTGTTTTCTAATTAGTATGATTAAGTTAATTATCGTATGGTTAAGTTAATTAGTGTGTAATAAGTAACATAAGAACATATTAACGCTGTATGTGTAGGAATTTCAAAGGATTTTTTTAAGTAAAATTTTGTACTGTATATAATTACGTAACTTGAAAATCACCTTTTTTGTTTATGGAGATATTGTCACGAAATTGGTGTCAAATGAAAGGTTTTGATGTAAAAACAATCGCTCAAAAAGAATTAAGTCGATCGGACGTCTAGTTTCAAAGTTATAAGGAAAAGTTCATAATGAAAATTTGTCATATTAGAATTTTTGTAGTTTTTGTTCTAGGATTTTTTTATTACTTAAAGTTATGTAAAATGTTATTGTTGTATATTGTAGAATAAGGTCTAAGGAATGCAAGGACATATAATATGTAAGGGTTTTTTATGAAAAAATAATAAATAAAGGCTCCAAAGGTTTCGGCTCAAAGTAAAAATGACACGCAAATTGGGTCCAAAATACGTATGGCGTCTTTGAGGTAATGTAGGGCCATATAAAAGACGGGTCGATTGCCGGCTCAGTCAGTAGCAACACAGCCATCGAAGAGGCAACAACTAGAAGAAAAAGGAAGCCGAAACCTGCGGATCAAGAAAATACAAGAAGCAGTGAAGTGTTTTATTTGTTTGCCTCCTCCCGGCTACCCGTCTCTCTCCTGAGGTGCCAACTGGACCGCGCTGCACTCACCCAAATACGCATTCAGGGGTGCGTGGGAAGTGCGTTACCAGCAAACGGAAATAAGGAGCGTACGTCATCCAAGTGGGAGATTGTCCCAGGACGACTGCGGACACTGGACGCGTCCCTCTCGTCCGAAACATCGGGATAGCAGGAGCTAGCCTGTATTATAATTAATATGCAAAAAACTAGGTAAAAAAAGCTCTCCTGGAGGCAGAAATATCGATGGTTTGGTTAGGTTAGGTTAGGTTAGTTAGGTTAGGTTAGGTTAGCAAGCTCTTACGAAACGTAAAAAAAGCAATTTTTTGACGTTTCGTGAGAGCTAGGCTCACGTGTGGGGTGTCAAAAGATGCGTCTCCGCGCGGGTTAACTAAATGAACTGGAATAAAAATTTCAACGGAACAAAAATTTTGCACAGTGGGCCAAAAACCAGTTTTTAATATAAAGCTGCGATGGTCAATTTTTATAGTCGGGATAGCAGGAGCTAGCCTGTATTATAATTAATATGCAAAAAACTAGGTAAAAAAAGCTCTCCTGGAGGCAGAAATATCGATGGTTTGGTTAGGTTAGGTTAGGTTAGTTAGGTTAGGTTAGGTTAGCAAGCTCTTACGAAACGTAAAAAAAGCAATTTTTTGACGTTTCGTGAGAGCTAGGCTCACGTGTGGGGTGTCAAAAGATGCGTCTCCGCGCGGGTTAACTAAATGAACTGGAATAAAAATTTCAACGGAACAAAAATTTTGCACAGTGGGCCAAAAACCAGTTTTTAATATAAAGCTGCGATGGTCAATTTTTATAGTCGGGATAGCAGGAGCTAGCCTGTATTATAATTAATATGCAAAAAACTAGGTAAAAAAAGCTCTCCTGGAGGCAGAAATATCGATGCTTTGGTTAGGTTAGGTTAGGTTAGTTAGGTTAGGTTAGGTTAGCAAGCTCTTACGAAACGTAAAAAAAAAGCAATTTTTTGACGTTTCGTGAGAGCTAGGCTCACGTGTGGGGTGTCAAAAGATGCGTCTCCGCGCGGGTTAACTAAATGAACTGGAATAAAAATTTCAACGGAACAAAAATTTTGCACAGTGGGCCAAAAACCAGTTTTTAATATAAAGCTGCGATGGTCAATTTTTATAGTCGGGATAGCAGGAGCTAGCCTGTATTATAATTAATATGCAAAAAACTAGGTAAAAAAAGCTCTCCTGGAGGCAGAAATATCGATGCTTTGGTTAGGTTAGGTTAGGTTAGTTAGGTTAGGTTAGGTTAGCAAGCTCTTACGAAACGTAAAAAAAAGCAATTTTTTGACGTTTCGTGAGAGCTAGGCTCACGTGTGGGGTGTCAAAAGATGCGTCTCCGCGCGGGTTAACTAAATGAACTGGAATAAAAATTTCAACGGAACAAAAATTTTGCAGTGGGCCAAAAACCAGTTTTTAATATAAAGCTGCGATGGTCAATTTTTATAGTCGGGATAGCAGGAGCTAGCCTGTATTATAATTAATATGCAAAAAACTAGGTAAAAAAAGCTCTCCTGGAGGCAGAAATATCGATGGTTTGGTTAGGTTAGGTCAGCAAGCTCTTACGAAACGTAAAAAAAGCAATTTTTTGACGTTTCGTGAGAGCTAGGCTCACGTGTGGGGAGTCAAAAGATGCGTCTCCGCGCGGGTTAACTAAATGAACTGGAATAAAAATTTCAACGGAACAAAAATTTTGCACAGTGGGCCAAAAACCAGTTTTTAATATAAAGCTGCGATGGTCAATTTTTATAGTCGGGATAGCAGGAGCTAGCCTGTATTATAATTAATATGCAAAAAACTAGGTAAAAAAAGCTCTCCTGGAGGCAGAAATATCGATGGTTTGGTTAGGTTAGGTTAGGTTAGTTAGGTTAGGTTAGGTTAGCAAGCTCTTACGAAACGTAAAAAAAGCAATTTTTTGACGTTTCGTGAGAGCTAGGCTCACGTGTGGGGTGTCAAAAGATGCGTCTCCGCGCGGGTTAACTAAATGAACTGGAATAAAAATTTCAACGCAACAAAAATTTTGCAGTGGGCCAAAAACCAGTTTTTAATATAAAGCTGCGATGGTCAATTTTTATAGTCGGGATAGCAGGAGCTAGCCTGTATTATAATTAATATGCAAAAAACTAGTTAAAAAAGCTCTCCTGGAGGCAGAAATATCGATGGTTTGGTTAGGTTAGGTTAGGTTAGGTTACAGAAATATCGATGGTTTGGTTAAGTTAGGTTAGGTTAGTTAGGTTAGGTTAGGTTAGCAAGCTCTTACGAAACGTAAAAAAAGCAATTTTTTGACGTTTCGTGAGAGCTAGGCTCACGTGTGGGGTGTCAAAAGATGCGTCTCCGCGCGGGTTAACTAAATGAACTGGAATAAAAATTTCAACGGAACAAAAATTTTGCAGTGGGCCAAAAACCAGTTTTTAATATAAAGCTGCGATGGTCAATTTTTATAGTCGGGATAGCAGGAGCTAGCCTGTATTATAATTAATATGCAAAAAACTAGGTAAAAAAAGCTCTCCTGGAGGCAGAAATATCGATGGTTTGGTTAGGTTAGGTTAGGTTAGTTAGGTTAGGTTAGGTTAGCAAGCTCTTACGAAACGTAAAAAAAGCAATTTTTTGACGTTTCGTGAGAGCTAGGCTCACGTGTGGGGTGTCAAAAGATGCGTCTCCGCGCGGGTTAACTAAATGAACTGGAATAAAAATTTCAACGGAACAAAAATTTTGCACAGTGGGCCAAAAACCAGTTTTTAATATAAAGCTGCGATGGTCAATTTTTATAGTCGGGATAGCAGGAGCTAGCCTGTATTATAATTAATATGCAAAAAACTAGGTAAAAAAAGCTCTCCTGGAGGCAGAAATATCGATGGTTTGGTTAGGTTAGGTTAGGTTAGTTAGGTTAGGTTAGGTTAGCAAGCTCTTACGAAACGTAAAAAAAAAGCAATTTTTTGACGTTTCGTGAGAGCTAGGCTCACGTGTGGGGTGTCAAAAGATGCGTCTCCGCGCGGGTTAACTAAATGAACTGGAATAAAAATTTCAACGGAACAAAAATTTTGCACAGTGGGCCAAAAACCAGTTTTTAATATAAAGCTGCGATGGTCAATTTTTATAGTCGGGATAGCAGGAGCTAGCCTGTATTATAATTAATATGCAAAAAACTAGGTAAAAAAAGCTCTCCTGGAGGCAGAAATATCGATAGTTTGGTTAGGTTAGGTTAGTTAGGTTAGGTTAGGTTAGCAAGCTCTTACGAAACGTAAAAAAAGCAATTTTTTGACGTTTCGTGAGAGCTAGGCTCACGTGTGGGGTGTCAAAAGATGCGTCTCCGCGCGGGTTAACTAAATGAACTGAAATAAAAATTTCAACGAAACAAAAATTTTGCACAGTGGGCCAAAAACCAGTTTTTAATATAAAGCTGCGATGGTCAATTTTTATAGTCGGGATAGCAGGAGCTAGCCTGTATTATAATTAATATGCAAAAAACTAGGTAAAAAAAGCTCTCCTGGAGGCAGAAATATCGATGGTTTGGTTAGGTTAGGTTAGGTTAGGTTAGCAAGCTCTTACGAAACGTAAAAAAAAAGCAATTTTTTGACGTTTCGTGAGAGCTAGGCTCACGTGTGGGGTGTCAAAAGATGCGTCTCCGCGCGGGTTAACTAAATGAACTGGAATAAAAATTTCAACGGAACAAAAATTTTGCACAGTGGGCCAAAAACCAGTTTTTAATATAAAGCTGCGATGGTCAATTTTTATAGTCGGGATAGCAGGAGCTAGCCTGTATTATAATTAATATGCAAAAAACTAGGTAAAAAAAGCTCTCCTGGAGGCAGAAATATCGATGGTTTGGTTAGGTTAGGTTAGGTTAGTTAGGTTAGGTTAGGTTAGCAAGCTCTTACGAAACGTAAAAAAAGCAATTTTTTGACGTTTCGTGAGAGCTAGGCTCACGTGTGGGGTGTCAAAAGATGCGTCTCCGCGCGGGTTAACTAAATGAACTGGAATAAAAATTTCAACGGAACAAAAATTTTGCACAGTGGGCCAAAAACCAGTTTTTAATATAAAGCTGCGATGGTCAATTTTTATAGTCGGGATAGCAGGAGCTAGCCTGTATTATAATTAATATGCAAAAAACTAGGTAAAAAAAGCTCTCCTGGAGGCAGAAATATCGATGGTTTGGTTACGTTAGGTTAGCAAGCTCTTACGAAACGTAAAAAAAAAGCAATTTTTTGACGTTTCGTGAGAGCTAGGCTCACGTGTGGGGTGTCAAAAGATGCGTCTCCGCGCGGGTTAACTAAATGAACTGGAATAAAAATTTCAACGGAACAAAAACTTTGCACAGTGGGCCAAAAACCAGTTTTTAATATAAAGCTGCGATGGTCAATTTTTATAGTCGGGATAGCAGGAGCTACCCTGTATTATAATTAATATGCAAAAAACTAGGTAAAAAAAGCTCTCCTGGAGGCAGAAATATCGATGGTTTGGTTAGGTTAGGTTAGGTTAGTTAGGTTAGGTTAGGTTAGCAAGCTCTTACGAAACGTAAAAAAAGCAATTTTTTGACGTTTCGTGAGAGCTAGGCTCACGTGTGGGGTGTCAAAAGATGCGTCTCCGCGCGGGTTAACTAAATGAACTGGAATAAAAATTTCAACGGAACAAAAATTTTGCACAGTGGGCCAAAAACCAGTTTTTAATATAAAGCTGCGATGGTCAATTTTTATAGTCGGGATAGCAGGAGCTAGCCTGTATTATAATTAATATACAAAAAACTAGGTAAAAAAAGCTCTCCTGGAGGCAGAAATATCGATGGTTTGGTTAGGTTAGGTTAGGTTAGTTAGGTTAGGTTAGGTTAGCAAGCTCTTACGAAGCGTAAAAAAAAAGCAATTTTTTGACGTTTCGTGAGAGCTAGGCTCACGTGTGGGGTGTCAAAAGATGCGTCTCCGCGCGGGTTAACTAAATGAACTGGAATAAAAATTTCAACGGAACAAAAATTTTGCACAGTGGGCCAAAAACCAGTTTTTAATATAAAGCTGCGATGGTCAATTTTTATAGTCGGGATAGCAGGAGCTAGCCTGTATTATAATTAATATGCAAAAAACTAGGTAAAAAAAGCTCTCCTGGAGGCAGAAATATCGATGGTTTGGTTAGGTAAGGTTAGGTTAGTTAGGTTAGGTTAGGTTAGCAAGCTCTTACGAAACGTAAAAAAAGCAATTTTTTGACGTTTCGTGAGAGCTAGGCTCACGTGTGGGGTGTCAAAAGATGCGTCTCCGCGCGGGTTAACTAAATGAACTGGAATAAAAATTTCAACGGAACAAAAATTTTGCACAGTGGGCCAAAAACCAGTTTTTAATATAAAGCTGCGATGGTCAATTTTTATAGTCGGGATAGCAGGAGCTACCCTGTATTATAATTAATATGCAAAAAACTAGGTAAAAAAAGCTCTCCTGGAGGCAGAAATATCGATGGTTTGGTTAGGTTAGGTTAGGTTAGTTAGGTTAGGTTAGGTTAGCAAGCTCTTACGAAACGTAAAAAAAGCAATTTTTTGACGTTTCGTGAGAGCTAGGCTCACGTGTGGGGTGTCAAAAGATGCGTCTCCGCGCGGGTTAACTAAATGAACTGGAATAAAAATTTCAACGGAACAAAAATTTTGCACAGTGGGCCAAAAACCAGTTTTTAATATAAAGCTGCGATGGTCAATTTTTATAGTCGGGATAGCAGGAGCTAGCCTGTATTATAATTAATATACAAAAAACTAGGTAAAAAAAGCTCTCCTGGAGGCAGAAATATCGATGGTTTGGTTAGGTTAGGTTAGGTTAGTTAGGTTAGGTTAGGTTAGCAAGCTCTTACGAAACGTAAAAAAAAAGCAATTTTTTGACGTTTCGTGAGAGCTAGGCTCACGTGTGGGGTGTCAAAAGATGCGTCTCCGCGCGGGTTAACTAAATGAACTGGAATAAAAATTTCAACGGAACAAAAATTTTGCACAGTGGGCCAAAAACCAGTTTTTAATATAAAGCTGCGATGGTCAATTTTTATAGTCGGGATAGCAGGAGCTAGCCTGTATTATAATTAATATGCAAAAAACTAGGTAAAAAAAGCTCTCCTGGAGGCAGAAATATCGATGGTTTGGTTAGGTAAGGTTAGGTTAGTTAGGTTAGGTTAGGTTAGCAAGCTCTTACGAAACGTAAAAAAAGCAATTTTTTGACGTTTCGTGAGAGCTAAGCTCACGTGTGGGGTGTCAAAAGATGCGTCTCCGTGCGGGTTAACTAAATGAACTGGAATAAAAATTTCAACGGAACAAAAATTTTGCACAATGGGCCAAAAACCAGTTTTTAATATAAAGCTGCGATGGTCAATTTTTATAGTCGGGATAGCAGGAGCTACCCTGTATTATAATTAATATGCAAAAAACTAAGTAAAAAAAGCTCTCCTGGAGGCAGAAATATCGATGGTTTGGTTAGGTTAGGTTAGGTTAGTTAGGTTAGGTTAGGTTAGCAAGCTCTTACAAAACGTAAAAAAAAAGCAATTTTTTGACGTTTCGTGAGAGCTAGGCTCACGTGTTGGTTGTCAAAAGATGCGTCTCCGCGCGGTTTAACTAAATGAACTGGAATAAAAATTTCAACGGAACAAAAATTTTGCACAGTGGGCCAAAAACCAGTTTTTAATATAAAGCTGCGATGGTCAATTTTTATAGTCGGGATAGCAGGAGCTAGCCTGTATTATAATTAATATGCAAAAAACTAGGTAAAAAAAGCTCTCCTGGAGGCAGAAATATCGATGGTTTGGTTAGGTAAGGTTAGGTTAGTTAGGTTAGGTTAGGTTAGCAAGCTCTTACGAAACGTAAAAAAAGCAATTTTTTGACGTTTCGTGAGAGCTAGGCTCACGTGTGGGGTGTCATAAGATGCGTCTCCGTGCGGGTTAACTAAATG
Organism: Polia nebulosa; assembly: GCA_951329385.1. Taxonomy (NCBI): domain Eukaryota; kingdom Metazoa; phylum Arthropoda; class Insecta; order Lepidoptera; family Noctuidae; genus Polia; species Polia nebulosa. The sequence continues at coordinate 13,600,294 of OX589609.1, read as the reverse complement.
AACTGGAATAAAAATTTCAACGGAACAAAAATTTTGCACAATGGGCCAAAAACCAGTTTTTAATATAAAGCTGCGATGGTCAATTTTTATAGTCGGGATAGCAGGAGCTAGCCTGTATTATAATTAATATGCAAAAAACTAGGTAAAAAAAGCTCTCCTGGAGGCAGAAATATCGATGGTTTGGTTAGGTTAGGTTAGGTTAGTTAGGTTAGGTTAGGTTAGCAAGCTCTTACGAAACGTAAAAAAAAAGCAATTTTTTGACGTTTCGTGAGAGCTAGGCTCACGTGTTGGTTGTCAAAAGATGCGTCTCCGCGCGATTTAACTAAATGAACTGGCATAAAAATTTCAACGGAACAAAAATTTTGCACAGTGGGCCAAAAACCAGTTTTTAATATAAAGCTGTGATGGATGGTGTGTGGTGGTGTGGATAGTCGGGATATATAAAAATTGACATCGCAGCTTTAAAAAACCTGCTGCCCTAACCTACCCTACCCTACCCTACCCTAACCTACCCTAACCTGCTGCCTGCTAACCTAACCTAACCTAACTAACCTAACCTAACCAAACCATCGATATTTCTGCCTCCAGGAGAGCTTTTTTTACCTAGTTTTTTGCATATTAATTATAATACAGGCTAGCTCCTGCTATCCCGACTATAAAAATTGACATCGCAGCTTCATATTAAAAAACTGGTTTTTGGCCCACTGTGCAAAATTTTTGTTCCGTTGAAATTTTTATTCCAGTTCATTTAGTTAACCCGCGCGGAGACGCATCTTTTGACACCCCACACGTGAGCCTGGCTCTCACGAAACGTCAAAAAATTGCTTTTTTTTTTACGTTTCGTAAGAGCTTGCTAACCTAACCTAACCTAACTAACCTAACCTAACCTAACCAAACCATCGATATTTCTGCCTCCAGGAGAGCTTTTTTTACCTAGTTTTTTGCATATTAATTATAATACAGGCTAGCTCCTGCTATCCCGACTATAAAAATTGACATCGCAGCTTTATATTAAAAAACTGGTTTTTGGCCCACTGTGCAAAATTTTTGTTCCGTTGAAATTTTTATTCCAGTTCATTTAGTTAACCCGCGCGGAGACGCATCTTTTGACACCCCACACGTGAGCCTGGCTCTCACGAAACGTCAAAAAATTGCTTTTTTTTTACGTTTCGTAAGAGCTTGCTAACCTAACCTAACCTAACTAACCTAACCTAACCTAACCAAACCATCGATATTTCTGCCTCCAGGAGAGCTTTTTTTACCTAGTTTTTTGCATATTAATTATAATACAGGCTAGCTCCTGCTATCCCGACTATAAAAATTGACCATCGCAGCTTTATATTAAAAACTGGTTTTTGGCCCACTGTGCAAAATTTTTGTTCCGTTGAAATTTTTATTCCAGTTCAATTAGTTAAACCGCGCGGAGACGCATCTTTTGACAACCAACACGTGAGCCTAGCTCTCACGAAACGTCAAAAAATTGCTTTTTTTTTACGTTTCGTAAGAGCTTGCTAACCTAACCTAACCTAACTAACCTAACCTAACCTAACCAAACCATCGATATTTCTGCCTCCAGGAGAGCTTTTTTTACGTAGTTTTTTGCATATTAATTATAATACAGGCTAGCTCCTGCTATCCCGACTATAAAAATTGACCATCGCAGCTTTATATTAAAAACTGGTTTTTGGCCCACTGTGCAAAATTTTTGTTCCGTTGAAATTTTTATTCCAGTTCATTTAGTTAAACCGCGCGGAGACGCATCTTTTGACAACGAACACGTGAGCCTAGCTCTCACGAAACGTCAAAAAATTGCTTTTTTTTTACGTTTCGTAAGAGCTTGCTAACCTAACCTAACCTAACTAACCTAACCTAACCTAACCAAACCATCGATATTTCTGCCTCCAGGAGAGCTTTTTTTACCTAGTTTTTTGGATATTAATTATAATACAGGCTAGCTCCTGCTATCCCGACTATAAAAATTGACCATCGCAGCTTTATATTAAAAACTGGTTTTTGGCCCACTGTGCAAAATTTTTGTTCCGTTGAAATTTTTATTCCAGTTCATTTAGTTAACCCGCGCGGAGACGCATCTTTTGACACCCCACACGTGAGCCTAGCTCTCACGAAACGTCAAAAAATTGCTTTTTTTTACGTTTCGTAAGAGCTTGCTAACCTAACCTAACCTAACTAACCTAACCTAACCTAACCAAACCATCGATATTTCTGCCTCCAGGAGAGCTTTTTTTACCTAGTTTTTTGCATATTAATTATAATACAGGCTAGCTCCTGCTATCCCGACTATAAAAATTGACCATCGCAGCTTTATATTAAAAACTGGTTTTTGGCCCACTGTGCAAAATTTTTGTTCCGTTGAAATTTTTATTCCAGTTCATTTAGTTAAACCGCGCGGAGACGCATCTTTTGACAATCAACACGTGAGCCTAGCTCTCACGAAACGTCAAAAAATTGCTTTTTTTTTACGTTTCGTAAGAGCTTGCTAACCTAACCTAACCTAACTAACCTAACCTAACCTAACCAAACCATCGATATTTCTGCCTCCAGGAGAGCTTTTTTTACCTAGTTTTTTGGATATTAATTATAATACAGGCTAGCTCCTGCTATCCCGACTATAAAAATTGACCATCGCAGCTTTATATTAAAAACTGGTTTTTGGCCCACTGTGCAAAATTTTTGTTCCGTTGAAATTTTTATTCCAGTTCATTTAGTTAACCCGCGCGGAGACGCATCTTTTGACACCCCACACGTGAGCCTAGCTCTCACGAAACGTCAAAAAATTGCTTTTTTTTTACGTTTCGTAAGAGCTTGCTAACCTTACCTAACCTAACTAACCTAACCTAACCTAACCAAACCATCGATATTTCTGCCTCCAGGAGAGCTTTTTTTACCTAGTTTTTTGCATATTAATTATAATACAGGCTAGCTCCTGCTATCCCGACTATAAAAATTGTACATCGCAGCTTTATATTAAAAACTGGTTTTTGGCCCACTGTGCAAAATTTTTGTTCCGTTGAAATTTTTATTCCAGTTCATTTAGTTAAACCGCGCGGAGACGCATCTTTTGACAACCAACACGTGAGCCTAGCTCTCACGAAACGTCAAAAAATTGCTTTTTTTTTACGTTTCGTAAGAGCTTGCTAACCTAACCTAACCAAACCATCGATATTTCTGCCTCCAGGAGAGCTTTTTTTACCTAGTTTTTTGCATATTAATTATAATACAGGCTAGCTCCTGCTATCCCGACTATAAAAATTGACCATCGCAGCTTTATATTAAAAACTGGTTTTTGGCCCACTGTGCAAAATTTTTGTTCCGTTGAAATTTTTATTCCAGTTCATTTAGTTAACCCGCGCGGAGACGCATCTTTTGACACCCCACACGTGAGCCTAGCTCCCACGAAACGTCAAAAAATTGCTTTTTTTACGTTTCGTAAGAGCTTGCTAACCTAACCTAACCTAACTAACTTAACCAAACCATCGATATTTCTGCTTCCAGGAGAGCTTTTTTTACTTAGTTTTTTGCATATTAATTATAATACAGGTTAGCTCCTGCTATACCGACTATAAAAATTGACCATCGCAGCTTTATATTAAAAACTGGTTTTTGGCCCACTGTGCAAAATTTTTGTTCCGTTGAAATTTTTATTCCAGTTCATTTAGTTAAACCGCGCGGAGACGCATCTTTTGACAACCAACACGTGAGCCTAGCTCTCACGAAACGTCAAAAAATTGCTTTTTTTTTACGTTTCGTAAGAGCTTGCTAACCTAACCTAACCTAACTAACCTAACCTAACCTAACCAAACCATCGATATTTCTGCCTCCAGGAGAGCTTTTTTTACCTAGTTTTTTGCATATTAATTATAATACAGGCTAGCTCCTGCTATCTCGACTATAAAAATTGACCATCGCAGCTTTATATTAAAAACTGGTTTTTGGCCCACTGTGCAAAATTTTTGTTCCGTTGAAATTTTTATTCCAGTTCATTTAGTTAAACCGCGCGGAGACGCATCTTTTGACAACCAACACGTGAGCCTAGCTCTCACGAAACGTCAAAAAATTGCTTTTTTTTTACGTTTCGTAAGAGCTTGCTAACCTAACCTAACCTAACTAACCTAACCTAACCTAACCAAACCATCGATATTTCTGCCTCCAGGAGAGCTTTTTTTACCTAGTTTTTTGCATATTAATTATAATACAGGCTAGCTCCTGCTATCCCGACTATAAAAATTGACCATCGCAGCTTTATATTAAAAACTGGTTTTTGGCCCACTGTGCAAAATTTTTGTTTCGTTGAAATTTTTATTCCAAATCATTTAGTTAACCCGCGCGGAGACGCATCTTTTGACACCCCACACGTGAGCCTAGCTCCCACGAAACGTCAAAAAATTGCTTTTTTTACGTTTCGTAAGAGCTTGCTAACCTAACCTAACCTAACTAACTTAACCAAACCATCGATATTTCTGCTTCCAGGAGAGCTTTTTTTACCTAGTTTTTTGCATATTAATTATAATACAGGCTAGCTCCTGCTATCTCGACTATAAAAATTGACCATCGCAGCTTTATATTAAAAACTGGTTTTTGGCCCACTGTGCAAAATTTTTGTTCCGTTGAAATTTTTATTCCAGTTCATTTAGTTAACCCGCGCGGAGACGCATCTTTTGACACCCCACACGTGAGCCTAGCTCTCACGAAACGTCAAAAAATTGCTTTTTTTTTACGTTTCGTAAGAGCTTGCTAACCTAACCTAACCTAACTAACCTAACCTAACCTAACCAAACCATCGATATTTCTGCCTCCAGGAGAGCTTTTTTTACCTAGTTTTTTGCATATTAATTATAATACAGGCTAGCTCCTGCTATCCCGACTATAAAAATTGACCATCGCAGCTTTATATTAAAAACTGGTTTTTGGCCCACTGTGCAAAATTTTTGTTCCGTTGAAATTTTTACTCCAGTTCATTTAGTTAAACCGCGCGGAGACGCATCTTTTGACAACCAACACGTGAGCCTAGCTCTCACGAAACGTCAAAAAAAGCAATTTTTTGACGTTTCGTAAGAGCTTGCTAACCTTTTTTTTTTTTTTTTTTTTGTTGCCGGGGTGGAAAATGTCCTTCGCCCGGGGCGGGCGAAGGGGTCTGTCAGACTCTTACTGACTAAAAACCACCCCGGTGTTCCGTCCCACACTTGGACCGGGGATCGTGAGAGCTAGTACGACTTCCATGATCCCCGGCTAGTGCCGGCCCGCCTATGCGGGCCACCTCTGGTCCGCGGGGAGAGTGAGGTGTCCTCCCCCCGCGACGTCTAATAGGGGCGCACGCGGAACACTACGCGCAGCCGCCTCGGGTCCTGCTGGATGGGGGGCGGCGGACGACCCTGAGTCCACCGGCCCTCCGGACCCATTTAGGGGGGCTGGAAGAGGGCGTTGTCCGCCCTCCGCCGACGCCCGGTACGCCTGCTGCGGATCGGGAGAGTGGCCACGGCCTCCCTCTCCCTCTCCGCAGCCTCCTTCTGCGAAATTACGGCTTCACAGAAGGAGATCACTGCATCCCACGACTCGGCGCTCCCGACCATTGAACGTGCAACGGCCGGCAGCGACAGGTCGGGGCCCACTTCGGATACGAGGGCACAGCGCTGCTCCTCCCATGCGGCACACTCTGCCAGTGTGTGCTGCGCCGTGTCCTCCCAACAGTCGGTGCAGTGATGGCACCGAGCGTCCGGCTCCCTGTTTATGCGATACAGGTACTTCCCGAAGCAGCCATGCCCCGAGAGCACCTGCGTCGCCCGAAACGACAGGGAGCCGTGCTTCCTCCCGAGCCATTCGTCGAGCACTGGTCGGATCGCGTCGACGGTAGCAAGGCCGGCGGTAGGGCGCGAAAGCCTATCCCGCCATTCCGCCACCATGACTTCGCGGAGCTGTGACCGACGCAACTCGATCTCGCGCTGCATCGGTTCACCGCCCCGCGTCCGCACCTCCTCGCGCCACCGGTACAGCGAGGCGAGGACTCTCGCCTCCAAGTCCCAAGGCGGAGATCCGGCCAGTGCACAACCCGCCTCGTAGGAGATCGTGCGATATCCCCTAATAGCCCTGACGGCCATCGCCCTCTGCGGTCTTCGCAATATCGCGATGCTGCCGGCCGTCAGGTCAGAAGCCCAAACCGGGGCCCCATACAAGGCCATGGATCGCACGATCCCTAAGTACAACCGCCTACAGGCGGTGCTCGGGCCCCCTAAATTGGGAAGCAGCGTTGCGAGCGCGCCCGCGGCGCCCATCAACCTGGGCGTCAACCGTCGAAAGTGCCAAAATCCCACCGGCTGTCGAGCACCAATCCTAAGTACTTCATGGTCGACTCGACAGCGATTTGGACACCCCCGACCACAATGTGTGATCCCGGCGGCGGCGCCCGTCGGGGGCCGTGAAAGACCATGGCCTCCGACTTGTTGAGAGCCACCTCCAGCCCCAGGCGTCGAATGCGACCCACCACCTGTGAGACCGCATCAGTCGCCAGCAACGCTGCCTCCCTGTACGAGCTCCCCCGGGCCGTGACCAGTGTGTCGTCTGCGTAGCACGTCAGGTCCACTCCCGGTTGGAGCTCGTCCCTCAGCACCCAGTCGTAACCAATGTTCCACAGGGGTGGGCCTAGGACCGAGCCCTGTGGAACACCGCACGACATATCGCGACGGCCGTCGCCGTCGCGTCCCCTGTAGGTGACACACCTTTCCGCCAAATAAGCCCCAACGATGCGGCGGAGGTAGCGGGGCACCCTGTGGTACCTTAGTGCCTCCCGAATACAACTCCAGGGCAGGGTGTTGAAGGCGTTGGATATGTCCAAGGACACCGCCAGCATCACCCCACCCCGGGAAACCGCTTCCTCCGCCAGGACTCTCACCCGCATTATGGCGTCAATTGTGGAGCGCCCATGCCGAAATCCGAACTGACTGTCGTCCAGATCCGGCCCCTCTCTGTACAAGTGGCTGACTAGGCGGGCAGCAATAATCCGCTCAAAAAGCTTACCCACCTCGTCTAGCAGCACTATGGGCCGGTATGCGGACGGCGAGTCTGCTGGGCGCCCCGCTTTCTTGAGCAGGACCAGACGACCTGTCTTCCACTGAGCTGGAAAGTGGCCCTGCTCAAGGCAAGCTGAGTAGAGTCCTCTCAGCTGGGGCTCTAGCTCCTTCAGAGCGAGGACGAGCGCGCGGCCCGGAACTCCATCGGGTCCCGGGGCCACGGTTTTGGCCCGGAGCCGCATCACGGCCGTCCTCAACTCTGGTTGTGTCACCTCAGGGACGCTCTCCTCGTCCTCAGACTCTGTGGTTGTGGGCAAAGCCATCGGCGGCGGCACGTGCTCTTCTCTATCAGGAAAGAGAGCAGCGACCACTCCCTCCAGCAACTGAGGCTCGAGGCTCTCAGTGAGTGGGGGCGCCCAGGCACGAAGTTTCCCTCGGACCGCACGATAAGGACGCCCCCATGGATTTCCATCTAAGGTCGCCAACATCTCTTCCCTGAATCGAGTCTTCGACTCACCGATGGCCAGCCACAGAGCCTTCTTCGCCGCGCGGTACACCTCATACCGCGCAGCTTCTTCTTCCGGAACCCGACGACGTCTCCTCCGGTATCGGGTGTACTGGCGCCTGACCTCCACGCAGGTCCTGCGCATCTGCGCGATTTCGGCGGTCCACCAGTACAACCGGCGCCTTGTGGGCTGAGTGCGGACGCGGGGCATGGACGCGTCGCAAATTTGCGTCATCGCCCCGCGGAACCACTGCGCCTCCTCTTCGACGTCGACGGGTTCGTTCGCCATTGACTCCCGGACCCAGGCCTGGATCATTGCGGCTTCCTCGAGAAGCTCCCTGTCGATCTGTTTAATCGACCAGCGAGGACCGTCCGTTTGCGGGGCCGATGGTCGGCCGCCGCCCGCGGTCTGGGTAGAGACGTTGAATCGGATGTACCGATGATCTGACAACGTCTCCACCTCCACGGCGACTCGCCAGTCGTGGACACGGCCTGCAACAGCGGAGCTAGCGAATGAGACGTCCACTACAGACCCGCCCCGCTGCCGCACGCACGTGTACTCCGAGCCCCGATTCAAGACGGTCAGGCCGGTCGTAACCGCCCACTCCTCCAAAACCTCGCCCCTATGATCGGTGACCGGGGATCCCCACACCGCAGACTTGGCGTTGAGATCCCCGAGCAACAGCACCGGGCGAGGGTGGAACCGGCCTACGACGGCACCCAACTCGACAAGGAACCTCTCGAAGTCGGCGAGACTCTTGTTGGGCGAGAAATATGCCCCAATGATGTTGATTCCCCCCACGAGAGCGGCCACCCAGCCGCGTCCTCGGGAGGGACTGCCAAGAGTCCCACCAATGATGGCCACCAAACCGTCCAGGTCCCCTACCCAGTTATCGCGGGGAGGGACAAAATACGGCTCAGCGACCACAGCCACGTTGATCGACCACTCCGCCATGCTTTGGAGCAATAGGTCCTGAGCTCTGGAAGAGTGGCTGATGTTCGCCTGGAGGAAATGGAATTGTGCCATCACTGACAGTCCATTTCTCCGGCATTTCCTCCATCCCTGGGTCGGGAGTCAACTGCTTGGCTGCCAGGCTGTGGGAGGGGCGCAGGTCCTCCGACAACCCTATTTTTCCTGCTCTTTTTGGGGGCCTTGCAGGCTTTTCCCCCAAGTCTGTGCTCCGCAGGCTTCCCTGCAGCTGCACAGAGGCTGCAGTTAGGTGCCGCGGTGCACTGGGCCGACTTGTGGCCGGGTTGGCTACAGCGATAGCAGAGGTCGCTGCGGTCTGTGTCTGCAGTGCATTGTGCCCGGACATGCCCTTTGCCCAGGCAGCGGTAGCACTGCATTTCCCTGGGTGGCAGGAGCTTTACACTCGCTGACACCCAGCCTACCAGCAACCTTCTGCCATCCGCGACCTTGTTTGCGGCCGCCACCGGGCACCGCACCCAAACTGTGCCCAGCCCGTCAGCGCCGCTGCGGATTTCGCCCGCCTGCACGTTCTCGGGCGGACACCCACCGTTTCGGGCAATGGCCGCCACTACCTCCTCCGGGGTCACCGAGTCGTCCAGCCCACTCACGCGTAATTCGGCCGTTTTTGTGGGCCTGGACACCCGGACATCCTCCGGTTTGAGGACCTCCCTTAGTTTGGCGGCCAGAATGTCCGCCCTCTCTTGCCTTGACCCACCCGACACTTTAAAGATTTTGGCTCCAGTGGCCGCCGTTCTGAAACCAAAGCCGGCCGGGGAGGCAAAGTCGCCGAAGTTCAGCTTCGTTTTTACCTCCGCCAGGACCGACTTAAAACTCACCCCCCTTTCAGAGGCTTCGGGCTGCAGGGTGATTATTACAGCCTCGGAGCGTGGGGGTCTCGCCTTGGGTGGCCTTGGTCTCTTTTTAGACCGTGCCGGGCCGGCAGGTGCCGCCGCGTCAACAGGTGCTGGCCGCACCGCCCTCTTTTTGCGCTTTCTTTTCACCACCGTCGTCCAGGTCTCCTGGGTCGGGGGTGCGGTCGCCGGGAGCGTGGTTTGTTGGGGAGGGGGTGCGGGAGCACCCGTCGCGGGCTTCTTGGGCCCGTCCGTGGGCTTTTTGGCCCCTTCTGCAGGCTTTTTGCCCACCTGCGTGGACTTCGTCCTTGCGGACTCCTCCTTCCTCCGCCTATCCGCCGCAAGCGGTGGACGGAGGGTTTCGGCCGGGAGGAGTCTCGACTCCAAAGCTTCTAATCGGGCAGACACCATGCCACCGCACTGCATCATGCAGATTCGGGCGACCCTCTCGATGTCGAGATCTGATATCGCAAGTGCAGATGCGGGCGGCGACGCAGGTTCAGGGGCCGACGATGACGTAGCAGGAGGGAGGGAGGCAGTAGCCGCGGGAGCTTCCTGCCGCTGCCGCTGAGCGGCAAACTCCCGCTTGAGATCCTCCAGTTCAGATCGGAGACGGCTATTCTCCTCCCATAGCTTCGCCGTCTCCTCCGAGGTCGTGCGATCGAGAAGGATCTGCACAGCCTCCTTGATCCCATCTGCCGCCTCCTTAAGGGCACGGGTGAAAGAGCCCTTCAGGTTGCCGGACTTGGTCGCAACCCTCAGGACCACGTCCACGCCGTCCAGCACCTGGCGGTTAAGGGCCTCTGCCGTAAGGCTCGAGCCTAAAGCCGCCTGAGCAGCCCGCCGCTCTCGAGCCTGACGGGCCATTTCGGCGACTTCGTCGGCCGCGACCGCTCTGCTCTGGGCACGCTTCGCGGCTTTAGCATCTGCCTTCGTGCCCACGAGAGAGACGGTGGCTCCACCCGGCTCCTCGATTGAGACCCCGGATGAGACCCCGGGGTCACTCTCCCCGCCGATTTCCGGCGTATCGGGCCGCTTAAAGCGACCCCGAATGTCACGTCCGGGCATAGAAGCATGAACTCCGCCCGCCACCGCGCGACCACGGCCTCTCCTCGCCGTCGCCACTTTTGCAGCAGGCAGGTTCTCCTCACTTGAGGAGAGACCTACCGACCCCACTCGGTTCGAAAAAACCTCGTCGTGCGGTCGCTTTCTCCAAAATTTGGAGCGACCGCGCGTGTCCTGGTCGGACATAGTTGGATCCTCTATCGAGGATCGGGAGCCTCCTCGGCTCTTGTTGCCGTTGCCGGCAAGCGGTACCTCCTCATCACGTCCGTTTTTTGAGTTTTTATTTAGATCTGTCATATTTGTTCCCACGAGTATAATAGGAAATATACGTCCACCCAGGCAGAGCCTTTTTACCTGGGTAAGCCTACATACTGCAGAGTGCGGCAGGTGCTCTACAGGGGAGGCGCTAACGACTGGACTCCCTCCAGCCATTCATCCCCTCGCCACGCCTCGAAACTTAGGATTGGGTGGTTTTTTTATCTTAGAGGTGTCCTTCCTCTGGGCCAGGCGGATAAGCCAAGCCCCCGACGGCGGCATTATACATGCCTCCGTTCGCTGTCCGGCTAACCCGACTCAGCGAACCCGTCGAAAGTTCTCTCCTAGGGATTTCCCTGAAGGAGAGAAACGCCCGCCGCATTGGTGCGCCTGCACCGCTGCAGCATAGTCGCATCCACGCCAATCGACGACCGTCGATCGATCAGGAGCGACCCCTCCTGGTGTCCCTCTTAGTCTGGTCTCTCACTTTGGACCTTTCCGGCATGAGAAACTCTACCGGCGGAGCCCCAAAGATCATTGAGACACGCAAGCCCCACCACGACGACAACGTGGGGACACATTCGGGGGGAAGAGCTTGCTAACCTAACCTAACCTAACTAACCTAACCTAACCTAACCAAACCATCGATATTTCTGCCTCCAGGAGAGCTTTTTTTACCTAGTTTTTTACATATTAATTATAATACAGGATAGCTCCTGCTATCCCGACTATAAAAATTGACCATCGCAGCTTTATATTAAAAACTGGTTTTTGGCCCACTGTGCAAAATTTTTGTTCCGTTGAAATTTTTATTCCAGTTCATTTAGTTAACCCGCGCGGAGACGCATCTTTTGACACCCCACACGTGAGCCTAGCTCTCACGAAACGTCAAAAAATTGCTTTTTTTTACGTTTCGTATGAGCTTGCTAACCTAACCTAACCTAACTAACCTAACTAACCTAACCTAACCTAACCAAACCATCGATATTTCTGCCTCCAGGAGAGCTTTTTTTACCTAGTTTTTTGCATATTAATTATAATACAGGCTAGCTCCTGCTATCCCGACTATAAAAATTGACCATCGCAGCTTTATATTAAAAACTGGTTTTTGGCCCACTGTGCAAAATTTTTGTTCCGTTGAAATTTTTATTCCAGTTCATTTAGTTAACCCGCGCGGAGACGCATCTTTTGACACCCCACACGTGAGCCTAGCTCTCACGAAACGTCAAAAAATTGCTTTTTTTACGTTTCGTAAGAGATTGCTAACCTAACCTAACCTAACTAACCTAACCTAACCAAACCATCGATATTTCTGCCTCCAGGAGAGCTTTTTTTACCTAGTTTTTTGGATATTAATTATAATACAGGATAGCTCCTGCTATCCCGACTATAAAAATTGACCATCGCAGCTTTATATTAAAAACTGGTTTTTGGCCCACTGTGCAAAATTTTTGTTCCGTTGAAATTTTTATTCCAGTTCATTTAGTTAACCCGCGCGGAGACGCATCTTTTGACACCCCACACGTGAGCCTAGCTCTCACGAAACGTCAAAAAATTGCTTTTTTTTTACGTTTCGTATGAGCTTGCTAACCTAACCTAACCTAACTAACCTAACCTAACCTAACCAAAACATCGATATTTCTGCCTCCAGGAGAGCTTTTTTTACCTAGTTTTTTGCATATTAATTATAATACAGGCTAGCTCCTGCTATCCCGACTATAAAAATTGACCATCGCAGCTTTATATTAAAAACTGGTTTTTGGCCCACTGTGCAAAATTTTTGTTCCGTTGAAATTTTTATTCCAGTTCATTTAGTTAACCCGCGCGGAGACGCATCTTTTGACACCCCACACGTGAGCCTAGCTCTCACGAAACGTCAAAAAATTGCTTTTTTTTTACGTTTCGTAAGAGCTTGCTAACCTAACCTAACCTAACTAACCTAACCTAACCTAACCAAACCATCGATATTTCTGCCTTCGGGAGAGCTTTTTTATCCTAGTTTTTTGCATATTAATTATAATACAGGCTAGCTCCTGCTATCCCGACTATAAAAATTGACCATCGCAGCTTTATATTAAAAACTGGTTTTTGGCCCACTGTGCAAAATTTTTGTTCCGTTGAAATTTTTATTCCAGGTCATTTAGTTAACCCGCGCGGAGACGCATCTTTTGACACCCCACACGTGAGCCTAGCTCTCACGAAACGTCAAAAAATTGTTTTTTTTTTACGTTTCGTAAGAGCTTGCTAACCTAACCTAACCTAACCAAACCATCGATATTTCTGCCTCCAGGAGAGCTTTTTTTACCTAGTTTTTTGCATATTAATTATAATACAGGCTAGCTCCTGCTATCCCGACTTTAAAAATTGACCATCGCAGCTTTATATTAAAAACTGGTTTTTGGCCCACTGTGCAAAATTTTTGTTCCGTTGAAATTTTTATTCCAGTTCATTTAGTTAACCCGCGCGGAGACGCATCTTTTGACACCCCACACGTGAGCCTAGCTCTCACGAAACGTCAAAAAATTGCTTTTTTTTTACGTTTCGTAAGAGCTTGCTAACCTAACCAAACCATCGATATTTCTGCCTCCAGGAGAGCTTTTTTTACCTAGTTTTTTGCATATTAATCATAATACAGGCTAGCTCCTGCTATCCCGACTATAAAAATTGACCATCGCAGCTTTATATTAAAAACTGGTTTTTGGCCCACTGTGCAAAATTTTTGTTCCGTTGAAATTTTTATTCCAGTTCATTTAGTTAACCCGCGCGGAGACGCATCTTTTGACACCCCACACGTGAGCCTAGCTCTCACGAAACGTCAAAAAATTGCTTTTTTTACGTTTCGTAAGAGCTTGCTAACCTAACCTAACCTAACCTAACCTAACCAAACCATCGATATTTCTGCCTCCAGGAGAGCTTTTTTTACCTAGTTTTTTGCATATTAATTATAATACAGGCTAGCTCCTGCTATCCCGACTATAAAAATTGACCATCGCAGCTTTATATTAAAAACTGGTTTTTGGCCCACTGTGCAAAATTTTTGTTCCGTTGAAATTTTTATTCCAGTTCATTTAGTTAACCCGCGCGGAGACGCATCTTTTGACACCCTACACGTGAGCCTAGCTCTCACGAAACGTCAAAAAATTGCTTTTTTTTTACGTTTCGTAAGAGCTTGCTAACCTAACCTAACCTAACTAACCTAACTAACCTAACTAACCTAACCTAACCTAACCAAACCATCGATATTTCTGCCTCCAGGAGAGCTTTTTTTACCTAGTTTTTTGCATATTAATTATAATACAGGCTAGCTCCTGCTATCCCGACTATAAAAATTGACCATCGCAGCTTTATATTAAAAACTGGTTTTTGGCCCACTGTGCAAAATTTTTGTTCCGTTGAAATTTTTATTCCAGTTCATTTAGTTAACCCGCGCGGAGACGCATCTTTTGACACCCCACACGTGAGCCTAGCTCTCACGAAACGTCAAAAAATTGCTTTTTTTTACGTTTCGTAAGAGCTTGCTAACCTAACCTAACCTAACTAACCTAACCTAACCTAACCAAACCATCGATATTTCTGCCTCCAGGAGAGCTTTTTTATCCTAGTTTCTTGCATATTAATTATAATACAGGCTAGCTCCTGCTATCCCGACTATAAAAATTGACCATCGCAGCTTTATATTAAAAACTGGTTTTTGGCCCACTGTGCAAAATTTTTGTTCCGTTGAAATTTTTATTCAAGGTCATTTAGTTAACCCGCGCGGAGACGCATCTTTTGACACCCCACACGTGAGCCTAGCTCTCACGAAACGTCAAAAAATTGCTTTTTTTTTACGTTTCGTAAGAGCTTGCTAACCTAATCAAACCATCGACATTTCTGCCTCCAGGAGAGCTTTTTTTACCTAGTTTTTTGCATATTAATTATAATACAGGCTAGCTCCTGCTATCCCGACTATAAAAATTGACCATCGCAGCTTTATATTGAAAACTGGTTTTTGGCCCACTGTGCAAAATTTTTGTTCCGTTGAAATTTTTATTCCAGTTCATTTAGTTAACCCGCGCGGAGACGCATCTTTTGACACCCCACACGTGAGCCTAGCTCTCACGAAACGTCAAAAAATTGCTTTTTTTTACGTTTCGTAAGAGCTTGCTAACCTAACCTAACCTAACTAACCTAACCTAACCTAACCAAACCATCGATATTTCTGCCTCCAGGAGAGCTTTTTTATCCTAGTTTTTTGCATATTAATTATAATACAGGCTAGCTCCTGCTATCCCGACTATAAAAATTGACCATCGCAGCTTTATATTAAAAACTGGTTTTTGGCCCACTGTGCAAAATTTTTGTTCCGTTGAAATTTTTATTCAAGGTCATTTAGTTAACCCGCGCGGAGACGCATCTTTTGACACCCCACACGTGAGCCTAGCTCTCACGAAACGTCAAAAAATTGCTTTTTTTTTACGTTTCGTAAGAGCTTGCTAACCTAACCAAACCATCGACATTTCTGCCTCCAGGAGAGCTTTTTTTACCTAGTTTTTTGCATATTAATTATAATACAGGCTAGCTCCTGCTATCCCGACTATAAAAATTGACCATCGCAGCTTTATATTGAAAACTGGTTTTTGGCCCACTGTGCAAAATTTTTGTTCCGTTGAAATTTTTATTCCAGTTCATTTAGTTAACCCGCGCGGAGACGCATCTTTTGACACCCCACACGTGAGCCTAGCTCTCACGAAACGTCAAAAAATTGCTTTTTTTACGTTTCGTAAGAGCTTGCTAACCTAACCTAACCTAACTAACCTAACCTAACCAAACCATCGATATTTCTGCCTCCAGGAGAGCTTTTTTTACCTAGTTTTTTGGATATTAATTATAATACAGGATAGCTCCTGCTATCCCGACTATAAAAATTGACCATCGCAGCTTTATATTAAAAACTGGTTTTTGGCCCACTGTGCAAAATTTTTGTTCCGTTGAAATTTTTATTCCAGTTCATTTAGTTAACCCGCGCGGAGACGCATCTTTTGACACCCCACACGTGAGCCTAGCTCTCACGAAACGTCAAAAAATTGCTTTTTTTTTACGTTTCGTATGAGCTTGCTAACCTAACCTAACCTAACTAACCTAACTAACCTAACCTAACCTAACCAAACCATCGATATTTCTGCCTCCAGGAGAGCTTTTTTTACCTAGTTTTTTGCATATTAATTATAATACAGGCTAGCTCCTGCTATCCCGACTATAAAAATTGACCATCGCAGCTTTATATTAAAAACTGGTTTTTGGCCCACTGTGCAAAATTTTTGTTCCGTTGAAATTTTTATTCCAGTTCATTTAGTTAACCCGCGCGGAGACGCATCTTTTGACACCCCACACGTGAGCCTAGCTCTCACGAAACGTCAAAAAATTGCTTTTTTTTACGTTTCGTAAGAGCTTGCTAACCTAACCTAACCTAACTAACCTAACCTAACCTAACCAAACCATCGATATTTCTGCCTTCGGGAGAGCTTTTTTATCCTAGTTTTTTGCATATTAATTATAATACAGGCTAGCTCCTGCTATCCCGACTATAAAAATTGACCATCGCAGCTTTATATTAAAAACTGGTTTTTGGCCCACTGTGCAAAATTTTTGTTCCGTTGAAATTTTTATTCCAGGTCATTTAGTTAACCCGCGCGGAGACGCATCTTTTGACACCCCACACGTGAGCCTAGCTCTCACGAAACGTCAAAAAATTGTTTTTTTTTTACGTTTCGTAAGAGCTTGCTAACCTAACCTAACCTAACCAAACCATCGATATTTCTGCCTCCAGGAGAGCTTTTTTTACCTAGTTTTTTGCATATTAATTATAATACAGGCTAGCTCCTGCTATCCCGACTTTAAAAATTGACCATCGCAGCTTTATATTAAAAACTGGTTTTTGGCCCACTGTGCAAAATTTTTGTTCCGTTGAATGTTTTATTCCAGTTCATTTAGTTAACCCGCGCGGAGACGCATCTTTTGACACCCCACACGTGAGCCTAGCTCTCACGAAACGTCAAAAAATTGCTTTTTTTTTACGTTTCGTAAGAGCTTGCTAACCTAACCTAACCTAACTAACCTAACCTAACCAAACCATCGATATTTCTGCCTCCAGGAGAGCTTTTTTTACCTAGTTTTTTGCATATTAATCATAATACAGGCTAGCTCCTGCTATCCCGACTATAAAAATTGACCATCGCAGCTTTATATTAAAAACTGGTTTTTGGCCCACTGTGCAAAATTTTTGTTCCGTTGAAATTTTTATTCCAGTTCATTTAGTTAACCCGCGCGGAGACGCATCTTTTGACACCCCACACGTGAGCCTAGCTCTCACGAAACGTCAAAAAATTGCTTTTTTTACGTTTCGTAAGAGCTTGCTAACCTAACCTAACCTAACCTAACCAAACCATCGATATTTCTGTCTCCAGGAGAGCTTTTTTTACCTAGTTTTTTGTATATTAATTATAATACAGGCTAGCTCCTGCTATCCCGACTATAAAAATTGACCATCGCAGCTTTATATTAAAAACTGGTTTTTGGCCCACTGTGCAAAATTTTTGTTCCGTTGAAATTTTTATTCCAGTTCATTTAGTTAACCCGCGCGGAGACGCATCTTTTGACACCCTACACGTGAGCCTAGCTCTCACGAAACGTCAAAAAATTGCTTTTTTTTTACGTTTCGTAAGAGCTTGCTAACCTAACCTAACCTAACTAACCTAACCTAACCTAACCAAACCATCGATATTTCTGCCTCCAGGAGAGCTTTTTTTACATAGTTTTTTGCATATTAATTATAATACAGGCTAGCTCCTGCTATCCCGACTATAAAAATTGACCATCGCAGCTTTATATTAAAAACTGGTTTTTGGCCCACTGTGCAAAATTTTTGTTCCGTTGAAATTTTTATTCCAGTTCATTTAGTTAACCCGCGCGGAGACGCATCTTTTGACACCCCACACGTGAGCCTAGCTCTCACGAAACGTCAAAAAATTGCTTTTTTTACGTTTCGTAAGAGCTTGCTAACCTAACCTAACCTAACCAAAACATCGATATTTCTGCCTCCAGGAGAGCTTTTTTTACCTAGTTTTTTGCATATTAATTATAATACAGGCTAGCTCCTGCTATCCCGACTATAAAAATTGACCATCGCAGCTTTATATTAAAAACTGGTTTTTGGCCCACTGTGCAAAATTTTTTTTCCGTTGAAATTTTTATTCCAGTTCATTTAGTTAACCCGCGCGGAGACGCATCTTTTGACACCCCACACGTGAGCCTAGCTCTCACGAAACGTCAAAAAATTGCTTTTTTTTTACGTTTCGTAAGAGCTTGCTAACCTAACCTAACCTAACTAACCTAACCTAACCTAACCAAACCATCGATATTTCTGCCTTCAGGAGAGCTTTTTTATCCTAGTTTTTTGCATATTAATTATAATACAGGCTAGCTCCTGCTATCCCGACTATAAAAATTGACCATCGCAGCTTTATATTAAAAACTGGTTTTTGGCCCACTGTGCAAAATTTTTGTTCCGTTGAAATTTTTATTCCAGGTCATTTAGTTAACCCGCGCGGAGACGCATCTTTTGACACCCCACACGTGAGCCTAGCTCTCACGAAACGTCAAAAAATTGCTTTTTTTTACGTTTCGTAAGAGCTTGCTAACCTAACCTAACCTAACCAAACCATCGATATTTCTGCCTCCAGGAGAGCTTTTTTTACCTAGTTTTTTGCATATTAATTATAATACAGGCTAGCTCCTGCTATCCCGACTATAAAAATTGACCATCGCAGCTTTATATTAAAAACTGGTTTTTGGCCCACTGTGCAAAATTTTTGTTCCGTTGAAATTTTTATTCCAGTTCATTTAGTTAACCCGCGCGGAGACGCATCTTTTACCACCCCAAACGTGAGCCTAGCTCTCACGAAACGTCAAAAAATTGCTTTTTTTTTACGTTTCGTAAGAGCTTGCTAACCTAACCTAACCTAACTAACCTAACCTAACCAAACCATCGATATTTCTGCCTCCAGGAGAGCTTTTTTTACCTAGTTTTTTGCATATTAATCATAATACAGGCTAGCTCCTGCTATCCCGACTATAAAAATTGACCATCGCAGCTTTATATTAAAAACTGGTTTTTGGCCCACTGTGCAAAATTTTTGTTCCGTTGAAATTTTTATTCCAGTTCATTTAGTTAACCCGCGCGGAGACGCATCTTTTGATACCCCACACGTGAGCCTAGCTCTCACGAAACGTCAAAAAATTGCTTTTTTTACGTTTCGTAAGAGCTTGCTAACCTAACCTAACCTAACCTAACCAAACCATCGATATTTCTGCCTCCAGGAGAGCTTTTTTTACCTAGTTTTTTGCATATTAATTATAATACAGGCTAGCTCCTGCTATCCCGACTATAAAAATTGACCATCGCAGCTTTATATTAAAAACTGGTTTTTGGCCCACTGTGCAAAATTTTTGTTCCGTTGAAATTTTTATTCCAGTTCATTTAGTTAACCCGCGCGGAGACGCATCTTTTGACTTCCTACACGTGAGCCTAGCTCTCACGAAACGTCAAAAAATTGCTTTTTTTTTACGTTTCGTAAGAGCTTGCTAACCTAACCTAACCTAACTAACCTAACCTAACCTAACCAAACCATCGATATTTCTGCCTCCAGGAGAGCTTTTTTTACCTAGGTTTTTGCATATTAATTATAATACAGGCTAGCTCCTGCTATCCCGACTATAAAAATTGACCATCGCAGCTTTATATTAAAAACTGGTTTTTGGCCCACTGTGCAAAATTTTTGTTCCGTTGAAATTTTTATTCCAGTTCATTTAGTTAACCCGCGCGGAGACGCATCTTTTGACACCCCACACGTGAGCCTAGCTCTCACGAAACGTCAAAAAATTGCTTTTTTTTTACGTTTCGTATGAGCTTGCTAACCTAACCTAACCTAACTAACCTAACTAACCTAACCTAACCTAACCAAACCATCGATATTTCTGCCTCCAGGAGAGCTTTTTTTACCTAGTTTTTTGCATATTAATTATAATACAGGCTAGCTCCTGCTATCCCGACTATAAAAATTGACCATCGCAGCTTTATATTAAAAACTGGTTTTTGGCCCACTGTGCAAAATTTTTGTTCCGTTGAAATTTTTATTCCAGTTCATTTAGTTAACCCGCGCGGAGACGCATCTTTTGACACCCCACACGTGAGCCTAGCTCTCACGAAACGTCAAAAAATTGCTTTTTTTTTACGTTTCGTAAGAGCTTGCTAACCTAACCTAACCTAACTAACCTAACCTAACCTAACCAAACCATCGATATTTCTGCCTTCAGGAGAGCTTTTTTATCCTAGTTTTTTGCATATTAATTATAATACAGGCTAGCTCCTGCTATCCCGACTATATAAATTGACCATCGCAGCTTTATATTAAAAACTGGTTTTTGGCCCACTGTGCAAAATTTTTGTTCCGTTGAAATTTTTATTCCAGGTCATTTAGTTAACCCGCGCGGAGACGCATCTTTTGACACCCCACACGTGAGCCTAGCTCTCACGAAACGTCAAAAAATTGCTTTTTTTTTACGTTTCGTAAGAGCTTGCTAACCTAACCTAACCTAACCAAAACATCGATATTTCTGCCTCCAGGAGAGCTTTTTTTACCTAGTTTTTTGCATATTAATTATAATACAGGCTAGCTCCTGCTATCCCGACTATAAAAATTGACCATCGCAGCTTTATATTAAAAACTGGTTTTTGGCCCACTGTGCAAAATTTTTGTTCCGTTGAAATTTTTATTCCAGTTCATTTAGTTAACCCGCGCGGAGACGCATCTTTTGACACCCCACACGTGAGCCTAGCTCTCACGAAACGTCAAAAAATTGCTTTTTTTTTACGTTTCGTAAGAGCTTGCTAACCTAACCTAACCTAACTAACCTAACCTAACCTAACCAAACCATCGATATTTCTGCCTTCAGGAGAGCTTTTTTATCCTAGTTTTTTGCATATTAATTATAATACAGGCTAGCTCCTGCTATCCCGACTATAAAAATTGACCATCGCAGCTTTATATTAAAAACTGGTTTTTGGCCCACTGTGCAAAATTTTTGTTCCGTTGAAATTTTTATTCCAGGTCATTTAGTTAACCCGCGCGGAGACGCATCTTTTGACACCCCACACGTGAGCCTAGCTCTCACGAAACGTCAAAAAATTGCTTTTTTTTACGTTTCGTAAGAGCTTGCTAACCTAACCTAACCTAACCAAACCATCGATATTTCTGCCTCCAGGAGAGCTTTTTTTACCTAGTTTTTTGCATATTAATTATAATACAGGCTAGCTCCTGCTATCCCGACTATAAAAATTGACCATCGCAGCTTTATATTAAAAACTGGTTTTTGGCCCACTGTGCAAAATTTTTGTTCCGTTGAAATTTTTATTCCAGTTCATTTAGTTAACCCGCGCGGAGACGCATCTTTTGACACCCCAAACGTGAGCCTAGCTCTCACGAAACGTCAAAAAATTGCTTTTTTTTTACGTTTCGTAAGAGCTTGCTAACCTAACCTAACCTAACTAACCTAACCTAACCAAACCATCGATATTTCTGCCTCCAGGAGAGCTTTTTTTACCTAGTTTTTTGCATATTAATCATAATACAGGCTAGCTCCTGCTATCCCGACTATAAAAATTGACCATCGCAGCTTTATATTTAAAACTGGTTTTTGGCCCACTGTGCAAAATTTTTGTTCCGTTGAAATTTTTATTCCAGTTCATTTAGTTAACCCGCGCGGAGACGCATCTTTTGATACCCCACACGTGAGCCTAGCTCTCACGAAACGTCAAAAAATTGCTTTTTTTACGTTTCGTAAGAGCTTGCTAACCTAACCTAACCTAACCTAACCAAACCATCGATATTTCTGCCTCCAGGAGAGCTTTTTTTACCTAGTTTTTTGCATATTAATTATAATACAGGCTAGCTCCTGCTATCCCGACTATAAAAATTGACCATCGCAGCTTTATATTAAAAACTGGTTTTTGGCCCACTGTGCAAAATTTTTGTTCCGTTGAAATTTTTATTCCAGTTCATTTAGTTAACCCGCGCGGAGACGCATCTTTTGACTTCCTACACGTGAGCCTAGCTCTCACGAAACGTCAAAAAATTGCTTTTTTTTTACGTTTCGTAAGAGCTTGCTAACCTAACCTAACCTAACTAACCTAACCTAACCTAACCAAACCATCGATATTTCTGCCTCCAGGAGAGCTTTTTTTACCTAGGTTTTTGCATATTAATTATAATACAGGCTAGCTCCTGCTATCCCGACTATAAAAATTGACCATCGCAGCTTTATATTAAAAACTGGTTTTTGGCCCACTGTGCAAAATTTTTGTTCCGTTGAAATTTTTATTCCAGTTCATTTAGTTAACCCGCGCGGAGACGCATCTTTTGACACCCCACACGTGAGCCTAGCTCTCACGAAACGTCAAAAAATTGCTTTTTTTTACGTTTCGTAAGAGCTTGCTAACCTAACCTAACCTAACTAACCTAACCTAACCTAACCAAACCATCGATATTTCTGCCTCCAGGAGAGCTTTTTTTACCTAATTTTTTGCATATTAATTATAATACAGGCTAGCTCCTGCTATCCCGACTATAAAAATTGACCATCGCAGCTTTATATTAAAAACTGGTTTTTGGCCCACTGTGCAAAATTTTTGTTCCGTTGAAATTTTTATTCCAGTTCATTTAGTTAACCCGCGCGGAGACGCATCTTTTGACACCCCACACGTGAGCCTGGCTCTCACGAAACGTCAAAAAATTGCTTTTTTTTACGTTTCGTAAGAGCTTGCTAACCTAACCTAACCTAACTAACCTAACCTAACCTAACCAAACCATCGATATTTCTGCCTCCAGGAGAGCTTTTTTTACCTAGTTTTTTGCATATTAATTATAATACAGGCTAGCTCCTGCTATCCCGACTATAAAAATTGACCATCGCAGCTTTATATTAAAAACTGGTTTTTGGCCCACTGTGCAAAATTTTTGTTCCATTGAAATTTTTATTCCAGTTCATTTAGTTAACCCGCGCGGAGACGCATCTTTTGACACCCCACATGTGAGCCTAGCTCTCACGAAACGTCAAAAAATTGCTTTTTTTACGTTTCGTAAGAGCTTGCTAACCTAACCTAACCTAACTAACCTAACCTAACCTAACCAAACCATCGATATTTCTGCCTCCAGGAGAGCTTTTTTTACCTAGTTTTTTGCATATTAATTATAATACAGGCTAGCTCCTGCTATCCCGACTATAAAAATTGACCATCGCAGCTTTATATTAAAAACTGGTTTTTGGCCCACTGTGCAAAATTTTTGTTTCGTTGAAATTTTTATTCCAGTTCATTTAGTTAAACCGCGCGGAGACGCATCTTTTGACAACCAACACGTGAGCCTAGCTCTCACGAAACGTCAAAAAATTGCTTTTTTTTTACGTTTCGTAAGAGCTTGCTAACCTAACCTAACCTAACTAACCTAACCTAACCTAACCAAACCATCGATATTTCTGCCTCCAGGAGAGCTTTTTTTACCTAGTTTTTTGCATATTAATTATAATACAGGCTAGCTCCTGCTATCCCGACTATAAAAATTGACCATCGCAGCTTTATATTAAAAACTGGTTTTTGGCCCACTGTGCAAAATTTTTGTTCCGTTGAAATTTTTATTCCAGTTCATTTAGTTAACCCGCGCGGAGACGCATCTTTTGACACCCCACACGTGAGCCTAGCTCTCACTCTCACTTTTTTACGTTTCGTAAGAGCTTGCTAACCTAACCTAACCTAACTAACCTTTTTTTTTTTTTTTTTTTTTTTTTTTTTGTTGCTGGGGTGGAAAATCCTCATGGATGTCCTTCGCCTGGGGCAGGCGAAGGGGTCTGTCAGACTCTTACTGACTAAAAACCACCCCGGTGTTCCTTCCCACACTTGAACCGGGGATCGTGAGAGCTAGTACGACTTCCATGATCCCCGGCTAGTGCCGGCCCGCCTATGCTGGCCACCTCTGGCTCGCAGGGAGAGTGAGGTGTCCTCTCCCTGCGACGTCTAATAGGAGCGCGCGTGGAACACTACGCGCTGCCGCCTCGGGTCCTGCTGGATGCGGGGCGGCGGATGACCCCGAGTCCGCCGTCCCTCCGGACCTGTTTAGGGGGGCTGGAAGAGGGCGTTGTCCGCCCTCCTCCGACGCCCGGTACGCCTGCTGCGGATCGGGAGAGTGGCCACGGCCTCCCTCTCCCTCTCCGCAGCCTCCTTCTGCGAAATTACGGCTTCACAGAAGGAGATCACTGCATCCCACGACTCGGCGCTCCCGACCATCGAACGAGCGACGGCCGACAGCGACAGGTCGGGGCCCACTTCGGATACGAGGGCACGGCGCTGCTCCTCCCATGCGGCACACTCTGCCAGTGTGTGCTGCGCCGTGTCCTCCCGACAGTCGGTGCAGTGATGGCACCGAGCGTCTGGCTCCCTGTTTATGCGACACAAGTACTTCCCGAAGCAGCCATGCCCCGAGAGCACCTGCGTCGCTCTAAACGACAGGGAACCGTGCTTCCTCCCGAGCCATTCGTCGAGCACTGGTCGGATCGCGTCGACGGTAGCAAGGCCGGCGGTAGGGCGTGAAAGCCTATCCCGCCATTCTGCCATCATGACCTCGCGGAGCTGTGACCGACGCAACTCGATCTCGCGCTGCATCGGTTCACCGCCCCGTCCGCACCTCCTCGCGCCACCGGTACAGCGAGGCGAGGACTCTCGCCTCCATATCCCAGGGCGGAGATCCGGCCAGTGCACAACCCGCCTCGTAGGAGATCGTGCGATATCCCCTGATAGCCCTGACGGCCATCGCCCTCTGCGGTCTTCGCAGTATTGCGATGCTGCCGGCCGTCAGATCAGAAGCCCACACCGGGGCCCCGTACAAGGCCATGGATCGCAAGATCCCCAAGTACAACCGCCTACAGGCGGTGCTCGGGCCCCCCAGATTGGGAAGCAGCGTTGCGAGCGCGCCCGCGGCGCCCATCAACCTAGGTGTTAGCCGCCGAAAATGAGGGCCAAAGTCCCACCGGCTGTCGAGCACCAATCCTAGGTACTTCATGGTGGACTCGACAGCGATTTGGACTCCCCCGACCACGATGTGTGATCCCGGCGGCGGCGCCCGTCGGGGGCCATGAAAAACTACGGCCTCCGACTTGTTGAGGGCCACCTCCAGCCCCAGGCGTCGTATGCGACCCACCACCTGTGAGACCGCAGATGTCGCCAGCAACGCTGCCTCCCTGTACGAGCTCCCCCGGGCCGTGACCAGCGTGTCGTCTGCGTAACACGTCAGGTCCACTCCCGGTTGGAGCTCGCCCCTCAGCACCCAGTCGTAACCGATGTTCCACAGGGGTGGGCCTAGGACCGAGCCCTGCGGAACACCGCACGACATATCGCGACGGCCCTCACCGTCGCGTCCCCTGTAGGTGACACACCTTTCCGCCAAATAAGCCCCAACGATGCGGCGGAGGTAGCGGGGCACCCTGTGGTACCTTAGTGCCTCCCGAATACAACTCCAGGGCAGGGTGTTGAAGGCGTTGGATATGTCCAAGGACACCGCCAGCATCACCCCGCCCCGGGAAACCGCTTCCTCCGCCAGAACTCTAACCCGCATTATGGCGTCGATTGTGGAGCGCCCATGCCGAAAACCGAACTGACTGTCGTCCAGAACCGGCCCCTCTCTGTACAAGTGGCTGTCGAGGCGGGCAGCAATTATCCGCTCAAAAAGCTTACCCACCTCGTCTAGCAGCACTATGGGCCGGTATGCGGACGGCGAGTCTGCTGGGCGCCCCGCTTTCTTGAGCAGGACCAGACGACCTGTCTTCCACTGAGCGGGAAAGCGGCCCTGCTCAAGGCAAGCTGAGTAGAGTCCTCTCAGCTGGGGCTCTAGCTCCTTCAGAGCGAGGACGAGCGCGCGGCCCGGAACTCCATCGGGTCCCGGGGCCACGGTTTTGGCCCGGAGCCGCATCACGGCCGTCCTCAACTCTGGTTGTGTCACCTCAGGGACGCTCTCCTCATCCTCCGACTCCGTGGCTGTGGGCAAAGCCATCGGCGGCGGAAGGTGCTCTTCTCTATCAGGGAAGAGAGCAGCGACCACTCCCTCCAGCAACTGAGGCTCGAGGCTCTCAGTGAGTGGGGGCGCCCAGGCACGAAGTTTCCCTCGGACCGCACGATAAGGACGCCCCCATGGATTTCCGTCTAGGGTCGCCAACATCTCTTCCCTGAATCGAGTTTTGGACTCGCCGATGGCCAGCCACAGAACCTAACTAACCTAACCTAACCTAACCAAACCATCGATATTTCTGCCTCCAGGAGAGCTTTTTTTACCTAGTTTTTTGCATATTAATTATAATACAGGCTAGCTCCTGCTATCCCGACTATAAAAATTGACCATCGCAGCTTTATGTTAAAAACTGGTTTTTGGCCCACTGTGCAAAATTTTTGTTCCGTTAAATTTTTATTCCAGTTCATTTAGTTAACCCGCGCGGACACGCATCTTTTGACACCCCACACGTGAGCCTAGCTCTCACGAAACGTCAAAAAATTGCTTTTTTTTTACGTTTCGTAAGAGCTTGCTAACCTAACCTAACCTAACTAACCTAACCTAACCAAACCATCGATATTTCTGCCTCCAGGAGAGCTTTTTTTACCTAGTTTTTTGCATATTAATCATAATACAGGCTAGCTCCTGCTATCCCGACTATAAAAATTGACCATCGCAGCTTTATATTAAAAACTGGTTTTTGGCCCGCTGTGCAAAATTTTTGTTCCGTTGAAATTTTTATTCCAGTTCATTTAGTTAACCCGCGCGGACACGCATCTTTTGACACCCCACACGTGAGCCTAGCTCTCACGAAACGTCAAAAAATTGCTTTTTTTTTACGTTTCGTAAGAGCTTGCTAACCTAACCTAACCTAACTAACCTAACCTAACCAAACCATCGATATTTCTGCCTCCAGGAGAGCTTTTTTTACCTAGTTTTTTGCATATTAATCATAATACAGGCTAGCTCCTGCTATCCCGACTATAAAAATTGACCATCGCAGCTTTATATTAAAAACTGGTTTTTGGCCCACTGTGCAAAATTTTTGTTCCGTTGAAATTTTTATTCCAGTTCATTTAGTTAACCCGCGCGGACACGCATCTTTTGACACCCCACACGTGAGCCTAGCTCTCACGAAACGTCAAAAAATTGCTTTTTTTTTTACGTTTCGTAAGAGCTTGCTAACCGAACCTAACCTAACTAACCTAACCTAACCAAACCATCGATATTTCTGCCTCCAGGAGAGCTTTTTTTACCTAGTTTTTTGCATATTAATCATAATACAGGCTAGCTCCTGCTATCCCGACTATAAAAATTGACCATCGCAGCTTTATATTAAAAACTGGTTTTTGGCCCACTGTGCAAAATTTTTGTTCCGTTGAAATTTTTATTCCAGTTCATTTAGTTAAACCGCGCGGAGACGCATCTTTTGACAACCAACACGTGAGCCTAGCTCTCACGAAACGTCAAAAAATTGCTTTTTTTTTACGTTTCGTAAGAGCTTGCTAACCTAACCTAACCTAACTAACCTAACCTAACCTAACCAAACCATCGATATTTGTGCCTCCAGGAGAGCTTTTTTTACCTAGTTTTTTGCATATTAATTATAATACAGGCTAGCTCCTGCTATCCCGACTATAAAAATTGACCATCGCAGCTTTATATTAAAAACTGGTTTTTGGCCCACTGTGCAAAATTTTTGTTCCGTTGAAATTTTTATTCCAGTTCATTTAGTTAACCCGCGCGGACACGCATCTTTTGACACCCCACACGTGAGCCTAGCTCTCACGAAACGTCAAAAAATTGCTTTTTTTTTTACGTTTCGTAAGAGCTTGCTAACCGAACCTAACCTAACTAACCTAACCTAACCAAACCATCGATATTTCTGCCTCCAGGAGAGCTTTTTTTACCTAGTTTTTTGCATATTAATCATAATACAGGCTAGCTCCTGCTATCCCGACTATAAAAATTGACCATCGCAGCTTTATATTAAAAACTGGTTTTTGGCCCACTGTGCAAAATTTTTGTTCCGTTGAAATTTTTATTCCAGTTCATTTAGTTAAACCGCGCGGAGACGCATCTTTTGACAACCAACACGTGAGCCTAGCTCTCACGAAACGTCAAAAAATTGCTTTTTTTTTACGTTTCGTAAGAGCTTGCTAACCTAACCTAACCTAACTAACCTAACCTAACCTAACCAAACCATCGATATTTGTGCCTCCAGGAGAGCTTTTTTTACCTAGTTTTTTGCATATTAATTATAATACAGGCTAGCTCCTGCTATCCCGACTATAAAAATTGACCATCGCAGCTTTATATTAAAAACTGGTTTTTGGCCCACTGTGCAAAATTTTTGTTGCGTTGAAATTTTTATTCCAGTTCATTTAATTAACCCGCGAGGAGACGCATCTTTTGACACCCCACACGTGAGCCTAGCTCTCACGAAACGTCAAAAAATTGCTTTTTTTACGTTTCGTAAGAGCTTGCTAACCTAACCTAACCTAACCTAACCTAACCAAACCATCGATATTTCTGCCTCCAGGAGAGCTTTTTTTACCTAGTTTTTTGCATATTAATTATAATACAGGCTAGCTCCTGCTATCCCGACTATAAAAATTGACCATCGCAGCTTTATATTAAAAACTGGTTTTTGGCCCACTGTGCAAAATTTTTGTTCCGTTGAAATTTTTATTCCAGTTCATTTAGTTAACCCGCGCGGAGACGCATCTTTTGACACCCCACACGTGAGCCTAGCTCTCACGAAACGTCAAAAAATTGCTTTTTTTACGTTTCGTAAGAGCTTGCTGACTAAAAACCACCCCGGTGTTCCGTCCCACACTTGGACCGGGGATCGTGAGAGCTAGTACGACTTCCATGATCCCCGGCTAGTGCCGGCCCGCCTATGCGGGCCACCTCTGGCTCGCGGGGAGAGTGAGGTGTCCTCTCCCCGCGACGTCTAATAGGGGCGCGCGTGGAACACTACGCGCCGCCGCCTCGGGTCCTGTTGGATGGGGGGCGGCGGACGACCCCGAGTCCGCCGGCCTTCTGGACCTATTTAGGGGGGCTGGAAGAGGGCGTTGTCCGCCCTCCGCCGACGCCCGGTACGTCTGCTGCGGATCGGGAGAGTGGCCACGGCCTCCCTTTCCCTTTCCGCAGCCTCCTTCTGCGAAATTACGGCTTCACAGAAGAAGATCACCGCATCCCACGACTCGGCGCTCCCGACCATCGAACGTGCGACAGCCGGCAGCGACAGGTCGGGGCCCACTTCGGATACGAGGGCACGGCGCTGCTCCTCCCATGCGGCACACTCTGCCAGTGTGTGCTGCGCCGTGTCCTCCCGACAGTCGGTGCAGTGATGGCACCGAGCGTCCGGCTCCCTGTTTATGCGACAGAGGTACTTCCCGAAGCAGCCATGCCCCGAGAGCACCTGCGTCGCCCGAAACGACAGGGAGCCGTGCTTCCTCCCGAGCCATTCGTCGAGCACTGGTCGGATCGCGTCGACGGTAGCAAGGCCGGCGGTAGGGCGCAAAAGCCTATCCCGCCATTCCGCCACCATGACCTCGCGGAGCTGTGACCGACGCAACTCGATCTCGCGCTGCATCGGTTCACCGCCCCGCGTCCGCACCTCCTCGCGCCACCGGTACAGCGAGGCGTGGACTCTCGCCTCCAAGTCCCAGGGCGGAGATCCGGCCAGTGCACAACCCGCCTCGTAGGAGATCGTGCGATATCCCCTAATAGCCCTGACGGCCATCGCCCTCTGCGGTCTTCGCAGTATCGCGATGCTGCCGGCCGTCAGGTCAGAAGCCCACACCGGGGCTCCGTACAGGGCCATGGATCGCACGATCCCCAAGTACAACCGCCTACAGGCGGTGCTCGGGCCCCCCAAATTAGGAAGCAGCGTTGCTAGCGCACCCGCGGCGCCCATCAACCTGGGCGTCAGCCGTCGAAAGTGGGGGCCAAAATCCCACCGGCTGTCGAGCACCAATCCTAGGTACTTCATGGTGGACTCGACAGCGATTTGGACTCCCCCGACCACGATGTGTGACCCCGGCGGCGGCGCCCGTCGGGGGCCGTGAAAAACCATGGCCTCCGACTTATTGAGGGCCACCTCCAGCCCCAGGCGTCGTATGCGACCCACCACATTTGAGACCGCAGCCGTCGCCAGCAACGCTGCCTCCCTGTACGAGCTCCCCCGGGCCGTGACCAGTGTGTCGTCCGCATAACACGTCAGGTCCACTCCCAGTGGGAGCTCGCCCCTGAGCACCCAGTCGTAACCGATGTTCCACAGGGGTGGGCCTAAGACCGAACCCTGCGGAACACCGCACGACATATCGCGACGGCCCTCACCGTCGCGTCCCCTGTAGGTGACACATCTTTCCGCCAAATAAGCCCCAACGATGCGGCGGAGGTAGCGGGGCACCCTATGGTACCTCAGTGCCTCCCGAATACAACTCCAGGGCAGGGTGTTGAATGCGTTGGAGATGTCCAAGGACACCGCCAGCATCACCCCGCCCCGGGACACCGCTTCCTCCGCCAGGACTCTAACCCGCATTATGGCGTCGATAGTGGAGCGCCCATGCCGAAAACCAAACTGACTGTCGTCCAGATCCGGCCCCTCTCTGTACAAGTGGCTGACGAGGCGGGTAGCAATTATCCGCTCAAAAAGCTTACCCACCTCGTCTAGCAGCACTATGGGCCGGTATGCGGACGGTGAGTCTGCTGGGCGCCCCGCCTTCTTGAGCAGGACCAGACGACCTGTCTTCCACTGAGCGGGGAAACAGCCCTGCTCAAGGCAAGCTGAGTAGAGTCCTCTCAGTTGGGGCTCTAGCTCCTTCAGAGCGAGGACTAGCGCGCGGCCGGGAACTCCATCCGGTCCCGGGGCAACTGTTTTGGCCCGGAGTCGCATCACGGCCGTCCTCAACTCTGGTTGTGTCACCTCGGGGACCTCCTCATCTTCCGACTCTGTGGCTGTGGGCAAAGCCATCGGCGGCGGTGTGTGCTCTTCTCTATCAGGGAAGAGGGATGCGACCACTACCTCCAACAATTGAGGCTCGAGGCTCTCAGTGAGTGGAGGCGCCCAGGCACGAAGTTTCCCTCGGACTGTACGATAAGGGCGCCCCCACGGATTAGCATCTAGGGTCGCCAACATCTCTTCCCTGAATCGAGTCTTCGACTCGCCAATGGCCAGCCACAGAGCCTTCTTCGCCGCACGGTACACCTCATACCGCGCGGCTTCTTCTTCCGGAACCCAAAGACGTCTCCTCCGGTATCGGGTGTACTGGCGCCTGACCTCAACGCAGGTCCTGCGCATCTGCGCGATTTCGGCCGTCCACCAGTACAACCGGCGCCTTGTGGGTTGAGTGCGGACGCGGGGCATGGACGCGTCGCAAATTTGCGTCATCGCCCCGCGGAACCACTGCGCCTCCTCTTCGACGTGGACGGGTTCGATCGTCATTGACTCCCGGACCCAGGCCTGGATGATTGCGGCTTCCTCGAGAAGTTCCCTGTCGATCTGTTTAATGGACCAGCGAGGACCGTCCGTTTGCGGGGCCGATGGACGGCCGCCGCCCGCGGTCTGGGTAGAGACGTTGAAACGGATGTACCGATGATCTGACAACGTCTCCACCTCCACGGCGACTCGCCAGTCGTGGACACGGCCTGCAACAGCAGAGCTAGCGAATGAGACGTCCACTACAGACCCGCCCCGCTGCCGCACGCACGTGTACTCCGAGCCCCGATTCAAGACGGTCAGGCCAGTCGCAATCGCCCACTCCTCCAACACCTCGCCCCTAAGATCGGTGACCGGGGATCCCCACGCCGCAGACTTGGCATTGAGATCCCCGAGCAACAGCACCGGGCGAGGGTGGCACTGGCCTACGACGGAACCCAGCTCGACAAGGAACCTCTCGAAGTCGGCGAGACTCTTGTTGGGCGAGAAATACACCCCGATGATGTTGATTCCCCCCACGAGAGCGGCCACCCAGCCGCGTCCTCGGGAGGGACTGCCAAGAGTCCCACCAATGATGGCCACCAAACCGTCCAGGTCCCCCACCCAGTTAAGAGCTTGCTAACCTTTTTTTTTTTTTTTTTTTTGCCGGGTGGAAAATCCTCATGGATGTCCTTCGCCTGGGGCGGGCGAAGGGGTCTGTCAGACTCTTACTGACTAAAAACCACCCCGGTGTTCCCTCATATACTTGACTCCGGGACAACGGGTGCGAATGGGACTTCCGCTGCCCCGGACTAGTACCGGCCCGCTATCTGCGGGCCTCATCCCGTGGTGAGGAGTGAGGTCTCAACCCCCCTTTACGTCTAAGAGAGGCGCACGTGGAACACTACGCGCCGCCATCTCGGGTCTCGGTTGATGGGCCAACGGACGTCCCCGAGTCCGTCGACCCCGGACCGTTTTTAGGGGGGCTGAAAGAGGGCGTTGTCCGCCCTTCTTCGACGCCCGGTGCGCCTGGTTCGGGAAGGGAGTGCACTAGTCATCTCCCTCTCCCTTTCCGCAGCCTCCTTCTGCGAGATGACATTCTCACAGAAGGAGATCACCGCATCCCAAGACTCTGGACTGCCGACCATGGAACAAACCACAGCCGGCAGCGACAGGTCGCCTCCGACTTCCGCAATGAGGGCACGACGTGGCTCCTCCCATGCAACACACTCGGCCAGCGTATGCCACGCCGTGTCCTCCGGACAGTGGGTGCAGTGATAGCACCGAGCATTCGGCTCTCTGTTCAGACGACACAGGTACTTCCCGAAGCAGCCATGCCCCGAAAGCACCTGCGTCGCCCGAAACGTCAGGGAGCCGTATTTCCTCCCGAGCCAGCGGTCAAGTACCGGCCGGACCGCCTCGATTGTAACGAGGCCAGCGGCAGGATGCAAAAGCCTTCTCCGCCACTCCGCCACCAAGACCTCGCGGAGCTGCGACCGACGCAGCTCGATCTCGCGCTGCATCGGTTCACCGCCCCGCGTGCGCACCTCCTCGCGCCACCGGTGTAGTGTTGCGAGTGCTTTTGCCTCCAGGTCCCAGGGCGGGGATCCAGCCAGTACGCAGGCCGCCTCGTAGGAGATCGTGCGATATCCTCTGATGACTCTGACGGCAATCGCTCTCTGTGGTTTACGCAGTATGGCGATGTGGCGGGCGGTCAGGTCAGCAGCCCACACTGGAGCTCCATAAAGGGCCATCGATCGCACGATCCCCACGTATAATCGCCTGCAGGCGGTACTCGGGCCTCCTAAATTCGGAAGCAGCGTTGATAGCGCACCCGCCGCGCCCATCAACTTCGGCACCAACCGCTGGAAGTGGGGACCAAAGTCCCATCGGCTGTCGAGCACCAATCCTAGGTACTTCATGGTTGACTCGAAAGCGATTCTGGTACCCTCGACCATAATATGTGATCCCGGCGGCGGCGCCCGTCTGGGGCCATGGAAGGCGATAGCCTCCGACTTGTTGAGGGCCACCTCTAGGCCCAAGCGTCGTATGCGACTCACAACCTGCGACACCGCACCCGTAGCCAGCAACGCTGCCTCTCTATACGAACTCCCCCGGGCCGTGACTAGCGTGTCGTCCGCATAACACGTAAGGTTCACCCCCGGTGGGAGCTCGCCTCTCAACACCCAATCGTATCCGATGTTCCACAGGGGTGGGCTCAGAACCGAACCCTGCGGAACACCGCACGATATCTCGCGACGTCCTCTGCCGTCACGTCCCATGAAAGTGACACACCTTCCAGACAAATAGGCCTCCACAATGCGGCAGAGGTAGGGAGGCACCCGATGGTAGCGTAAAGCCTCCCTTATGCAACTCCAGGGCAAGGTGTTAAACGCGTTGGAGATGTCCAAAGACACTGCCAGCACCACCTCGCCCCGGGACACTGCTTCCTCTGCCAGGACTCTCACTCTCATTAAGGCGTCAATGGTAGAGCGCCCATGCCGAAACCCGAACTGGTTGTCGTCCAGGTTCGGTCCCTCACTGCATAAGTGGCTGACGAGGCGATCCGCGATTATCCGTTCGAACAGCTTGCCCACCTCGTCTAGCAGCACTATGGGCCGATAGGCGGACGGTGAGTCGGCAGGGCGCCCCAACTTCCTGAGCAGAACCAGCCGGCCCGTTTTCCACTGAGTGGGAAACTGGCCTCGCTCAAGACACGCTGAGAGGAGTCCTCTCAGGGGGGGCTCTAGTTCCTTCAGAGCAAGAACAAGGGCACGGCCAGGAACACCATCGGGCCCCGGAGCAGTGTTTTTAGCCCGGAGCCGCATCACAGCCGCCCTCATCTCCTGCTGTGTCACTTCTGGGACGCTAGCGCTCTCTTCTTCAGACTCTGCAGCTGTGGGCAAAGCCATCAGTGGTGGCTCGTGCTCTGCTCTCATAGGGAAGAGACCTGAGACCACGACCTCTAGCAGCTGCGGTTCTAGACTCTCCGTTAGCGGGGGTGCCCAGGGCCGAAGTTTCCCTCGGACCGTGCGGTATGGACGCCCCCACGGGTCCACATCTAGGTTTGCCAGCAGTTCTTCTCTAGATCGCGTCTTCGACTCACCGATGGCCAGCCACAGAGCCTTCCTTGCCAAACGGTATGCCTCATAGAGCGCGGCTTCCTCCTCGGGATTCCGTCGACGTCTCCTCCGGTACCGCGTGTACGGGCGTCTAGCAGCCACACATGCGACACGCAGCTCTGCAATTTCTGCAGACCACCAGTACACTCGGCGCCTTGCAGACTGTGCGTGGACGCGAGGCATGGACGCATCGCAGATTTGCACCATTGCCCCGTTGAACCACTGCGCCTCCTCTTCGACATCGACGTCGACGGGTCCGAATGTCGCCGACTCCCGGATCCAGGCCTGTATTATGGCAGCCTCCTCGAGAGCCTCCCTGTCAATGCGTTTGAGCGCCCAGCGCGGACTGTCTCTTTGCGGGACCGACTGACTGCGGCTACCGGTGGTCGCGGTCTGGGTGGAGACGTCGAAACGTATGTATCGGTGATCCGATAGTGTCTCTACCTCCGCAACCACATGCCAACCGCAGACACGCTGCGCTATAGCGGGGCTAGCGAACGAGACGTCCACTATTGACCCGCCCCGCTGCCGCACGCACGTGTAGACCGAGCCCCGATTTAAGACGGACAGGCCCGTCGTGCCAGCCCAATCTTCCAACACCTCACCTCTGGTATCAGTGACTGGAGATCCCCACGCCGCAGACTTGGCGTTGAGATCCCCGAGCAAAGCACCGGGTGAGGGCGGAACCGGCCTATGACGGCCCCCAACTGAACAAGGAAGCTCTCGAAGTCGGCGAGACCCCTGTTGGGTGAGAAGTATGCCCCGATGGTAACTATACCATCAACGAGGGCGGCAACCCA
The DNA here is from genome assembly GCA_951329385.1 of Polia nebulosa. NCBI lineage: Eukaryota > Metazoa > Arthropoda > Insecta > Lepidoptera > Noctuidae > Polia > Polia nebulosa. Next base: position 13,565,148 of record OX589609.1, on the reverse strand, counting down.
CCCGTGACCTCGGGACACGTTCACTAGGGTCCCGCCGATGATGGCCACCAAACCATCAAGGTCCCCTACCCAATTATCTCGAGAGGGGATGAAATATGGCTCAGCGACTACCGCCACTTGAATCGACCACTCCACCATGCTTTGGAGCAAAAGATCCTGAGCTCTGGTGCAGTGGTTGATATTTGCCTGTAGGAAATGCAGGTGTGCCATCACTAACACTCCATTTCCTCGGCATCTCCTTCTACCACAAGCCGGGAGTCGGCCGAGGCGTTGCTAGGCTGTGGGGGGGATGCGTTTCCTCCGACAGTCTTGGACCACCGTTTGCTCCTCTTCTTGGGAGCGTCGCAAGCTTTCCCGCCCAGCCTGTGCGCTGCGGGCTTTCCTGCAGCCGCACAAAGACTGCAGTTTGGTCCCACGGAGCACTGGGCTGACTTATGGCCCGGCTGACCACAGCGATAGCACAGATCGCTGCGGTCAACCTCAGCAGTACACTGTGCCCGGACATGCCCTCTTTCCAGGCACCGGTAACATTGCATGGTCCTGGGTGGCAGGAGTCTCACTCTCGCCGATACCCATCCCACCAGCAATCGCCTCCCATCCGAGATCTGCTTTGCTGCCGCCACTGGACACCGCAACCAGATCGTACCAAGCCCCTCAGCGCTGAACTTTATTTCTCCAGCCTTGACGTTTTCAGGCGGACACCCGCCGCTACGAGCAATGGCGGTCACTACTTCCTCACGGGTAACCGAGTCGTCCAGCCCATCTACTATCACTTCAGCCGTTTTGAAAGGCCTGGACACCCGGACTTCCTCCGGATTGAGGACATCCCGTAGCTTGGCGGCCAGAGCGTCCGCCCTCTCGCCGCAGGAGGCGCCGGACAGCTCGAACATTTTCGCTCCAGTGGCTGCCGTTTTAAAACGAAAGCCAGCAGGAGTGCCAAAATCCGAAAACTGGAGCTTATCCTTCGCCATCCCCAGGACCGTCTTGTAGGTGACACCCCGTTTGTCGGCTTCGGGCTGCAGTGTTACTACAACAGCCGCGGAGCGTGGAACACGGATCTTGGGAGGGTTTCGGCTGACTGGAGATTCCTGCGCCCGTCCTTTGGGTTCCGATGCCGTGTTAGCCTTACGGCCCCTCTTGCGCTTTTTTTTACGGCTAACAACCTTCGTCCAGGCATTGCCGTTGGAACCGGATGTGGTGGCAGCGGGTTGCATGTCTGAGCGAGGTGTCTCACAGCTCGAGCCCGGTGGATTTTTGGCCCCCCCGATGATCTTTTTGGCTCCATCAGCGGGCTTTTTGGGTCCTTCCGTGAGTCTTTTGGCCTGCTCTGCGGGTTTTTTGGCTCCCTCAGTCACCTTTTTACCCCTCTCCGCTGGTTTCGGTAAAGCGGGCCATGAGCTCGCCTCTTCAGTGCATCGCCTGTCCGCTGCAAGTGGCGGCCGGAGGATTTCAGTCTGGCGTAGCCTCGACTCTAACCGGACAGCCATCATCTCAGTGACACGAGACGCCAGCTCACTCAGCTGTTCCTGTCCCAGTGCCACCCGCGTTGGGACAGAAGTGACACTTGCCGGAGCCAGACCAGCCTCTTGCTGCCGACAAAAATCCGCCCTTAGAGCGGCGACCTCAGTCTGAAGTTCCTCCAACTTGTGTTGGAGACGGCTGTTCTCCTCTTGCAGCTTCTTTGTCTCTTCTGTGGTCGTGCGGACAAGGAGGAACTCCACCGCCTCCTTGATACCTTCTGCTGCCTCCTTTAAAGCACGTGTGAACGTGCCCTTCAGGTTGCCAGACTTTGTGGCCACCTTCAGGATCACGTCCACACCGTCCATTACCTGTTGATTCAAAGCCTCCGCTGTCAAACTCTCCGTGGCAGCGGTGTTCCTAGACCGCCTTTCTCTGGCCAATCGAGACATTTCGGAGACCTCATCCGTCGCTATCGCCTTGCGGCCCTCACGCCTCGCGGCATTGAGCTCCGCCTTAGTGCTAATTAGTGAGGCAGTGTTTACGCGCGCCACCTGCATAGCTCCGTCGGAATCACTCACTCCGCTGGCTGCTGGCGTATCAGGCCGCTTTAAAAAGCGACCCCGGGAGTCACGCGCCGCCACCGGAGCGGGTGCTCCTAAAGGTGTCGCACGACCTCTGCCCCTCCTCGCTGTCGGGACCTTGGCGGCGGGAAGATTCTCCTCACTCGAAGACACACTCCCCGACCCCGATTGGTCCAGCCTGTCACCGCGCGACCGTTCCCCCAAAATTTGGAGGAAACGTTCGTGCCACGCTTACCACATTCCTTGTCGGATACGCTTAAAACTAAATTGGTCACGTCCTCAAACGACTGAGTCCGTGACTGCGTTTGTGAGCCTCCTCGGCTCTTGTTGCCGTCGCCGGCAAGCGGAACCTCCGCCAATATGCTAGGCACACCCTCATCTTCGTTGTTTGAGTTTAATTTATTCTGTTCCATTTTGTTCCCACGAGTAGTAGGGAAGTATATGTCCACCTAGGCAGAGCCCTTTTACCCAGGTAAGCCTACATACTGTAGAGTGCGGCAGGTGCTCTACAGGGGAGGCGCTAACGACTGGACTCCCTCCAGCCATTCATCCCCTCGCCGCGCCTCTAAACTTGGGATTAGGTGTTTTTTTTATCTTAGAGGTATCCTTCCTCTGGGCCAGGCGGTTAAGCCAAGCCCCCGACGGCGGCATTAAACATGCCTCCGTTCGCTGTCCGGCTAACCCGACTCAGCGAACCCGTCGAAAGTTCTCTCCTAGGGATTTCCCTGAAGGAGAGAAACGCCCGCCGCATCGGTGCGCCTGCACCGCTGCGGCATAGTCGCATCCACGCCAATCGACGACCGTCGATCGATCAGGAGCGACCCCTCCTGGTGTCCCTCTTAGTCTGGTCTCTCACTTTGGACCTTTCCGGCATGAGTAACTCTACCGGCAGAGCCCCAAAGATCATTGAGACACGCAAGCCCCACCACGACGACAACGTGGGGACACATTCGGGGGGATGAGCTTGCTAACCTAACCTAACCTAACTAACCTAACCTAACCTAACCAAACCATCGATATTTCTGCCTCCAGGAGAGCTTTTTTTTACCTAGTTTTTTGCATATTAATTATAATACAGGCTAGCTCCTGCTATCCCGACTATAAAAATTGACCATCGCAGCTTTATATTAAAAACTGGTTTTTGGCCCACTGTGCAAAATTTTTGTTCCGTTGAAATTTTTATTCCAGTTCATTTAGTTAACCCGCGCGGAGACGCATCTTTTGACACCCCACACGTGAGCCTAGCTATCACGAAACGTCAAAAAAAAAAAAATTGCTTTTTTTTACGTTTCGTAAGAGCTTGCTAACCTAACCTAACTAACCTAACCTAACCTAACCAAACCATCGATATTTCTGCCTCCAGGAGAGCTTTTTTACATAGTTTTTTGCATATTAATTATAATACAGGCTAGCTCCTGCTATCCCGACTATAAAAATTGACCATCGCAGCTTTATATTAAAAACTGGTTTTTGGCCCACTGTGCAAAATTTTTGTTCCGTTGAAATTTTTATTCCAGTTCATTTAGTTAACCCGCGCGGAGACGCATCTTTTGACACCCCACACGTGAGCCTAGCTCTCACGAAACGTCAAAAAATAGCTTTTTTTACGTTTCGTAAGAGCTTGCTAACCTAACTAACCTAACCTAACCTAACCAAACCATCGATGTTTCTGCCTCCAGGAGAGCTTTTTTTACCTAGTTTTTTGCATATTAATTATAATACAGGCTAGCTCCTGCTATCCCGACTATAAAAATTGACCATCGCAGCTTTATATTAAAAACTGGTTTTTGGCCCACTGTGCAAAATTTTTGTTCCGTTGAAATTTTTATTCCAGTTCATTTAGTTAACCCGCGCGGAGACGCATCTTTTGACACCCCACACGTGAGCCTAGCTCTCACGAAACGTCAAAAAATTGCTTTTTTTTTACGTTTCGTAAGAGCTTGCTAACCTTTTTTTTTTTTTTTTTGGTTGCCGGGGTGGAAAATCCTCATGGATGTCCTTCGCCCGGAGCGGGCGAAAGGGTCTGTCAGACTCTTACTGACTAAAAACCACCCCGGTGTTCCGTCCCACACTTGGACCGGGGATCGTGAGAGCTAGTACGACTTCCATGATCCCCGGCTAGTGCCGGCCCGCCTATGCGGGCCACCTCTGGCTCGCGGGGAGAGTGAGGTGTCCTCTCCCCGCGACGTCTAATAGGGGCGCGCGTGGAACACTACGCGCCGCCGCCTCGGGTCCTGCTGGATGGGGGGCGGCGGACGACCCCGAGTCCGCCAGCCCTCTGGACCTATTTAGGGGGGCTGGAAGAGGGCGTTGTCCGCCCTCCGCCGACGCCCGGTACGTCTGCTGCGGATCGGGAGAGTGGCCACGGCCTCCCTTTCCCTTTCCGCAGCCTCCTTCTGCGAAATTACGGCTTCACAGAAGAAGATCACCGCATCCCACGACTCGGCGCTCCCGACCATCGAACGTGCGACAGCCGACAGCGACAGGTCGGGGCCCACTTCGGATACGAGGGCACGGCGCTGCTCCTCCCATGCGGCACACTCTGCCAGTGTGTGCTGCGCCGTGTCCTCCCGACAGTCGGTGCAGTGATGGCACCGAGCGTCCGGCTCCCTGTTTATGCGACAGACGTACTTCCCGAAGCAGCCATGCCCCGAGAGCACCTGCGTCGCCCGAAACGACAGGGAGCCGTGCTTCCTCCCGAGCCATTCGTCGAGCACTGGTCGGATCGCGTCGACGGTAGCAAGGCCGGTAGGGCGCAAAAGCCTATCCCGCCATTCCGCCACCATGACCTCGCGGAGCTGTGACCGACGCAACTCGATCTCGCGCTGCATCGGTTCACCGCCCCGCGTCCGCACCTCCTCGCGCCACCGGTACAGCGAGGCGAGGACTCTCGCCTCCAAGTCCCAGGGCGGAGATCCGGCCAGTGCACAACCCGCCTCGTAGGAGATCGTGCGATATCCCCTAATAGCCCTGACGGCCATCGCCCTCTGCGGTCTTCGCAGTATCGCGATGCTGCCGGCCGTCAGGTCAGAAGCCCACACCGGGGCTCCGTACAGGGCCATGGATCGCACGATCCCCAAGTACAACCGCCTACAGGCGGTGCTCGGGCCCCCCAAATTAGGAAGCAGCGTTGCTAGCGCACCCGCGGCGCCCATCAACCTGGGCGTCAGCCGTCGAAAGTGGGGGCCAAAATCCCACCGGCTGTCGAGCACCAATCCTAGGTACTTCATGGTGGACTCGACAGCGATTTGGACTCCCCCGACCACGATGTGTGACCCCGGCGGCGGCGCCCGTCGGGGGCCGTGAAAAACCATGGCCTCCGACTTATTGAGGGCCACCTCCAGCCCCAGGCGTCGTATGCGACCCACCACATTTGAGACCGCAGCCGTCGCCAGCAACGCTGCCTCCCTGTACGAGCTCCCCCGGGCCGTGACCAGTGTGTCGTCCGCATAACACGTCAGGTCCACTCCCAGTGGGAGCTCGCCCCTCAGCACCCAGTCGTAACCGATGTTCCACAGGGGTGGGCCTAAGACCGAACCCTGCGGAACACCGCACGACATATCGCGACGGCCCTCACCGTCGCGTCCCCTGTAGGTGACACATCTTTCCGCCAAATAAGCCCCAACGATGCGGCGGAGGTAGCGGGGCACCCTATGGTACCTCAGTGCCTCCCGAATACAACTCCAGGGCAGGGTGTTGAATGCGTTGGAGATGTCCAAGGACACCGCCAGCATCACCCCGCCCTGGGACACCGCTTCCTCCGCCAGGACTCTAACCCGCATTATGGCGTCGATAGTGGAGCGCCCATGCCGAAAACCAAACTGACTGTCGTCCAGATCCGGCCCCTCTCTGTACAAGTGGCTGACGAGGCGGGTAGCAATTATCCGCTCAAAAAGCTTACCCACCTCGTCTAGCAGCACTATGGGCCGGTATGCGGACGGTGAGTCTGCTGGGCGCCCCGCCTTCTTGAGCAGGACCAGACGACCTGTCTTCCACTGAGCGGGGAAACAGCCCTGCTCAAGGCAAGCTGAGTAGAGTCCTCTCAGTTGGGGCTCTAGCTCCTTCAGAGCGAGGACTAGCGCGCGGCCGGGAACTCCATCCGGTCCCGGGGCAACTGTTTTGGCCCGGAGTCGCATCACGGCCGTCCTCAACTCTGGTTGTGACCTCCTCATCTTCCGACTCTGTGGCTGTGGGCAAAGCCATCGGCGGCGGTGTGTGCTCTTCTCTATCAGGGAAGAGGGATGCGACCACTACCTCCAACAACTGAGGCTCGAGGCTCTCAGTGAGTGGAGGCGCCCAGGCACGAAGTTTCCCTCGGACTGTACGATAAGGGCGCCCCCACGGATTTGCATCTAGGGTCGCCAACATCTCTTCCCTGAATCGAGTCTTCGACTCGCCAATGGCCAGCCACAGAGCCTTCTTCGCCGCACGGTACACCTCATACCGCGCGGCTTCTTTTTCCGGAACCCGACGACGTCTCCTCCGGTATCGGGTGTACTGGCGCCTGACCTCAACGCAGGTCCTGCGCATCTGCGCGATTTCGGCCGTCCACCAGTACAACCGGCGCCTTGTGGGTTGAGTGCGGACGCGGGGCATGGACGCGTCGCAAATTTGCGTCATCGCCCCGCGGAACCACTGCGCCTCCTCTTCGACGTCGACGGGTTCGTTCGTCATTGACTCCCGGACCCAGGCCTGGATGATTGCGGCTTCCTCGAGAAGTTCCCTGTCGATCTGTTTAATGGACCAGCGAGGACCGTCCGTTTGCGGGGCCGATGGACGGCCGCCGCCCGCGGTCTGGGTAGAGACGTTGAAACTTATGTACCGATGATCTGACAACGTCTCCATCTCCACGGCGACTCGCCAGTCGTGGACACGGCCTGCAACAGCAGAGCTAGCGAATGAGACGTCCACTATAGACCCGCCCCGCTGCCGCACGCACGTGTACTCTGAGCCCCGATTCAAGACGGTCAGGCCAGTCGCAATCGCCCACTCCTCCAACACCTCGCCCCTAAGATCGGTGACCGGGGATCCCCACGCCGCAGACTTGGCATTGAGATCCCCGAGCAACAGCACCGGGCGAGGGTGGCACTGGCCTACGACGGAACCCAGCTCGACAAGGAACCTCTCGAAGTCGGCGAGACTCTTGTTGGGCGAGAAATACACCCCAATGATGTTGATTCCCCCCACGAGAGCGGCCACCCAGCCGCGTCCTCGGGAGGGACTGCCAAGAGTCCCACCAATGATGGCCACCAAACCGTCCAGGTCCCCCACCCAGTTATCGCGGGGAGGGACAAAATACGGCTCAGCGACCACAGCCACGTTGATCGACCACTCCGCCATGCTCTGGAGCAATAGGTCCTGAGCTCTGGAAGAGTGGTTGATGTTCGCCTGGAGGAAATGGAATTGTGCCATCACTGGCATTCCATTTCTCCATCATCTCCTCCATCCCTGGGTCGGGAGTCAGCTGCTTGGCCGCCAGGCTGTGGGAGGGGCACAGGTCCTCCGACAATCCTAGTTTTCCTGCTCTTTTTGGGGGCCTTGCAGGCTTTTCCCCCAAGTCTGTGCTCCGCAGGCTTCCCTGCAGCTGCACAGAGGCTGCAGTTAGGTGCCGCAGAGCACTGGGCCGACTTGTGGCCGGGTTGACTACAGCGATAGCAGAGGTCGCTGCGGTCTGTGTCTGCAGTGTATTGTGCCCGGACATGCCCTTTGCCCAGGCAGCGGTAGCACTGCATTTCTCTGGGTGGCAGGAGCTTTACACTCGCTGACACCCAGCCTACCAGCAACCTTCTGCCATCCGCGACCTTGTTTGCAGCCGCCACCGGGCACCGCACCCAAACTGTACCTAGCCCGGCAGCGCCGCTGCTAATTTCGCCCGCCTTCACGCTCTCGGGCGGACACCCGCCGTTTCGGGCAATAATAATAATAATAATAATAAATTTATTTATTTCTCTCTCCACAAAGGTTGGCTTAGAACTAACATCTTAGGACTAGACAATATATATTAAGTAGACAAAGCTCCTTTGCGAGAGACTGGAGTCCGTACTAGGGAAACCCTGTGTTACGGACCTCCAGGCTCCCAGTGTTTAGGTCTTCATACGGTACATTACAGCAGTTTAAAGTACAAGCACAAGCATTTTGTTATTTCTATGAAAGAGAAACAAAGGAAAAGTAGTTAACATAAATATTAAAATAAAAACAATAATAAAAAAATAATAATAATAACTGTTATGGGATGTTTTGTATGTACTGAGGTGGGTGGTCGTGTGTGGAGTGACTGGAGTGTGACGCTGTGTGTGTGTGTGTGGAGTTTGACGTTGTGTGTGTGTGTGTCTGGAGTGTGACGTTGTGTGTGTGTGGTGCGTGATGTGTGAATATAAGGTGTACTGTGTGGTGTATGTGTGAAGTCTTGTGGGTAAAATGATACTGTGAGATGAAAGATGTGTATGTTGCGTTGTGATTATGTGTGAGTGCCACTGTATCCGTCTGCGAGTTAAATGATTAAGATGGGATGAGAAATAATTTCTCTGTGGTATCGTAATCCAGCGATTTCAGCCAGTTAAATATCGTATTTTTACAGGATTGTTTACAAAGGGGGTAAATTGACAAGATTTCGTTTAATTTATTATACAGGTAACTGCCAAGAAAGATGAAGTGATGCCGTGAAAATTTTGTATGCAATCGCATTGTCGGACATACTGCGTATTTACGTCGCTTATGTACTAAAGCCGTGGGATCGTAGTGAAGCTGGGAATGTTTACGGAGGGTTACATGTAGTATGAATAATTGGCGTACCGTTAGGACACCAGTATTTTCATATAAGTCTTTAGTTGGGTGTAGGAATGGTAAGAAGTGACCCACCTTCAAGACTGCCCTCTGGGCACGCTCGAGCTTCAGCATGGATGTTTTATTAGCTCCACCCCATATGGTTATGCAATAAGTAATCAATGATTGACACAGTGCGAGATATACCATTTTTATAATTTTAGGGTTTGCGACATGGCGGAGGTTTTTAAATATGTAAATTAATTTACGTGTTCTTGAGACAAGAAGATTAATATGTGGATGAAAGCTAAGCGCGCTGTCCAAAATAACTCCCAAGTACCTAATCGCATCCGTCCTATGCAGGGTGGGACATGAGCAAGTAGCAGAATGTGCGGAAAAACAGTTAGAGGTGTGAGCCGTTAAATTATGACAGGGAAGGGTAGAGGTTTTGATGGAAAAAGAGACATATTTAGTTTTATCCACGTTGAGTGTCAATTTATTGGAAGCTAACCATGCCTGGACCAAATCAAAGCCCTGCTGAGCGCAACTGTAAACCTCTTGCCATGTGTCACCCTGGAACAAGAGCGCCGTGTCATCGGCGAACGAAATAATCCTCCCATTGGGCATGTTCAGATCGCAAAGGTCATTGATGTAAGTTAAAAATAACGTGGGACCGAGGATGCTGCCCTGCGGAACTCCATGCTCAATGGGGAGATCACAGCTAGCCCATTCCCCCACCCTGACCCTCTGAAATCGGTTTTGCAAGTAGTCAGAGAACAGTTCGAGCTGAGTATTCCTTACCCCCAACCGCTCGAGCTTACTTAACAGTATCGGAACGGAAACCGTGTCAAAAGCTTTAGCCAAGTCCATAAAGATTACGACAACCTTTTTGTTACTATCGAGATTACCAGAGACAAAATCAGTCAAATTATGTATGGCGTCACTGGTTGACAGGCCTGACCGGAAACCGAATTGGCAGGGTGAAAGAAGATGGTGTTTTTCTAGGTAATTGACTAAGCGCTTGTTCATGATTCTCTCTAATAATTTTGATAAGGTTGGTAATATGGAGATTGGTCTATAGTTATCGACACGGGTTCCGTCACCGCTCTTGTAAATAGGAAGGACTTCGGCTAGTTTCCAGTCGTTTGGGAATTTTCCGGAGCTTAGGGCAAGGTTACAAATGAATGTAATCGGTGGAACTAAAATGTTTCTGTATCTCTTTATGAAGGTGGTTGAAATCTGGTCCCGACCGACAGCACAGTCATTCTTCAGGTTAAGGATTAGGCTTTCAACTTCTGTAGAATCCGTGGGGAGTAATACAAGAGAGTGCGGATGCAATTTAAGTGTTGGTTGAGCAGAAGAAGGACCATCAGTGAGACAGCATTTGTCAGCTAAATTTTTACCTATGCTCGCGAAAAAAGTATTAATCGTGTTTATGGAAGATAGTGGATCTTGTCTATCAATTAGTTGCAGGGCCTCATTTTTTAATTTTGTTGTGTTTGTTATGTTTTGTATGGTGTCAACGATCAACAACGGGACACATAACGCCATCCAGCGGCCGCGCTCTGGATCTGCGCACGCGTCGCAGCGCTGACGTCAGGCGCGACGGAGGCGAGCGAGGATGTGAGGGCCGCGGGAGGGCGGGCGCGCCGCGACACCAACGACGCGCACCGGTTTTTCACTTGAACTAAAAACTTTCTAGAACAACGCACATTGATTTTACTCTTGTAATATTTTAAAGCAAAATTAAATATTTGTCGAAGGAATCCAAACCACGCAGTGTATCTTCATTTTGCCGAGTTAACCTGACCCTAAATCACGCATAAGCAACAACATATTGGTCCCTCGAGCTGAATATCCGAGAAGAAGCGGTGGCGTCACAGAGCGGCACCTTCTGGAGTTCTGGAGGAGCAACGCAGCCACGGTCAGGTCAATCGATCCCTTTTATTCCTTCTCATATCCCTAAGTTTCAATTTGTGCCAATATCTATCGTTTAATTCTAGTGTGATAAAGTGTACAGTTAAACCGTAAGTAGGTACCTACCTATTTGACTTCTTTTTCTTGCAAGCCGCCACTATGGCGAAAAAGTGTGAGGATATTATTGGCGATATAGTCAAAAAACGCGGGTCAATTAAACGTAAAGTCACTTTGTTTTCGAAATATGTGCAATCGCTTATTTGTTCCGATTCCGAGATATCAGACGCACAAAAGGCAGAGTTAGAGGACCGTTTCGATGCCTACAAATTATTATTCGAACAATATACAAAGGTTCAAGATGAGTTGGAATTACTTTTGCCCGACACACAGCTAGACGAAGAGTTACTGGAAAGGGAAGAATTCTCATCTTGAAGTCAAATCCTATTAACAGTAGTACTCCGACACAGAACGCGCCGAGCGTTCCCAACGGTATGAAATTACCCACAATTACTTTGCCCAAATTCGACGGTACATATGACCAATGGCTCGAGTTTCGAGACACATACTTATCCATGATACATACCAGCGGAAGTTTAGAAAATATTCAAAAGTTTCATTACTTGCGTTCGGTACTCACAGGCGATGCACTACAAGTAGTCAAGGCGCTGGAATTTACGGCAGATAACTATTTAGTGGCATGGAGTCTATTAGAAAATAGTTATAATAATGACCGTTTGTTACAACAAAATCACGTAAATGCTATACTGTTCGCGGAACCGCTAATTAAGGAATCAGCTGTGTCTATTCGAAAGTTAATCGATTCAATTCTTAGAAATATTCGGGCTTTGAAAACATTAGAGGAACCCACCGAACACTGGGATACTATAATTATCCTCATCATTGTTCCAAAGCTAGATTCCTCATCGGAACACGAATGGGAACGTTACAAAGGCACGCTCCCGAAAGACAGAAAATTAAAGCTATCTGATATGATGACGTTTCTTCAGGATCGTGCTGATTTCTTAGAAGCGGTAGTTAAGCCTAATAAAAAACAAACGGCAGACGCTCACAAAACTCACACAAAGAAACCGTCAGTCACAAAATCACACAGTAACGTTACAACAACACACAAAGATAATAAAAGAAAAATATCTAATAGTAATTCACAACGTTTTAAATGCAATCAGTGCGGTTCCAACCACCCGTTATTTTCCTGTGAAGACTTCCTTAGCTTATCCCTTCAAGATAAATTAAACTTTATTGAAGAGAAAAAGTTATGTCGTAATTGTTTACGAACAGGCCACGCATTGAACGAGTGTTGGTATGGGCCATGTAGGCATTGTAACAAAAAACACAACACCTTAATTCACAACGATGCTGACGTAGACACCCGTACATCATCAGCTGTTGCTCAAATCACGCAAATAGTGGCTCAGTCTGAACGTAATACGAGTACTACACACATGCATACACCGCTAACTACTACGCACAAATCTCACACATTGTTGGATGACAATAATATTAATGCGCATTGTTTTAAAAATCCCGTATTATTGTCAACCGCATTAGTGGAAATAGCGGACATACGTAATAAATATCACACAACGCGGGCTCTCTTAGATAACGGGAGCCAACACTGTTTCATATCCGAATCGTTATGTAAACAGCTTAATCTTCCATTGATACAGTCCACTGTTCAAGTAATAGGGGTAGGTAACACTATCTCCAAATCCACGCAATCTTGTCACATTCAATTGCGGTCTAAGACCAATTCGTATAACACAAGTTTTACTTGTTTAGTATTGCCGCGCATAACCGCGCAATTACCATCACTAGGAGGTAATTATAACATAGAAATACCAGACAATGTTCAACTTGCCGACCCTGAGTTCTTTAGGTCTAACGAAATCAACTTATTGTTAGGGGCAGATAGATTCTGGGATTTGCTTAGTGAAGGTTTGATACGGTTGCCGAATGGTCCCTATTTACAAAACACGCAATTAGGCTGGGTCATATCGGGAACCGTTCAGAAAAAGGTATCACGCGTTAACCTAACTCATTGTAATTTCACGCAAACACTAGATTCAGAACTCAAACGATTTTGGGAACTCGAAGAAATACCGGTAACGCACAATAGTTTAACTAAAGATGAAAGTGCATGCGAAAATTTATTCAAAGAGACGACATTACGCGACGTTATGGGTCGTTTTTCCGTGCGCATACCATTAAGTGAATCAGCTGATGCCTTGCACGACACATTTACTATGGCCAAAAACAGGTTTCTTGCACTCGAACGCAAACTCATTAGGAGCGCGCCTACCTATAGGAAAATGTACAATGATTTTATGAGTGAGTATTTAAGTCTGGGTCACATGAGTCGCATCTCAGAATATTCTTCACCATGTTATTTCTTGCCACATCACGGTGTATATAGGGAACATAGTTCCACTACCAAACTCAGAGTGGTTTTCGATGCAAGTGCTAAATCCACCTCTGGTAAATCATTGAACGACATACAATACATTGGGCCTACATTACAAAATGATTTGTTTTCAATATTACTCCGATTCCGGCAATTTAAGTATGTCGCGTGTGCCGACGTAGAAAAAATGTATCGGCAAATATTAATTCAGCCTGACCAGAGGGATTTGCAACTAATACTGTGGCGGGCAACTCCTTCCGACCCACTCGGTATATACCAACTTAACACCGTCACTTACGGAACGGCGTCCGCGCCTTATCTCAGTATTAGATGTTTAAAACAACTCGCGTTAGAATGTGAAGATGAAGTCATCGCGCAAGTAATTAATGATGATTTTTATGTTGACGACCTAATAACGGGACATCAGGATCAACAACGCTTATTAGAAATATGCAACGGCGTTTCTAAAGTATTAAAATCAGCTTGTTTTCCCCTTAGAAAATGGGTATTTAACTCATCAATTGCAAAGTCCGAGGTACCGCCTGCATCTAAGGAATTATCATTAGACGAGAACTGTCATACCAAAACATTGGGTATGGGGTGGTTTTACGCATCCGATGAATTGCATTTTACCACTAAATGTGATCATGACGTAACACGCGCTACTAAACGTCATATTCTATCGGTTATCGCACGGATTTATGATCCTTTAGGTTTACTTACGCCAACTATAATTATAGCTAAAATTTTATTACAAAAGATGTGGCTTTCTAAAATAGGCTGGGATGACGTAGTCCCTAAACCTATACTAACAGATTGGCAAAAATTCATTGAGAAATTACACTATTTGCAAGACATACGTATTCCACGCTACGTTATCGGAGAAAATACACACATAACCGAGTTACACATTTTTTGCGACGCGTCGCAAGACGCTTACGGCGCGTGCGCTTACATACGTAGTTATACAGATGCACAGATAACAGTCCATTTATTATGCGCCAAAAGTAAAGTCGCGCCTGTAAAACCGGTTAGCATACCGCGCTTGGAATTATGCGGCGCGGTAGTAGCTGCTAAGTTGTTTACAAAAATTACTCACGCGTTAAGATTAACGTTTCATAACGTATATTTTTGGTCAGACTCCACGATAGTTTTAGGGTGGCTTAAGATGTCACCCAATTTATTGAAAACGTTTGTGCAGAATCGAGTAGTGCAAATAAATGAACTCACAGGTGATAAACCGTGGCTTCATGTCGCAGGTAAACAAAATCCTGCTGACCTTTTATCGCGCGGCGTACATTTAGATGTACTTAAATCATGCGACGTGTGGCGGCGAGGCCCGCCTTTTTTGCACGTTCCTAACACGCAATGGGAACATGATACTGATTCTGGTAGTGTTAATCACGACGAATTACCTGAATTAAAATCACTTAAAACTTCATTAGTCGTTCAAGTAAATTCAGATAATTCCTTATTCGAGCGATATTCATGTTTTAATCGTTTGCGACGCGTAGTGGCGTACATTATGCGTTTTATTAGTAATAGTCGCACAAAAATAAAAACACAGCGCCTTATAGGTTGTCTTTCTGTAGAGGATTTAAATATTTCGGTTAGAATTTTAACTCGCATCTCACAACAACAATCTTTTCCAGACATTTACACTCAACTTAATTGCAAAAGTCAGTTACCGTTAAAATGTCCACGTAGTATTTCTAGTTTAAACATATTTCTTGATGATCACAGGTTGATCAGAGTAGGAGGCAGAATAGAATACTCTGACTCATTCTCGTACGATAAAAAACACCCATTGTTGTTGTGTGATAAACATAAATTCACTCGCCTTATTTTTGAGCATCAACACAAGGTATTATTACACGCGGGGGCTCAGTTATTACTGGCAACCATTCGAAATACCTGGTGGCCTCTTAGAGGGCGTAACTTGGCTAAGCAAGTGGTGCACGCCTGTATGAGGTGCAAGCGCACGAGACCTAAACCACTAACGATTCAAATGGGTAACTTGCCTACTGAACGATTGGAGCCAGGGTATCCATTTATACGCAGTGGTGTGGATTATGCTGGGCCATTGTTCATGTTGAACCGTGCCGGAAGGGGGGCAAAGTTAACAAAATGTTATATCTGTCTCTTCGTCTGCTTTGCTACTCGCGCAATACATTTAGAATTAGTTACAAATCTAACTAGTGAAGCATACCTACTGGCACTGAAACGGTTCATCTCTCGACGCGGTAAACCATTGCAGATTTATTCTGACAATGGTAAAACATTTGTAGGAGCACAAAAAGAATTTTCAACATTTTTGAACTCGTCGAAATCAGACATAATAAATTTCACGGCTGATAATTCTATAGAATTTAAATTTATCCCGCCCTATTCGCCTCATTTTGGTGGGTTGTGGGAGGCAGGCGTCAAGTCTTGTAAATCGCATTTATGTCGTGTCGTGGGTAACGCACACTTGACGTACGAAGAGTTGAGTACAGTATTGGCACAAATTGAGGCTGTCCTCAATTCCCGACCAATGTCCCAAATATCCATCGATCCAAATGACCTACTCCCCTTGACTCCTGCTCACTTCCTGATTGGCCGGCCACTCACCGCACCTGCCAGCCTGGACCTCACCGCGAAGACTACACAACGCCTGCCGCGCTACGAACGCATAGAGCAACTGAGGCAGCACTTCTGGCGTCGCTGGTCAACCGAATACATCTCTGAGCTTCAGAAGAGGACGAAATGGCAGCTCAACCAAGACGCGCTAGTCCCTGGCGCTCTCGTCGTGGTTAAGGACGACAACTTGCCCCCTCTGAGGTGGCGCCTCGGGCGGGTATTGGAGACGTTCGCCGGCAAGGATGGCATCTCACGCGTGGCCACCATCAGAACAGAAGCGGGTATCATACGAAGAGCATACCCAAAGATATGCCCGCTTCTGCACCCGGATGAAAACCAACCTTCATTGGAACCTGGTGCTTCCAAGGCCGGGGGCATGTCAACGATCAACAACGGGACACATAACGCCATCCAGCGGCCGCGCTCTGGATCTGCGCACGCGTCGCAGCGCTGACGTCAGGCGCGACGGAGGCGAGCGAGGATGTGAGGGCCGCGGGAGGGCGGGCGCGCCGCGACACCAACGA
The DNA here is from genome assembly GCA_951329385.1 of Polia nebulosa. NCBI lineage: Eukaryota > Metazoa > Arthropoda > Insecta > Lepidoptera > Noctuidae > Polia > Polia nebulosa. Next base: position 13,548,862 of record OX589609.1, on the reverse strand, counting down.
CGCGCACCGGTTTTTCACTTGAACTAAAAACTTTCTAGAACAACGCACATTGATTTTACTCTTGTAATATTTTAAAGCAAAATTAAATATTTGTCGAAGGAATCCAAACCACGCAGTGTATCTTCATTTTGCCGAGTTAACCTGACCCTAAATCACGCATAAGCAACAACATATGGTATTCCATAATTTTTTGTTGTTTATCTGAGCCGCAGCTTCAATTTCAGATTTTTCATGTTCGTTTTTTATTTTTTTTAGTAACGCGTTACAAAAATTTCTGTACCTTTTGTATGTTTTTACGACTTCTTGATTTTTAGGGTTCTGCTTTGCTTTTTGATGTAATTTATCCCTATTCCTCATGCATCTCAAGAGGCCTGCGGTAATCCAAGGTTTGTTCAGTCTTTTGCGATTCGATGTTTTAAATATAAGTGTGTTTTGAATGATTATTTTATTTAATATGTTAGTGAAAAGAGAGACGGCTGAGTTAATGTTGTTTGCGGAGTAAATGTCAGAAAAATTAATATTTAATAAGTCAGAGTCAACTTTATCATAATTTATCCGTTTTATTATTTTAACCGAATCAGTTAGAGATTTAGTCAGTTCTAAGATAAGAATGACTGCGTCATGATCCGTTAACGAAGTCTCAGCCACGTAGCAGGATGCTGGTAGCCGTGTTTTTAAAATGACGTGATCAAGGCATGTTTTGCCATGAGTAGGTATAGTGTGGGCTGGCAACATTCCGTGTGAAGCCAGAAGGTTCAGATATGATAGGCAGTTTGAATCCGAGCTATTCTCAGTGATATCTACATTTAGATCGCCCACCAAAATAATGTTTGCAAAATTCGATAAAGTTTGTATATATAGATCCAATGAAAGAATAAAATTATTTATGTTTTTGTAACCAGAAGGTCGGTAAGCCGCTAAAATCGCAATGTTATTATTAATTTTGATAGTTAGAAAATTACAGTCTGTTATAGAAGGTTCCTCTACAGAAATATTTAATGTTTTCCTGTAATAAACCACAACACCCTCATTTTGGGTTATGTTATTCTTAGATTGATAACAGTTATAACCATCAATCACTGGGATGTAGTGTGTACAGGGCAACCAACATTCTGTTAGGACTATAATGTCCCAATCTATTTGAGATCTTGTTAACAAAGTCAACAAACCGGGGGTATTACGGGTTATACTTCTAATGTTCTGGTGGAGTATTTTAAGACAACGATTAGGATTCGTAACAATATGGCTGCAGTTGTCTATGTCAACTGTCGACGATTTGGCTATAGCAAGGTTGTCAATGTCAGATAAAATATCTATTGTGCTATTGAATTTTATGATTTATATAACTAGTGGTATATTCTTTTAGTAATGCAGTTGGCGTAATAAAATATAGATTTTTATTATAAACAACATAATATAGTTCGGAAAAGTGTTAGGTATGCTGGGAAGCCTTTTAGTTTAGATAAATGGGGTATATCGAATACAAAATTAAATATGTAATGTGGGTAGTTCAAACTTTCTGATTGTGATGCTAAAATTATTGTACTGTGTTGACGAACACTATTAACCGATGCATAAAAAAGGAGGAGATTCTTATTAGTTAAATAATCGGTATTAGTAAGTCTAAATATGATATTTATGGTGATTATGTGGAGGTTCCTTTCTGGGGAACTTTTAAGTATGAAGATTAAAAAAGTAAGTAGTGGCCAAAACCTGTTTACTGCGTTATGAGTTGATGATGACAGTTGTAGTAGCAAGTAAACACGAAGCATTTTGACTTCAATAAATGAAAGCACAACTAAAGTAACAATCACATGTTTTGTTTTTTTTTGTAGATATATGTAGGTATGTGGCGGTATGCGTAACGATATGTTTATGGTGTAGACTTGATAGTGTAGTGGTGCTTGTGTTGAGGAATTGGGTTATGTATGTAGATGGCATATGCAAGTGTATAGAAGTAAATGTGTAGTTTAATTTATTGTGTGTAGGGATTGTATTTAGGTAATGTGAAGTGTGTAGGTTAACCAAGAAAAAAATATGCAGTAGAACAAATAGGAAAAGCGAACTCATTCGCAAACGTGAGTCTAGTCACTTTGAACGCAATTTTAAGAGATCTTCTTCACGGTTGATCCTTATTGGACGGGAATCTTCTTTTTCTTTTACGTACACTTTGCCATATGAGGTCCAGAAGCTGTGGTAATTGTTGTCGGATTTGAAGGTTTTTGCTAAGTAACGGAGTCTCTTTGCTGTCGGTGTCAGGAACTCATCGACATAAATTGGTTGAATAGGAGTTAACTTGAGATGTGCGGTATTAAGCTTATTTGCCCTATTGTCTTTGTTGAACGATCGGCATTTTTTTATGATGTTATTTTTCATAAATGTGGTAGTAAATTGAACAATTATATTGTTATTGGCGTCGGTTTTGGTCTTTAACCGGTATGTGTCGTAGATATCCAAGTCATTTATTGGTTGCTCAATGATACTGCCAATTTGTTTTACTATAGTGCGCAAGTCGTCCTTGTTTTCCTGATGGCTTTTCGGAATGTTTTTTATTTCCACAGAAGATGCCCTGGAATTACGCTCAATTATTTCGATTTTCGATTCTAATTCATCGATCTTTTTCCTGTAGCTGTGATTTTCACGTTCCAAGACATCCATTCTTTCCAGGAAAGCATCGTATTTGTCGGATACAAATTGCACATTTTTTCTTATTTCCTGTGCTTGCTCCTGTATGTTAAGCATAGCTGTATTTAATTGGTCGAGTTTTAAATTTTGTTTTTCTTGGAAACTATGGAATAATGTTTTTATATCTGTAATAGCTTCCTGGAAATCAGCTGACTCGTTGTATTTTCGTTAAGGTCTCCTTGTTATGTTAACTGACTCCTCCACCTCATCATTCTGTTTAGCCAGCGAGTCTAAGTGAGAGTCCGATCCAAAGTTAGGCAACTCAAGCTGCGTCAAGTTTGGAAACGACGAGGAGGGTTGCATCGACGGCGGTGTTCGTTGAAGACTCATGATGATGGAACTTTTGTCTCGTTGAAGGTCACAGTCACGTACCCTCACACTACTTTTATAACGATAATTTGAAAAAGATTTAGCTCACTTCACTTAAGTTATAATTACTTGACTAAAGGTTTTTCAATAACACAATTTGTATATTAGATTTAGAACGATATACTGTATGTTATTGGGTTGTTTGGAGTTTTTAAATCCACTTTTTAGAAATAAAATCAACGGAACGTACAATAACACGTCTGCCCGAGTCGGTATCTCGGAGGGGCAATGGCCGCCACTACCTCCTCCGGGGTCACTGAGTCGTCCAGCCCACTCACGCGCAATTCAGCCGTTTTTGTGGGCCTGGACACCCGGACATCCTCCGGTTTGAGGACCTCCCTTAGTTTGGTGGCCAGAATGTCCGCCCTCTCCTGCCTTGAAGCACCCGACACTTCAAAGATTTTGGCTCCCGTGGCCGCCGTTCTGAAACCAAAGCCGGCCGGAGAGGCAAAGTCGCTGAAGTTCAGCTTCGTTTTTACCTCCGCCAGGACCGACTTAAAACTCACCCCCCTTTGAGAGGCTTCGGGCTGCAGGGTGATTATAACAGCCTCGGAGCGTGGGGGTCTCGCCTTGGGTGGCCTTGATCTCTTTTCAGACCGTGACGGGCCGGCAGGTGCCACCGCGTTAACATGTGCTGGCCGCACCGCCCTCTTTTTGCGCTTCCTTTTCACCACCGTCGTCCAGGTCTCCTGGGTCGGGGGTGCGGTCGCCAAGAGCTCGGTTCGTTGGGGAGAGGGTGCGGGAGCACCTGTCGTGGGCTTCTTGGGCCCCTCCGTGGGCTTTTTGGCCCCTTCTGCAGGCTTTTTGCCCACCTGCGTGGACTTCGTCCTTGCGGACTCCTCCTTCCTCCGCCTATCCGCCGCAAGCGGTGGACGGAGGGTTTCGGCTGGGAGGAGTCTTGACTCCAGAGCCTCTAATCGGGCAGACACCATGCCACCGCATTGCATCATGCAGATGCGGGCCACCCTCTCGATGTCGAGATCCGACATCGCAAGTGCAGATGCAGGTGGCGACTCAGGTTCAGGGCCCGACGATGACGTAGCAGGAGGAGGGGGGGAGGCAGTAGTCGCGGGAGCTTCCTGCCGCTGCCTCTGAGCGGCAAACTCCCGCTTCAGATCCTCCAGTTCGGATCGGAGACGGCTATTCTCCTCCCATAGCTTCGCCGTCTCCTCCGAGGTCGTGCGATCAAGAAGGATCTGCACAGCCTCCCTGATCCCAACTGCCGCCTCTTTAAGGGCACGGGTGAACGAGCCCTTGAGGTTGCCGGACTTGGTCGCAACCTTCAGGACCACGTCCACGCCGTCCAGCACCTGGCGGTTAAGGGCCTCTGCCGTAAGGCTGGAGCCTGCAGCCGCCTGAGCAGCCCGCCGCTCTCGAGCCTGACGGGCCATTTCAGCGACTTCGTCGGCCGCAACCGCTCTGCTCTGGGCACGCTTCGCGGTGTTAGCATCTGCCTTCGTGCCCACGAGAGAGACGGTGGCTCCTCCCGGCTCGCCGATTGAGACCCCAGATGAGACCCCGGGGGTCACTCTCCCCGCCTATTTCCGGCGTATCGGGTCGCTTAAAGCGACCCCGAACGTCACGACTGGGCATAGGAGCACAAACTTCGCCCGCCACCGCACGACCACGGCCTCTCCTCGCCGTCGCCACTTTTGCAGCCGGCAGGTTCTCCTCACTTGAGGAGAGACCTACCGACCCCACTCGGTCCGAAAAAACTTCGTCGTGCGGTCGCTTTCTCCAAAATTTGGAGCGACCACGCGAGTCCTGGTCGGACAAAGTTGGATCCTCTATCGAGGATCGGGAGCCTCCTCGGCTCTTGTTGCCGTCGCTGGCAAGCGGTACCTCCTTATCACGTCCAGTTTTTGAGTTTTTGTTTTTATTGATTTCCATTTTTGTTCCCACGAGTATAATAGGAAATAAAAGTTCACCCAGGCAGAGCCTTTATACCTGGGTAAGCCTATATACTGTAGAGTGCGGCAGGTGCTATACAGGGGAGGCGTTAACGACTGGACTCCCTCCAGCCATTCATCCCCTCGCCACGCCTCGAAACTTAGGATTGGGTGGTTTTTTATCTTAGAGGTGTCCTTCCTCTGGGCCAGGCGGTTAAGCCAAGCCCTCGACGGCGGCATTAGACATGCCTCCGTTTGCTGTCCGGCTAACCCGACTCAGGGAACCCGTCGAAAGTTCTCTCCTAGAGGGATTTCCCTATTGGAGAGAAACGCCCGCCGCATTGGTGCGCCTGCACCGCTGCGACATAGTCGCATCCATGTCAATCGACAACCGTCAATCGATCAGGAGCGACCCCTCCTGGTGTCCCTCTTAGTCTGGTCTCTCACATTGGACCTTCCGGCATGCGTAACTCTACCGGCAGAGCCCCAAAGATCATTGAGACACGCAAGCCCCACCACGACGACAACGTGGGGACACATCCGGGGGGGAAGAGCTTGCTAACCTAACCTAACCTAACTAACCTAACCTAACCTAACCAAACCATCGATATTTCTGCCTCCAGGAGAGCTTTTTTTACCTAGTTTTTTGCATATTAATTATAATACAGGCTAGCTCCTGCTATCCCGACTATAAAAATTGACCATCGCAGCTTTATATTAAAAACTGGTTTTTGGCCCACTGTGCAAAATTTTTGTTCCGTTGAAATTTTTATTCCAGTTCATTTAGTTAACCCGCGCGGAGACGCATCTTTTGACACCCCACACGTGAGCCTAGCTCTCACGAAACGTCAAAAAATTGCTTTTTTTTTTTACGTTTCGTAAGAGCTTGCTAACCTTTTTTTTTTTTTTTTTTTTTTTGTTGCTGGGGTGGAAAATCCTCATGGATGTCCTTCGCCTGGGGCAGGCGAAGGGGTCTGTCAGACTCTTACTGACTAAAAACCACCCCGGTGTTCCTTCCCACACTTGAACCGGGGATCGTGAGAGCTAGTACGACTTCCATGATCCCCGGCTAGTGCCGGCCCGCCTATGCTGGCCACCTCTGGCTCGCAGGGAGAGTGAGGTGTCCTCTCCCAGCGACGTCTAATAGGCGCGCGCGTGGAACACTACGCGCTGCCGCCTCGGGTCCTGCTGGATGAGGGGCGGCGGATGACCCCGAGTCCGCCGTCCCTCCGGACCTGTTTAGGGGGGCTGGAAGAGGGCGTTGTCCGCCCTCCTCCGACGCCCGGTACGCCTGCTGCGGATCGGGAGAGTGGCCACGGCCTCCCTCTCCCTCTCCGCAGCCTCCTTCTGCGAAATTACGGCTTCACAGAAGGAGATCACTGCATCCCACGACTCGGCGCTCCCGACCATCGAACGAGCGACGGCCGGCAGTGACAGGTCGGGGCCCACTTCGGATACGAGGGCACGGCGCTGCTCCTCCCATGCGGCACACTCTGCCAGTTTGTGCTGCGCCGTGTCCTCCCGACAGTCGGTGCAGTGATGGCACCGAGCGTCTGGCTCCCTGTTTATGCGACACAAGTACTTCCCGAAGCAGCCATGCCCCGAGAGCACCTGCGTCGCTCGAAACGACAGGGAGCCGTGCTTCCTCCCGAGCCATTCGTTGAGCACTGGTCGGATCGCGTCGACGGTAGCGCCGGTAGGGCGTGAAAGCCTATCCCGCCATTCTGCCATCATGACCTCGCGGAGCTGTGACCGACGCAACTCGATCTCGCGCTGCATCGGTTCACCGCCCCGCGTCCGCACCTCCTCGCGCCACCGGTACAGCGAGGCGAGGACTCTCGCCTCCATATCCCAGGGCGGAGATCCGGCCAGTGCATAACCCGCCTCGTAGGAGATCGTGCGATATCCCCTGATAGCCCTGACGGCCATCGCCCTCTGCGGTCTTCGCAGTATTGCGATGCTGCCGGCCGTCAGGTCAGAAGCCCACACCGGGGCTCCGTACAAGGCCATGGATCGCACGATCCCCAAGTACAACCGCCTACAGGCGGTGCTCGGGCCCCCCAGATTGGGAAGCAGCGTTGCCAGCGCGCCCGCGGCGCCCATCAACCTAGGTGTTAGCCGCCGAAAATGAGGGCCAAAGTCCCACCGGCTGTCGAGCACCAATCCTAGGTACTTCATGGTGGACTCGACAGCGATTTGGACTCCCCCGACCACGATGTGTGATCCCGGCGGCGGCGCCCGTCGGGGGCCATGAAAAACTACGGCCTCCGACTTGTTGAGGGCCACCTCCAGCCCCAGGCGTCGTATGCGACCCACCACCTGTGAGACCGCAGATGTCGCCAGCAACGCTGCCTCCCTGTACGAGCTCCCCCGGGCCGTGACCAGCGTGTCGTCTGCGTAACACGTCAGGTCCACTCCCGGTTGGAGCTCGCCCCTCAGCACCCAGTCGTAACCGATGTTCCACAGGGGTGGGCCTAGGACCGAGCCCTGCGGAACACCGCACGACATATCGCGACGGCCCGCACCGTCGCGTCCCCTGTAGGTGACACACCTTTCCGCCAAATAAGCCCCAACGATGCGGCGGAGGTAGCGGGGCACCCTGTGGTACCTTAGTGCCTCCCGAATACAACTCCAGGGCAGGGTGTTGAAGGCGTTGGATATGTCCAAGGACACCGCCAGCATCACCCCGCCCCGGGACACCGCTTCCTCCGCCAGAACTCTAACCCGCATTATGGCGTCGATTGTGGAGCGCCCATGCCGAAAACCGAACTGACTGTCGTCCAGATCCGGCCCCTCTCTGTACAAGTGGCTGTCGAGGCGGGCAGCAATTATCCGCTCAAAAAGCTTACCCACCTCGTCTAGCAGCACTATGGGCCGGTATGCGGACGGCGAGTCTGCTGGGCGCCCCGCTTTCTTGAGCAGGACCAGACGACCTGTCTTCCACTGAGCGGGGAAGCGGCCCTGCTCAAGGCAAGCTGAGTAGAGTCCTCTCAGCTGGGGCTCTAGCTCCTTCAGAGCGAGGACGAGCGCGCGGCCCGGAACTCCATCGGGTCCCGGGGCCACGGTTTTGGCCCGGAGCCGTATCACGGCCGTCCACAACTCTGGTTGTGTCACCTCAGGGACGCTCTCCTCATCCTCCGACTCCGTGGCTGTGGGCAAAGCCATCGGCGGCGAAACGTGCTCTTCTCTATCAGGGAAGAGAGCAGCGACCACTCCCTCCAGCAACTGAGGCTCGAGGCTCTCAGTGAGTGGGGGCGCCCAGGCACGAAGTTTCCCTCGGACCGCACGATAAGGACGCCCCCATGGATTTCCGTCTAGGGTCGCCAACATCTCTTCCCTGAATCGAGTTTTGGACTCGCCGATGGCCAGCCACAGAGCCTTCTTCGCCGCACGGTACACCTCATACCGCTCGGCTTCTTCTTCAGGAACCCGACGACGTTTCCTCCGGTATCGGGTGTACTGGCGCCTGACCGCTACGCAGGTCCTGCGCATCTGCGCGATTTCGGCGGTCCACCAGTACAACCGGCGCCTTGTGGGTTGTGTGCGGATGCGGGGCATGGACGCGTCGCAAATTTGCGTCATCGCCCCGCGAAACCACTGCGCCTCCTCCTCGACGTCGACGGGTTCGTTCGCCACTGACTCCCGGACCCAATCCTGAATGATTGCGGCTTCTTCGAGAAGCTCCCTGTCGATCTGCTTAATGGACCAGCGAGGACCGTCCGTTTGCGGGGTCGATAGTCGGCCGCCACCCGCGGTCTGGGTGGAGACGTTGAAACGGATGTACCGATGATCTGACAACGTCTCCACCTCCACGGCGACTCGCCAGCCATGGACACGGCCTGCAACAGCGGAGCTAGCGAACGAGACGTTCACTACAGACCCTCCCCGCTGCCGCACGCACGTGTACTCCGAGCCCCGATTCAGGACGGTCAGGCCGGTCGCAACTGCCCACTCCTCCAACACCTCGCCCCTATGATCGGTGACCGGGGATCCCCACGCTGCAGACTTGGCGTTGAGATCCCCGAGCAATAGCACCGGGCGAGGGTGGAACCGGCCTATGACGGCACCCAGCTCGACGAGGAACCTCTCGAAGTCGGCGAGACTCTTGTTAGGCGAGAAATATGCCCCAATGGTGATAATACCCCCCGCGACAGCGGCCACCCAGCCGCGTCCTCGGGAGGGAATGCCAAGAGTCCCGCCAATGATGGCCACCAAACCGTCTAGGTCCCCTACCCAGTTATCACGGGGAGGGACAAAATACGGCTCAGCGACCACAGCCACGTTGATCAACCACTCCGCCATGCTCTGGAGCAAAAGATCCTGAGCTCTGGAAGAGTGGTTGATATTTGCCTGGAGAAAATGGAGTTGTGCCATCAGTGGCAGTCCATTTCCCCGGCATCCCCTTCTTCCCTGGGTCGGGAGTCAGCTGCTTGGCTGCCGGGCTGTGGGAGGGGCGCAGGTCCTCCGACAACCCTTTTCTTCCTGCCTTGCTTGGGGGCCTTGCAGGCTTTACCCCCAAGTCTGTGCTCCGCAGGCTTCCCTGCAGCTGCACAAAGGCTGCAATTTGGTGCCGCGGAGCACTGGGCCGACTTGTGGCCGGGCTGGCTGCAGCGATAACAGAGGTCGCTGCGGTCTGTGTCTGCATTGCATTGTGCCCGGACATGCCCTTTGCCCAGGCAGCGGTAGCACTGCATAACCCTGGGTGGCAGGAGCTTGACACTCGCTGACACCCAGCCCACCAGCAACCTTCTGCCATCCGCGACCTTGCTTGCAGCCGCCACCGGGCAACGTATCCACACCGTGCCCAGCCCAGCCGCACTGCAGTGTATTTCGCCCGCCTGGACACTCTCGGGCGGACACCCGCCACTTCGGGCAATGGCCACCACTACCTCTTCCGGGGTCACGGAGTCGTCCAGCCCACTTACTCGCAATTCAGCGGTTTTAGTGGGCCTAGACACCCGGACATCCTCTGGTTTGAGGACTTCCCGCAGTTTGGCGGCCAGCATGTCCGCCCTTTCTTGCCTGGCAGCACCGGACACCTCAAGAATTTTGGCTCCTGTGGCTGCCGTCCTAAACCCAAAGCCGGCTGGGGAGGCAAAGTCGCTGAAGTTCAGCTTTGCCTTTACTTCCGCCAGGACCGATTTGAAGGTCACCCCCCTCTCCGAGGCCTCAGGCTGCAGTGTTATGACTACAGCCTCAGAGCGTGGGGTCTTGACTCTGGGTGGCCTAGTGCCCTTTGTTGGTGCCGGGCTCTTGGAAGGTGCCGGCTGCGCCACCCTCTTTTTGCGGCTCCTTTTCACGACCGTCGTCCAGGCCTCCTGGGCGGGAGCCGTGGTCGCTGGGAGCGCAGTTGATTGTGAAGGGGGTGCGGACGCAGTCGCCGCGGGCTTCCCGTTCCCCTCCGTGGGTTTTTTGGCCCCATTAACGGTCTTTCTGCCCGCCTGTACGGGCCCTGTTCCCGCGGACCCCTCCTTCCTCCGCCTATCCGCTGCAAGCGGTGGCCGGAGGTTTTCAGCCGGAAGGAGTCGCGACTCCATGGCCTCTAGACGGGCAGAAACCATGCCCCCGCACTGCATCATGCAGATTCGGGCCACCCTCTCGATATCATGGTCCGACATCGCAAGTGCAGGCGGTTGCGAGGTTGTAGAGGCCGTCAAAGGTGCGGCAGGAGGGGGGCCAGTGGCCGTTGAAGCTGCTTGCTGGTTCTGATGACCCTTTTCAGCGGCAAATTCGCGCTTAAGGTCCTCCAGCTCGATTCGGAGACGGCTGTTTTCTTCCCACAGCTTCTTCGTCTCCTCCGAGGTTGTACGATCAAGGAGGATCTCCATCGCCTCCTTGATCCCTTCTGCTGCCTCTTTAAGGGCACGGGTGAACGTGCCCTTCAGATTGCCCGACTTCGTGGCCACCTTCAGGATCACGTCCACACCGTCCGAGATCTGGCGGTTGAGGGCCTCTGCCGTAAGGCTCGACCCTGTAGCCGCTTGGGCAGTTCGCCGCTCCCTTGCCTGACGGGCCATTTCGGCGACTTCGTCCGTCGCTACCGCCTTACGGCCCTCTCGCCTCGCGGCATTGAGGTCCGCCTTAGTGCTAATTAGTGCAGCGGTCTCACTCCGCTCCACTCGCATAGCCCCGTCGGAGTCGCTCACTCCACTGGCTGCCGGCGTATCAGGGCGCTGCTTTAAAAAGCGACCTCGGGAGTCACGTGCTGTCACCGGAGCGGGCGCTCCTAAAGGTGTCGCGCGACCTCTTCCCCTTTTTGCTGTAGTAACCTTAGCGGCCGGAAGGTTCTCCTCGCTGGAAGACAAACTTCCGGACCCCGCCAGGTTGCACCTATCACCGCGAGAACGCTTACCCCAAAATTTTGAGGAAACGTTCGCGCCACGTCCGCCACATTCCTTGTCGGACGCACTCAAAACTAGATTTGTCACGTCCTCAAATGATTGAGTCCGTGACTGCGTTTGTGAGCCTCCTCGGCTCTTGTTGCCGTTGCCGGCAAGCGGAACCTCCGCCAATATGCTTGGCACACCCTCATCTTCTTTGTTTGAGTTTAATTTATTATTTTCCATGTAGTTCCCACGAGTAGTAGGGAAGTATATGTCCACCTAGGCAGAGCCCTTTTACCCAGGTAATCCTACATACTGTAGAGTGCAGCAGGTGCTCTACAGGGGAGGCGCTAACGACTGGACTCCCTCCAGCCATTCATCCCCTCGCCGCGCCTCTAAACTTGGGATTAGGTGGTTTTTTATCTTAGAGGTATCCTTCCTCTGGGCCAGGCGGTTAAGTCAAGCCCCCGACGGCGGCATTAAACATGCCTCCGTTCGCTGTCCGGCTAACCCGACTCAGCGAACCCGTCGAAAATTCTCTCCTAGAGGGAATTCCCTGTAGGAGAGATACGCCCGCCGCATTAGTGCGCCTGCACCGCTGCGGCATAGTCGCATCCATGCCAATCGACGACCGTCGATCGATCAGGAGCGACCCCTCCTGGTGTCCCTCTTAGTCTGGTCTCTCACTTTGGACCTTTCCGGCATGAGTAACTCTACCGGCAGAGCCCCAAAGATCATTGAGACACTCAAGCCCCACCACGACGACAACGTGGGGACACATTCGGGGGGTGCTAACCTAACCTAACCTAACCAACCTAACCTAACCTAACCAAACCATCGATATTTCTGCCTCCAGGAGAGCTTTTTTTACCTAGTTTTTTGCATATTAATTATAATACAGGCTAGCTCCTGCTATGACGTTTCGTGAGAGCTAGGCTCACGTGTGGGGTGTCAAAAGATGCGTCTCCGCGCGGGTTAACTAAATGAACTGGAATAAAAATTTCAACGGAACAAAAATTTTGCACAGTGGGCCAAAAACCAGTTTTTAATATAAAGCTGCGATGGTCAATTTTTATAGTCGAGATAGCAGGAGCTAGCCTGTATTATATGCAAAAAACTAGGTAAAAAAAGCTCTCCTGGAGGCAGAAATATCGATGGTTTGGTTAGGTTAGGTTAGGTTAGTTAGGTTAGGTTAGGTTAGCAAGCTCTTACGAAACGTAAAAAAAAGCAATTTTTTGACGTTTCGTGAGAGCTAGGCTCACGTGTGGGGTGTCAAAAGATGCGTCTCCGCGCGGGTTAACTAAATGAACTGGAATAAAAATTTCAACGGAACGAAAAACAAAATTTCCCCGATGCAGCAAAGGCATTAGAAGAGTGTTTCTACATGGACGACTACTGTGGTGGAGCAAACACCATGGAACAAGCAAAACAGCTTAAATCAGACATAATAAAACTACTCAGCAAGGGGGCATTTAATTTACGAAAATGGGACACTAACGAACCAAAACTACTCGCTGACTTAGAAAAAGATATGCGGAACCAGCAAATCTACGAGTTTAAGCAGCCAGACTCAACGAAGACATTGGGACTAGGATGGAACCCGCAACAGGACAAATTCATCTTTGACTCAAAACTGGAGCCAGCATCATTACCAAAACCAACCAAAAGATCGCTTCTCTCCGACATATCAAAAATATTTGACCCATTAGGCTGGCTCACACCATTAACTATCACCATGAAAATACTATTCCAAAGCGTCTGGTTATCAAATCTTAACTAGGATGACGCACTACCAGAGGATATCAAGATCCAGTGGCTAAACTTAAGGGAAGAATTAAAAGACATCAACACCATAGAAGTAAAACGATGGTTAGGAACAAAGGAAAACCATAGCTTGCAACTACACGGCTTTTGTGATGCGTCGAATAAGGCGTATGCCGCTGTTATATATTGCAAAGTCAGTGACCAAAATAATGCTAACGAGGTAACTCTAGTCGCCGCAAAATCAAGATTAGTGCCTGTTAGCAAAGACATATCGATACCAAGGTTGGAGTTAATGGGTGCCCAACTATTATCGCAGCTGATGCAAAAAGTACAGACTTGTTTGCAGTCGTATAACCAGGAGATATATTGCTGGAGTGATTCAACAGCAGTATTAGGATGGATTCAAGGAGATCCAGCGAGATGGAAACCATTCGTCTCAAATCGCGTGAAAGCTATCACCAAACTAATACCAAAAGAAAAGTGGAGTTATGTAAAAACCAATGAAAATCCAGCCGACTGTGCCAGCCGTGGATTGAGAACCAAACTATTGAAAAACCACGATCTGTGGTGGCAAGGGCCATCATGGATTCAACCATTCCAAAACCATGACATACTACAAGCCACCTATGAAACCAGCTTAGAGATAAAACGGACTAACGCAGTAGTGGCGGAAAATTACCAGAAAACAACCATGACCATACCAAACATTATTAACCATTTATTAAACAAATTGAATTCATTCGCAAAAATTGTACGCGTTTTTGCATGGATACTAAGATTACCTACTGCCAAGACAGGCCGTCAACATTATCTCACATTACATGAACTGCGTCGCGCTAAACTGCTGATTATACAAAGTGTGCAACATATGGAGTTTGCCAGCGATGTTAACTGCCTAATTAAAAACGGAAACGTGCATTCGAACAGTAAACTTTTACCATTACACCCTATAATAGACCAAGACGGTATTCTGCGAGTAGGGGGCAGATTAAGAAACGCACAAATAAGTACAGACATGAAACACCCAATCATATTACCACACAACCATCGACTTACCACGCTAATCATCCAATATGCTCATGAGCTCACCTACCACGGTGGAGCGCGACTTACTTTGTCAAACATTCGGCAAAACTATTGGATTATCAGCGGATATTCCGCTACAAAGAAAGTCCTACGACAGTGTGTTACATGCAAGAAGCAAGAGCCCATCCAACAACATGCTACAAAGAAAGTCCTACGACAGTGTGTTACATGCAAGAAGCAAGAGCCCATCCAACAACATCAACTCATGGGTGATCTACCATCATCCAGAGTGAACCCGGAATCCACCTTCTACCATTGCGGCGTCGACTACACAGGCTTTGTGGACGTAAAAGCAAACAAAGGACGCGGGATAAAAACTACCAAGGCCTACATAGCTATTTTCGTATGTATGGTGATGAAGGCTGTGCATCTGGAACTCGTCTCAGATTTAACCAGCTCAGCATTCTTAGCCGCAATAACCAGAATGGCAGCACGGCGCGGGGCCCCACGTCATATTTATAGCGACAACGGAACCAATTTTGTGGGAGCCAACAGAATGCTGCAAGAAGAATACGACCATCTTCAAAATGTTTTTAGCGAATCATTATTTAGAGAGATAACAGAGCTACAAATTGAATGGCATTTCAACGCACCTTCCTGGCCTCATGCGGGAGGACTTTGGGAAAGAGCCGTGCGAAGTCTCAAATATCACCTCAAACGTGTGATTGGACAACAAAAACTTACATTTGAGGAATACACCACCACTATCGAAACTAGAAGCTTGCCTTAATTCACGACCACTTTGTGCGCTATCAGAAGACCCGGAGGATCTTAATTTCCTCACACCAGCCCATTTTCTATCAGCACGACCAGGTTTAACCATAATTGACACAGCAGACGACGCCAGAACCAGGTGGCATCTAGTGTCAAAACTATTCGAAGATTTATGGAAGAGATGGAAAACAGAGTACTTAACTCAACTATCAACCAGAAGCAAATGGTTGAAACAACAGAAGAATGTCAGCGTGGGAGATTTAGTAATGATACATGACGACAACTTACCAGCAGGAAAATGGCCAATGGGTCGTGTGACGGAAGTCCATCCAGGAAAAGATGAACTGGTACGAGTAGTCACACTAAAAACTAAAAACGGCTACATGAAGCGCCCAGTAGTTAAACTATCAGTGCTACCTTTAGACCAAACGGAACCAACCATACCAGAAGAACAACCACTACATCAAAGTACTGAATCCGAAAAGACACCAGATAATCGCCCGCAACCAAATACCAGAACGTACAGTACCTATCCCAAGATAGTAAACCTTGCACTAGCACTGTTACTTTTCTTAGGTATAATACTACCAACAACAGCTTCATATAACATCACGCAATTCAATACCAACAAAACTTTGTACTTTGACACTGTAGGAAAAGTACAACTAATCCGAGATAAGTGGAAACTAGTCACATATTTTGACATGTCTCCATACTGGCAAGGGGACAACGCCATCAAAGACTTTACGACCTATCTCGACAGAACATGCGAAACAATTATAGAATCAAGTCATTGTCATATGATACTCCTACAAATACGTCACGATTACAATGAACTGCAATACTACAACCAGCTGTTGCTTAGCCAGCATTACGGCGAGCGCTTGCGAACACGACGCAGCCTTATCAACGCTGTCGGCTCAATTGCTAACTCATTGTTCGGAGTATTAGACGAAAGCTTCGCAGAAAAATACAGACAGGACATTGAACTTGTTCACCGTAATCTGAAACACCAAGGTCAGCTATGGAAAAACTTGACCTCTATCGTCGAAGCAGAGCATAATATACTACAGAGAACTGAAGCCATAATAGCAAAACAACATAAAACCATAAATAAACATTTGACGGCTTTAGACAACGCTAACAGTAGGCTGCAAAAAGAAATTGATGGGATGACAATACAACAAGACTTCACATTAGTCTCTATAGCTACCATTAATATGATGCAAAACTTGAAACAGGTACAGGAAACCCTAATAGATACCATATCGGAAATATACCACGGCCAAATCAGTCTTCATCTACTGACACCAGCGCAGCTCAAACGAGAGCTACAAATTATCTATGGGCAAATGCCACAAGATTTAGCACTACCAATCGAAAACATAGAGACAGACCTTCAGCGCATCTACAAGCTACTGAGAACAAAAGCGAGAGTTACCGAAAAATATGTAATTTTCGAAATCACATTCCCGCTCATAGCAAGAGAAAGTTACCAACTATTCAGGATAATACCAATTCCACAACAAACCAATTACAGTATGATTACCATAACACCAATATCAGAATACGTCGCAGTAAACCTAAAAAAGGATGCCTATTTCATACCAACCATACATGAACTTGACACATGCTTGTACCATGAAGAATCCTTTATATGTGAGCTCTTCAAACCAATCCAAAATTTGGAAAATGACAAAAACTTTTGCGAAACAAACCCAATAAACCAAAGGTGCAAAACAGAAAGAACAGCGTGCAGAAACAGATGGGTTGAATTACACTCAACGTCACAATACTTATATTTTTGCTGTGACACATATTCAATTAAAATCATATGTGACGATCAAGTTACCGTGCGCCAGCTGACCCGAGCAGGGGTCATTAGCATGAATCAGAAATGCTTTATTAAAAGTAAAGATATCACACTGTGAATAAAATTGTAGGGACTTTGCAGGAATTTTAGAAATTAAAAAATCAGGATCGTAGCTTGCAGTGTAACAGTTTTAATTTGCCAGTCATGACCTTCACAAAAAACGGAGGTAAGTACGTTACAGTAAATCAACGCCTGATGAAATTCTTATAGCTAAAACTTATTATCTAACAATTATTGGCTAACTTAAATTTATAATGATATAAAGTGAAGCAACGCTTCAACATGCCGCCGGCCGTTGAAAGCTTGCCTTTCAACAGCTGTTTTCCAACAACGGACAGATCTTGGAGAATGCTCTTCTGACAGTTCCGGTTGAAGTCCTGATATCGGCGACTCGGCTTATGCCGTCTGTGCCAGGATGAAGAGCAGCAACGCGGCCCAACTTCCACTTCATGGGTGGCTGGTTGTCCTCCTTGATGACAACGAGGGACTCCAGGTTCAGACTGTCGTTGCCAGTCCGCCATTTCACACGTTGCTGAAGCTCCGAAACATACTCCTTGCTCCATCTTGCCCAAAAATGCTGCCGCAGCTGCTCAATGCGTTGATGGCGCGTCAAGTGAGGAGTGGAGTGGTCCCGGATATTCTTAACGGGCAGAGATGTGAGAGGTCGTCCGATTAGAAAATGACCAGGAGTGAGAGGCAACAGGTCTTCTGGGTTCGACGATAGCGGTGTGAGCGGTCGAGAATTTAGTACACCTTCAATTTGTACTAAGACGGAGTTAAGCTCCTCGTACGTTAAACTACAATTTCCCAACACTCTGAATAAATGAAATTTGGTCGATTTGACACCCGCCTCCCAAAGACCACCAAAGTGTGGAGCGTAAGCAGGTATGAAGTGGAAGTCTATACCATCTTGAGCTACACTATCAGATAAGGAGTCACAGTTGCGTTTCAAAAACTCAGATATCTCATTGTAGGCTCCTACAAATGAAGTTCCGCTGTCGGAATAAATGTTGAGAGGCTTTCCTCTCCGAGACATAAATCTACGTAAAGCCTGTAAATAATTATTGCTTGTTAAGTCGCCAACCAACTCTAAATGAATGGCCTTGGTGGTGAAGCACACGAAAATAACTATGTATACCTTCACCAATCTACATCCACGACCCTGACGACTAGCCGCGGTTATAGGGCCTGCGTATTCAACCCCTACGTTTTGAAAGGGAAAGTCAGCTGGCGAGAGTCTGTTCAGTGGGAGGTTACCCATTTGAGGAGTGACAGTCTGTGGTTTAAGTCGCCGACAGCGTACGCACTGACGATAACAGGCTCTGGCCAAATTACGACCGCCGAGTGGCCAGTAGGTCTCTCTAAGTGTACTTAATAATAATTGAGGACCTGCATGCATCAACCTAATATGCTCAAATTTAAATAAAAGTTTAACAAAATGATTAGTGGACTGTAATAATATGGGGTGTTTCTTTGTGTATGAATATTCAGAGTTGTGCAACCTACCCCCTATACGAATAATTTTGTTGTTATCGAGAAACACATTTAAATTTAACAACCTGTTTTTGTGTGGTAATTTTTTGTTATTTAATAATAAATTATATTCAGGAAAGGATTCCTTTTGCGACTGAATAATAATGAAGTTTAGCGCATCTTGTAATTCTTGAGTACTAAAATATGACGTGTTTTTTGTTGAACGTTTTTTGCAAGTGTTAATGAAACGAAAAACATAACAAATGCAGCGCTGTAATCGAATAAAATTGGAAAATCGATTAAACTCGATTATTCCTTTTAATAAATCTTCAGGGGCATGATGATCTTGGGCTAAATTAACTAAAATATTAGATTTTATGTCTGGTAAGGTTTCTGTATTTATAGTTGTGGGTGGCCATGTAGTACTGTTGTGTTTTAAGAAACATGGACCAAACCACCACAAGTCCAGTGATTGGATAGCGGTGGGTTCTACTCCGCGCGTTATTAAATCAGCTGGATTGTCGTGGGTCGACACATGTCTCCAGGTGTAATTACCGGAGTTTTCTAACACTTCGGCAACACGATTACGTACGAAAGTGTTTAATTTTATTGGCAACATTTTTAGCCAACCCAACACTATCATGGAGTCAGTCCAAAAAACAATACTAGACGGTTTAATACGAAGGGAACTAGCAACCTTTTGATATAGGCGTACGCCAAGCACAGCAGCACAGAGCTCCAGTCGCGGTATAGTTACTGGTTTTAAAGGAGCAACGCGACTTTTGGCTGTAAATAATCGCACGTCGACGTCACCCTGCTCATTGGTGCTACGAACATACAAACAAGCGCCATATGCTTGCTCCGAAGCGTCGGTAAAAATGTGATATTCGAACTGTTTGTATACGTCACAGAGCACGCGACGTGGTACCCGTAAATTGTGAATGCAAGGTAATGTTTTAATTATGTTCGCCCATTTTGTTGCAACGTCAGGTAATAACTGATTATCCCATTTTAAATTAACTAGCCAAAGTTTCTGAAGCAACATCTTCATGCTCACAACACACGGTGCTAACAACCCTAAAGGATCGTAGATTCGCGCAATTACTGCTAACATACCACGCTTAGTATTTTCTATGCAGTCGGGATTTTTTATAGGGAAAAGGAGATTATCTGTATCAGTTCGCCAACTAAGACCCAGTGTTTTGCTACAGACATCACCTTCCTTGTGGAACTCGAAACAAGACTCGTCAGATGGTTCTGAGATTAAAGTGGGCTCGTTCGATTTCCACTTCCTTAACGGCATGCAAGCAGAAGCAAGAGCATCAGTCACCTTATGACGCAACATGAGAGCTTCCTCATACACGTCTTCGCCGGTCAACAAATCGTCGACGTAAAAGTCATGAAGAATGACTTTAGCGACCCTTTGATCCTGGCATTCCAGACCTATCTGTTTTATGCACCTGGTCGCGAGAAATGGTGCACTAGCCGTACCGTATGTGACCGTGTTTAATTGGTATGTTTTGAGAGTACTAGTAACATCATCACGCCATATGATTTGCTGCAGGTGCCTATCTGAAGGATGTACAGACACCTGCCTGTACATTTTCTCTACGTCAGCAGAGAGGACGTACTTATGAGTCCTAAATCTAAGAAGGATTGCAGTCAAATCCTGAACGTCGTCCTGAACGGTAGGCCCCACCATCTGTATTGAATTTAAAGAAAGTCCAGAGGTAGTGGGTGCACTAGCATTAAATACAACGCGTAATTTTGTTGTGCTACTACTTTCGCGCAGGATTCCGTGATGTGGAATAAAATATGACCGCAGATCTTCATTAAGATGACACTCCGACATATGGCCTAAATAAATGTACTCAGTCATAAAGTCTTTGTACATTTTGTCAAGTGGAGGTTGGCTAAGGTTTCTGCGCTCTATTGACAGAAAACATCGTTGTGCACGATGGTATGAATCGCCTAAACTGTCCAAAGTTTCCTTCAACGGAATCTTAACGCTAAAACGGCCATCGGATAAACGCATCGTGTTTTTTATAAAGTGTTCTTCACACATGTTCTCTTCAGCTGAATACGTCGATGCATCATGGCTTACTTCCTCGAGCTGCCAGAAACGCGTCAATTGGTTTCGGATGTCATCTACATCATTAGGACTGGAAGAACTTTCGTAATAATTGTTTACAAAATTACATTTAATAGAAGAAAGTTGAGAAGAATTATAATTATAGCCGCCGTTAATTGGGCCACAAACTAGCCAACCTAATCTAGTTTGATGAAGTGTTGGTTTCCCATCACCTAATAAAATCTTATCAGATCCTATTAAACTCCAGAATACGTCAGCCCCTATAATGATATCTATAGAAGCCGGCGCGGCGTGTGAAAATATGGATCAGCTAAGTGAATATTTGTGGGTATATTTACATGTACCTGTCTAGGGGAACATTATCAGTAATTGTGGGTAAGACAAAAAATATAATATCACTTGAGTACGATTCAGATAACGACTGAATGTGCACACGACACATTTTATTCACATGAGACAGAGAGTTGTTTATACCTTGTATAGATTTATCTGTGTTTAAGTAAGGCAACTGTAACTTATTGTATAAATTCTCCGTCATTAAACAAGCGGAACTTCCCGAATCAAGCAACGCTCTAGCGATGTGTTCTTTATTATTTACATCGTAGCACCTAATTAATGCAGTTGACAACAGAATGTTACTTGCGCTAGTCGTATGCGAATGTGCGGAGATATTAGCTGAGAGCGCAACGTGATTGTTTGTGTCGATAGTGGAGGATGACTCACTGTTAGTCTTATCGGTCGTAACAGATGATTTGCTTGAAACGGGTTTTTGTTTGAAATCTGCGTTATGAATAAGCGTGTGGTGTTTGCGCTTACATATTTTGCACCCTGATTTCTTACAATTATTGGGATAGTGACCGTGACGCAAACAATTATAACATACTTTATAACTAGGTAGTAATGACATTCTATCGCTGACGTTTAGTGATAGAAACTGTGGGCATGAATTGAGGTTATGATCGCCTTTACACTTTGGACAATTTTGTGATGAGGAACTACTGGTGTTTTCGGTCGTAACAAAGGATTTTATTTTGGTGTTCTGTTTTACGTTACTTGTGGAATGACGTGACTTTTCCAGTGTTTCTATTAATTCAGCGCGATTACGTATAAACTCCATAAATTGATCAAAAGTGATTCGTCTCGATTTATCAATACGCCCTTTATGTTCTTCCCATTCTCGAAATGTTTTGGTGTCTAGTTTTTGTCTGATAATGTAAATGAGTAGTGTGTCCCAATTATTCACAGGTTCACCTAATGATTTCAAAGCTCTGATATTTTTGCTAATATTGTCTACGATGCCTTTTAATGCAGATGAGGACTCCTTGGTGATTGATTCGATATTGAATAACGCTGTAACATGATTGTCAATCAATATTCGCTCGTTATCGAATCGCTCACAAAGAAGTTCCCATGCCATGTTGTAGTTTTGAGCCGAAAACTCGATTGACTGAATTACAATAGCAGCAGATTCTGTTAATGATGACCTCAAATAATGGAATTTGTTCACCTCGTCTATGTCGTCATTGCCGTGGATGAGACTAGTAAATGTATCTCTAAATTCGAGCCAGTTATCATATGAGCCTGTAAATTTAGGTAACTGTATGGTGGGCAACTTGACAAACTGACGCTTACTGCTAGTGGTGGACTTTATTTCGTCTTGCTCAGATTTTGAGAGTTTATTTAATAAAACCTTTGCTTGAGCCATCAAACTATAATATTGAGATTCTATTACAGTTCGTTCGAGAACCTCAGAGTCGGTGTCACACATGCATTCTAACTTTGATTGAACTTCGTTAAATTCGTCATACAGATTATCTAGTTTGTTGACTCGCAACTGCAACTCCATTACCTGAGACGGGTTTACCGTAGATTCAGGAAATTTATTTAAATAGGTCTCAAAGACAGTCACTCTTCCCCTATAACTGCTTCGCTTCCTTTTAAGATCTTTAATATCAGTCATTTTGAAAGGAGGGTGTCGTAGACCTGAAATTATACAATAAAAATATTAAATTAAGAAACTATGTATAACAAAAATACCTATCGCAATGAATAGACTACGTTAAATTAGACTAAGCAACAATTGGCCTAAGTTATTGATTTATTTTACAATTTTGACCTTTGACCACTGCAAATAATAATGAACTACCGTAGTTAAGTATGTAGGTAGGTAAGGTTTACTATTCTGTTAGAATAATGTAACAACAAAATAATTATTTATCTATGTTTTAAAAGGTTTACAAAGCAGCAATCAATGATTATAAAGGCTAAACTAATAATATTTGTAAATAAAAAAATAAATAGCTAACTAATGTAGGTTAACACTAACACTACTGTACTGTATTATAAGCACCTGTTAACTATATTTTACAAATATAATTAAACCTAATACTCTGTAAATAATTCCTTGTAAATATAATTGTATATAAACATGTAAATAATTTGTAATTAATGTATAAAATGTGTTACTAACCTTATATTTTATGTTCTTATAATCGCTACTTAATACCTATATTTTTTATATTACCTGATTAAATATTAATGAGTGTTGGGTGAATTTAATTAATATTATAATGTTTTGGCTTAAACACTTATAGTTTTATTTCACTCGATGTTCACTTCACTTTTTCTCCAAAACGTGTTCGTCACCTCTTCACTCTGGTATTTTCCAAAATATCCAATATTAAGCTTTTTCCACTTTGCTAGTTGTAGATAATATAATATCCGATTCGTATGGACCATGAATAAAATTCTAGGGACTTTGCAGGAATTTTAGAAATTAAAAAATCAGGAACGTAGCTTGCAGTGTAACAGTTTTAATTTGCCAGCCATCACCTTCACAAAAAACGGAGGTCAGTACGTAACAGTAAATCAACGCCTGATGAAATTCATATAGCTAAAACTTATTATCTAACAATTATTGGCTAACTTAAATTTATAATGTTATAAAGTGAAGCAACGCTTCAACACACTGTATTCTTTACAACAGCAGTCCAACCAATTATTTTTTTCACCACAACTGCTCGTGCCAGAGCTGGACCAGATAAACCATATTGTGAACATCACAATACCAACAGAAACAGCATTACCAGAAAACATGAGTCTGAATAGATCTCTATTCATTCTTGGAGAACAAATTAAAACACTGAAAACCACCAAAGCAGAAGTAGATGACGTATCAATCCATGACATCCACCAGTATACCATCGTCTACATACTGTTGGGAGTTGTACTATGCGCGGCAGCAGTCTGGATCTGGAAAAGAGCGAGTTGCTGCTCGCCTTCTACGGCCAGCCGGGCGCAGCCTCACCACAGACAGGAGTCTGTGGCGACTACATCGGAGCCAACCAGAATACATAGTGAAGTGCAACCGCGAAAGCAGAGTACAGCTGACCGTCAGCAAAGTGAGAGTGAACCTATAGGTATAAGTGCATATTTCGCCAGACGATGGCCCAGTGCTATGCGTAGTGCGGATAAAAAGGAAAGGGCTACGTTGCCTAAAGTGCGGAAAGAAAGTGCGCTTACAGTGGAAGACTCATTAGTTTAAAAGAATTTATGTTTTAGAGATAAGTAACCATAATTTGTACTTTTGCCTTTGTTTACCATTTAAATTACTTATTTTAAGTACCTTTTGTTTACCATTTTTAATTTACCTACTTTACTTTTGTTTACCATTTTTAATTTGTTTACCTACTTTACTTTCGTTTACCATTTCTTGTTTATTTCTTGTAATATTATACAACTAAGATGATTTGATGAATACTTTGCCCTATTCTTATCTCATCTTGTGCTCGGGAATATGTTCGGTACAATATTGGTAACCGAACAGCTCAGCACTTTTGCCTGCATGCATTTCCATAAATGCATGTATCGCAACTATCGCCAGTTAGTGCGTGTTCAGATACCAATCGCGTAACTCGAATCAAACCATCTTAGTGCTAATTTAGCTAATAATTATTACCATTTTACCATTTAATAGTTAACTAGTGTACAATATAACTTTGAACCATAATATTGCGTATCATTAAACCAGTATTCGTAAACCAACAACCAAACCATTAACATTCCGGTATAAACTCAACCGAATCAACCAATCCATCAACCAACACTAGAAATAGTGCTAAACCAAGCAGGCACTACTTTCTATACTTGGTAAATAAAGCTCTCCTGGAGGCAGAAATATCGATGGTTTGGTTAGGTTAGGTTAGGTTAGTTAGTTAGGTTAGCAAGCTCTTACGAAACGTAAAAAAAAGCAATTTTTTGACGTTTCGTGAGAGCTAGGCTCACGTGTGGGGTGTCAAAAGATGCGTCTCCGCGCGGGTTAACTAAATGAACTGGAATAAAAATTTCAACGGAACAAAAATTTTGCACAGCGGGCCAAAAACCAGTTTTTTAATATAAAGCTGCGATGGTCAATTTTTATAGTCGGGATAGCAGGAGCTAACCTGTATAATAATTAATATGCAAAAAACTAGGTAAAAAAAGCTCTCCTGGAGGCAGAAATATCGATGGTTTGGTTAGGTTAGGTTAGGTTAGCAAGCTCTTACGAAACGTAAAAAAAAAGCAATTTTTTGACGTTTCGTGAGAGCTAGGCTCACGTGTGGGGTGTCAAAAGATGCGTCTCCGCGCGGGTTAACTAAATGAACTGGAATAAAAATTTCAACGGAACAAAAATTTTGCACAGTGGGCCAAAAACCAGTTTTTTAATATAAAGCTGCGATGGTCAATTTTTAACCGACGAAAAAAAAGGAGGAGGTTCTCAATTCGACCGTATATATGTTTTTTTTTTTTTTGTGTATGTTCAGCCCTCACTCCGTCATTTATGAACCGATTTTGATTATCCTTTTTTTGTTAGATAGGGTACACCTCAAGGGTGGTCCCATGTCAAGGAAATCAGGATCTGATAATGGAATCCTAATAAAATTGAGAGAAAACCTCGAAAATTGTGGGCACGTTTAGCGTTTCTGTATGTATGTTCGGCCCTCACTCCGTTATTTATGAACCGATTTTGATGATTCTTATTTCCTTAGATAGGGTATACCTTAAGGATGGTCCCATGTCAAGGACATCAGGATCTGATCATGGGATCCTGAAAAAATTGAGAGAGAACCTCGAAAATTGGGCACGAATATGGTTTCTGTTTACTTTTCATAACTGAATCAGGTATTTGGATTTAGGAACCATCACATCATGAAACTGAGCTGATGATGGAAACCATACCTTTCCTAAACAATAGAAGTCAGATATAAAAACTGGTTTTAGTGACAAATACCACTTAATATGCTTTGACGAAAAGACGTCTTTACAATATTGGAGGTAACCTCAACTGGTCAATATCCTGGGAACTTCATGGAAGGATTGATATATCATCAGCTCAGTGGCAAGAGGAATGACGAAGAATTAGAAATCACCCTCAGAGTGTTAAAAGATGATGCGAGCCACAAAAAATGATAAAATAAAAAACTTTTTAACAAAAAAATTAACCGACGAAAAAGAACTAAAAAGCAAAAAATAAATAAACCTTTTAAGTCTTGAGTAATGAGCTTATTTACCTACATAAAATATCAAATTTTATATAAACTAATTTTGAGTCGGCGCCAAACAACAATCTGATTATTAAATATCTAAATTTTATAAGTACTTACAAATGAAGAAGGCTATAGGTACGAGTAGGTAATTAATCATTTTATTAATTGGCGCCGACTCAAAATTAGTTTATATAAAATTTGATATTTTATGTAGGTAGATAAGCTCATTACTCAAGACTTAAAAGGTTTATTTATTTTTTGCTTTTTAGTTCTTTTTCGTCGGTTAATTTTTTATAGTCGGGATAGCAGGAGCTAACCTGTATTATAATTAATATGCAAAAAACTAGGTAAAAAAAGCTCTCCTGGAGGCAGAAATATCGATGGTTTGGTTAGGTTAGGTTAGTTAGGTTAGGTTAGGTTAGCAAGCTCTTACGAAACGTAAAACAAAAGCAATTTTTTGACGTTTCGTGAGAGCTAGGCTCACGTGTGGGGTGTCAAAAGATGCGTCTCCGCGCGGGTTAACTAAATGAACTGGAATAAAAATTTCAACGGAACAAAAATTTTGCACAGTGGGCCAAAAACCAGTTTTTAATATAAAGCTGCGATGGTCAATTTTTATAGTCGGGATAGCAGGAGCTAACCTGTATTATAATTAATATGCAAAAAACTAGGTAAAAAAAGCTCTCCTGGAGGCAGAAATATCGATGGTTTGGTTAGGTTAGCTTAGGTTAGCAAGCTCTTACGAAACGTAAAAAAAAAGCAATTTTTTGACGTTTCGTGAGAGCTAGGCTCACGTGTGGGGTGTCAAAAGATGCGTCTCCGCGCGGGTTAACTAAATGAACTGGAATAAAAATTTCAACGGAACAAAAATTTTGCACAGTGGGCCAAAAACCAGTTTTTAATATAAAGCTGCGATGGTCAATTTTTATAGTCGGGATAGCAGGAGCTAACCTGTATTATAATTAATATGCAAAAAACTAGGTAAAAAAAGCTCTCCTGGAGGCAGAAATATCGATGGTTTGGTTAGGTTAGGTTAGGTTAGTTAGGTTAGGTTAGGTTAGCACCCCCCGGATGTGTCCCTACGTTGTCGTCGTGGTGGGGCTTGCGTGTCTCAATGATCTTTGGAGCTCTGCCGGTAGAGTTACTCATGCCGGAAAGGTCCAAAGTGAGAGACCAGACTAAGAGGGACACCAGGAGGGGTCGCTCCTGATCGATCGATGGTTGTCGATTGACATGGATGCGACTATGTCGCAGCGGTGCAGGCGCACCAATGCGGCGGGCGTTTCTCTCCAATAGGGAAATCCCTCTAGGAGAGAACTTTCGACGGGTTCCCTGAGTCGGGTTAGCCGGACAGCGAACGGAGGCATGTCTAATGCCGCCGTCGAGGGCTTGGCTTAACCGCCTGGCCCAGAGGAATGACACCTCTAAGATAAAAAACCACCCAATCCTAAGTTTCGAGGCGTGGCGAGGGGATGAATGGCTGGAGGGAGTCCAGTCGTTAGCGCCTCCCCTGTAGAGCACCTGCCGCACTCTATAGTATATAGGCTTACCCAGGTATAAAGGCTCTGCCTGGGTGGACTTTTATTTCCTATTATACTCGTGGGAACAAAAATGGAAATCAATAAAAACAAAAACTCAAAAACTGGACGTGATAAGGAGGTACCGCTTGCCAGCGACGGCAACAAGAGCCGAGGAGGCTCCCGATCCTCGATAGAGGATCCAACTATGTCCGACCAGGACTCGCGTGGTCGCTCCAAATTTTGGAGAAAGCGACCGCACGACGAAGTTTTTTCGGACCGAGTGGGGTCGGTAGGTCTCTCCTCAAGTGAGGAGAACCTGCCGGCTGCAAAAGTGGCGACGGCGAGGAGAGGCCGTGGTCGTGCGGTGGCGGGCGGAGTTTGTGCTCCTATGCCCAGTCGTGACGTTCGGGGTCGCTTTAAGCGGCCCGATACGCCGGAAATAGGCGGGAAGAGTGACCCCGGGGTCTCATCTGGGGTCTCAATTGGCGAGCCGGGAGGAGCCACCGTCTCTCTCGTGGGCACGAAGGCAGATGCTAACACCGCGAAGCGTGCCCAGAGCAGAGCGGTTGCGGCCGACGAAATCGCTGAAATGGCCCGTCAGGCTCGAGAGCGGCGGGCTGCTCAGGCGGCTGCAGGCTCCAGTCTTACGGCAGAGGCCCTTAACCGCCAGGTGCTGGACGGCGTGGACGTGGTCCTGAAGGTTGCGACCAAGTCCGGCAACCTCAAGGGCTCGTTCACCCGTGCCCTTAAAGAGGCGGCAGATGGGATCAGGGAGGCTGTGCAGATCCTTCTTGATCGCACGACCTCGGAGGAGACGGCGAAGCTATGGGAGGAGAATAGCCGTCTCCGATCCGAACTGGAGGATCTCAAGCTGGAGTTTGCCGCTCAGAGGCAGCGGCAGGAAGCTCCCGCGACTACTGCCTCCCCCCCTCCTCCTGCTACGTCATCGTCGGGCCCTGAACCTGAGTCGCCACCTGCATCTGCACTTGCGATGTCGGATCTCGACATCGAGAGGGTGGCCCGCATCTGCATGATGCAATGCGGTGGCATGGTGTCTGCCCGATTAGAGGCTCTGGAGTCAAGACTCCTCCCAGCCGAAACCCTCCGTCCACCGCTTGCGGCGGATAGGCGGAGGAAGGAGGAGTCCGCAAGGACGAAGTCCACACAGGTGGGCAAAAAGCCTGCAGAAGGGGCCAAAAAGCCCACGGAGGGGCCCAAGAAGCCCACGACAGGTGCTCCCGCACCCTCTCCTCAACGAACCGCGCTCTTGGCGACCGCACCCCCGACCCAGGAGACCTGGACGACGGTGGTGAAAAGGAAGCGCAAAAAGAGGGCGGTGCGGCCAGCACATGTTAACGCGGTGGCACCTGCCGGCCCGTCACGGTCTGAAAAGAGATCAAGGCCACCCAAGGCGAGACCCCCACGCTCCGAGGCTGTTATAATTACCCTGCAGCCCGAAGCCTCTCAAAGGGGGGTGAGTTTTAAGTCGGTCCTGGCGGAGGTAAAAACGAAGCTGAACTTCAGCGACTTTGCCTCTCCGGCCGGCTTTGGTTTCAGAACGGCGGCCACGGGAGCCAAAATCTTTGAAGTGTCGGGTGCTTCAAGGCAGGAGAGGGCGGACATTCTGGCCACCAAACTAAGGGAGGTCCTCAAACCGGAGGATGTCCGGGTGTCCAGGCCCACAAAAACGGCTGAATTGCGCGTGAGTGGGCTGGACGACTCAGTGACCCCGGAGGAGGTAGTGGCGGCCATTGCCCGAAACAGCGGGTGTCCGCCCGAGAGCGTGAAGGCGGGCGAAATTAGCAGCGGCGCTGCCGGGCTAGGTACAGTTTGGGTGCGGTGCCCGGTGGCGGCTGCAAACAAGGTCGCGGATGGCAGAAGGTTGCTGGTAGGCTGGGTGTCAGCGAGTGTAAAGCTCCTGCCACCCAGAGAAATGCAGTGCTACCGCTGCCTGGGCAAAGGGCATGTCCGGGCACAATGCACTGCAGACACAGACCGCAGCGACCTCTGCTATCGCTGTAGTCAACCCGGCCACAAGTCGGCCCAGTGCTCTGCGGCACCTAACTGCAGCCTCTGTGCAGCTGCAGGGAAGCCTGCGGAGCACAGACTTGGGGGAAAAGCCTGCAAGGCCCCCAAAAAGAGCAGGAAAACTAGGATTGTCGGAGGACCTGTGCCCCTCCCACAGCCTGGTGGCCAAGCAGCTGACTCCCGACCCAGGAATGGAGGAGATGATGGAGAAATGGAATGCCAGTGATGGCACAATTCCATTTCCTCCAGGCGAACATCAACCACTCTTCCAGAGCTCAGGACCTATTGCTCCAGAGCATGGCGGAGTGGTCGATCAACGTGGCTGTGGTCGCTGAGCCGTATTTTGTCCCTCCCCGCGATAACTGGGTGGGGGACCTGGACGGTTTGGTGGCCATCATTGGTGGGACTCTTGGCAGTCCCTCCCGAGGACGCGGCTGGGTGGCCGCTCTCGTGGGGGGAATCAACATCATTGGAGTGTATTTCTCGCCCAACAATAGTCTCGCCGACTTCGAGAGGTTCCTTGTCGAGCTGGGTTCCGTCGTAGGCCAGTGCCACCCTCGCCCGGTGCTGTTGCTCGGGGATCTCAATGCCAAGTCTGCGGCGTGGGGATCCCCGGTCACCGATCTTAGGGGCGAGGTGTTGGAGGAGTGGGCGATTGCGACTGGCCTGACCGTCTTGAATCGGGGCTCGGAGTACACGTGCGTGCGGCAGCGGGGCGGGTCTGTAGTGGACGTCTCATTCGCTAGCTCTGCTGTTGCAGGCCGTGTCCACGACTGGCGAGTCGCCGTGGAGGTGGAGACGTTGTCAGATCATCGGTACATTCGTTTCTAAGTCTCTACCCAGACCGCGGGCGGCGGCCGTCCATCGGCCCCGCAAACGGACGGTCCTCGCTGGTCCATTAAACAGATCGACAGGGAACTTCTCGAGGAAGCCGCAATCATCCAGGCCTGGGTCCGGGAGTCAATGACGAACGATCCCGTCGACGTCGAAGAGGAGGCGCAGTGGTTCCGCGGGGCGATGACGCAAATTTGCGACGCGTCCATGCCCCGCATCCGCACTCAACCCACAAGGCGCCGGTTGTACTGGTGGACGGCCGAAATCGCGCAGATGCTCAGGACCTGCGTTGAGGTCAGGCGCCAGTACACCCGATACCGGAGGAGACGTCGTCGGGTTCCGGAAGAAGAAGCCGCGCGGTATGAGGTGTACCGTGCGGCGAAGAAGGCTCTGTGGCTGGCCATTGGCGAGTCGAAGACTCGATTCAGGGAAGAGATGTTGGCGACCCTAGATGCAAATCCGTGGGGGCGCCCTTATCGTACAGTCCGAGGGAAACTTCGTGCCTGGGCGCCTCCACTCACTGAGAGCCTCGAGCCTCAGTTGTTGGAGGTAGTGGTCGCATCCCTCTTCCCTGATAGAGAAGAGCACACACCGCCGCCGATGGCTTTGCCCACAGCCACAGAGTCGGAAGATGAGGAGGCCCCCGAGGTGACACAACCAGAGTTGAGGACGGCCGTGATGCGACTCCGGGCCAAAACAGTTGCCCCGGGACCGGATGGAGTTCCCGGCCGCGCGCTAGTCCTCGCTCTGAAGGAGCTAGAGCCCCAACTGAGAGGACTCTACTCAGCTTGCCTTGAGCAGGGCTGTTTCCCCGCTCAGTGGAAGACAGGTCGTCTGGTCCTGCTCAAGAAGGCGGGGCGCCGAGCAGACTCACCGTCCGCATACCGGCCCATAGTGCTGCTAGACGAGGTGGGTAAGCTTTTTGAGCGGATAATTGCTACCCGCCTCGTCAGCCACTTGTACAGAGAGGGGCCGGATCTGGATGACAGTCAGTTTGGTTTTCGGCATGGGCGCTCCACTATCGACGCCATAATGCGGGTTAGAGTCCTGGCGGAGGAAGCGGTGTCCCGGGGCGGGGTGATGCTGGCGGTGTCCTTGGACATCTCCAACGCATTCAACACCCTGCCCTGGAGTTGTATTCGGGAGGCACTGAGGTACCATAGGGTGCCCCGCTACCTCCGCCGCATCGTTGGGGCTTATTTGGCGGAAAGATGTGTCACCTACAGGGGACGCGACGGTGAGGGCCGTCGCGATATGTCATGCGGTGTTCCGCAGGGTTCGGTCTTAGGCCCACCCCTGTGGAACATCGGTTACGACTGGGTGCTGAGGGGCGAGCTCCCACTGGGAGTGGACCTGACGTGTTATGCGGACGACACACTGGTCACGGCCCGGGGGAGCTCGTACAGGGAGGCAGCGTTGCTGGCGACGGCTGCGGTCTCAAATGTGGTGGGTCGCATACGACGCCTGGGGCTGGAGGTGGCCCTCAATAAGTCGGAGGCCATGGTTTTTCACGGCCCCCGACGGGCGCCGCCGCCGGGGTCACACATCGTGGTCGGGGGAGTCCAAATCGCTGTCGAGTCCACCATGAAGTACCTAGGATTGGTGCTCGACAGCCGGTGGGATTTTGGCCCCCACTTTCGACGGCTGACGCCCAGGTTGATGGGCGCCGCGGGTGCGCTAGCAACGCTGCTTCCTAATTTGGGGGGCCCGAGCACCGCCTGTAGGCGGTTGTACTTGGGGATCGTGCGATCCATGGCCCTGTACGGAGCCCCGGTGTGGGCTTCTGACCTGACGGCCGGCAGCATCGCGATACTGCAAAGACCGCAGAGGGCGATGGCCGTCAGGGCTATTAGGGGATATCGCACGATCTCCTACGAGGCGGGTTGTGCACTGGCCGGATCTCCGCCCTGGGACTTGGAGGCGAGAGTCCTCGCCTCGCTGTACCAGTGGCGCGAGGAGGTGCGGACGCGGGGCGGTGAACCGATGCAGCGCGAGATCGAGTTGCTTCGGTCACAGCTCCGCGAGGTCATGGTGGCGGAATGGCGGGATAGGCTTTTGCGCCCTACCGCCGGCCTTGCTACCGTCGACGCGATCCGACCAGTGCTCGACGAATGGCTCGGGAGGAAGCACGGCTCCCTGTCGTTTCGGGCGACGCAGGTGCTCTCGGGGCATGGCTGCTTCGGGAAGTACCTGTGTCGCATAAACAGGGAGCCGGACGCTCGGTGCCATCACTGCACCGACTGTCGGGAGGACACGGCGCAGCACACACTGGCAGAGTGTGCCGCATGGGAGGAGCAGCGCCGTGCCCTCGTATCCGAAGTGGGCCCCGACCTGTCGCTGCCGGCTGTCGCACGTTCGATGGTCGGGAGCGCCGAGTCGTGGGATGCGGTGATCTCCTTCTGTGAAGCCGTAATTTCGCAGAAGGAGGCTGCGGAAAGGGAAAGGGAGGCCGTGGCCACTCTTCCGATCCGCAGCAGACGTACCGGGCGTCGGCGGAGGGCGGACAACGCCCTCTTCCAGCCCCCCTAAATAGGTCCAGAGGGCCGGCGGACTCGGGGTCGTCCGCCGCCCCCCATCCAGCAGGACCCGAGGCGGCGGCGCGTAGTGTTCCACGCGCGCCCCTATTAGACGTCGCGAGGAGAGGACACCTCACTCTCCCCGCGAGCCAGAGGTGGCCCGCATAGGCGGGCCGGCACTAGCCGGGGATCATGGAAGTCGTACTAGCTCTCACGATCCCCGGTCCAAGTGTGGGACGGAACACCGGGGTGGTTTTTAGTCAGTAAGAGTCTGACAGACCCCTTCGCCCGCCCCGGGCGAAGGACATCCATGAGGATTTTCCACCCCGGCAACAAAAAAAAAAAAAAAAAAAAAAAGGTTAGGTTAGCAAGCTCTTACGAAACGTAAAAAAAAAAAATTCTTTGACTGAGCTCTCCTGGAGGCAGAAATATCGATGGTTTGGTTAGGTTAGCTTAGGTTAGCAAGCTCTTACGAAACGTAAAAAAAAAGCAATTTTTTGACGTTTCGTGAGAGCTAGGCTCACGTGTGGGGTGTCAAAAGATGCGTCTCCGCGCGGGTTAACTAAATGAACTGGAATAAAAATTTCAACGGAACAAAAATTTTGCACAGTGGGCCAAAAACCAGTTTTTTAATATAAAGCTGCGATGGTCAATTTTTATAGTCGGGATCGCAGGAGCTAACCTGTATTATAATTAATATGCAAAAAACTAGGTACATAACGCTCTCCTGGAGGCAGAAATATCGATGGTTTGGTTAGGTTAGGTTAGGTTAGTTAGGTTAGGTTAGGTTAGCAAGCTCTTACGAAACGTAAAAAAAAAGCAATTTTTTGACGTTTCGTGAGAGCTAGGCTCACGTGTGGGGTGTCAAAAGCTGCGTCTCCGCGCGGGTTAACTAAATGAAGTGGAATAAAAATTTCAACGGAACAAAAATTTTGCACAGTGGGCCAAAAACCAGTTTTTAATATAAAGCTGCGAAGGTTAATTTTTATAGTCGGGATAGCAGGAGCTAACCTGTATTATAATTAATATGCAAAAAACTAGGTAAAAAAGCTCTCCTGGAGGCAGAAAAATCGATGGTTTGGTTAGGTTAGGTTAGGTTAGGTTAGCAAGCTCTTACGAAACGTAAAAAAAAGCAATTTTTTGACGTTTCGTGAGAGCTAGGCTCACGTGTGGGGTGTCAAAAGATGCGTCTCCGCGCGGGTTAACTAAATGAACTGCAAAAGTGGCGACGACGAGGAGAGGCCGTGGTCGCACGGTGGTGGGCGGAGTTTGTGCTCCTTTGCCCGGGCGCGACGTTCGGGGTCGCTTTAAGCGGCTCGATACGCCGGGAATCGGCGGGAAGAGTGACCCCGGGGTCTCATCCGGGGTCTCAATCGACGAGCCGGGAGGAGCCACCGTCTCTCTTGTGGGCACAAAATCAGATGCCAAAGCCGCGAAGCGTAGCCAGAGCAGAGCGGTCGCGGCCGACGAAGTTGCCGAAATGGCCCGTCAGGCTCGAGAGCGGCGGGCTGCTCAAGCGGCTTTAGGCTCGAGCCTTACGGCAGAGGCCCTAAATCGACAGGTGCTGGACGGCGTGGATGTGGTCCTGAAGGTTGCGACCAAGTCCGGCAACCTCAAGGGCTCGTTCACCCGTGCCCTTAAGGAGGCGGCAGATGGGATTAGGGAGGCTGTGGAGATCCTCCTCGATCGCACGACCTCGGAGGAGACGGCGAAACTATGGGAGGAGAATAGCCGTCTCCGATCCAAACTGGAGGATTTGAAGCGGGAGTTTGCCGCTCAGAGGCAGCGACAGGAAGCTCCCGCGGCCACTGCCTCCCCTCCTGACGCACCATCGTCGGCCCCTGAACCTGCGTCGCCGCCTGCGTCTGCACTTGCGATGTCGGATCTCGACATCGAGAGAGTGGCCCGCATCTGTATGATGCAGTGCGGTGGCATGGTGTCTGCCCGATTAGAGGCTCTGGAGTCGAGACTCCTCCCGGCCGAAACCCTCCGCCCGCCGCTTGCGGCAGATAGGCGGAGGAAAGAGGAGTCCGCAAGGACGAAGTCCATGCAGGTGGGCAAAAAGCCTGCAGAGGGGGCTAAAAAGCCCACGGAGGGACCCAAGAAGCCCGCGGCGGATGCTCCCGCACCCCCTCCCCAACTAACCGCGCAGCCGGCGGCCACATCTCCCGCCGAGGTAACCTGGACGACGGTGGTTAAACGGCGCCGCAATAAAAAGGCAGCGCAGCCAGCACCTGCTAATTCGGCGGCACCTGCCGGCCCGGCCCCAAAAAAGAGAACCAGGGCTCCCAAGGCTAGGACCCCACGCTCCGAGGCTGTGGTACTGACGCTGCAGCCCGAGGCCTCAGGAAGGGGTGTTACCTTCAAGTCGATCCTGGCGGAGGTGAAGACAAAGCTGAAACTCAGCGACTTTTCCTCCCCGGCCGGCTTTGGTTTTCGGACAGCAGCCACGGGGGCCAAAATTCTCGAAGTGTCGGGCGCTTCAAGGCATGAGAGGGCGGACAAGTTGGCCGCCAAACTAAGGGAGGTCCTCAAACCGGAGGATGTCCGGGTGTCCAGGCCCACAAAAGCGGCTGAATTGCGCGTGAGTGGGCTAGACGATTCGGTGACCCCGGTGGAGGTAGGTGCGGCCATTGCCCAAAACGGCGGGTGTCCGCCCGAAAGCGTGCAGGCGGGCGAAATTCGCAGCGGTGCTGCCGGGCTAGGCACAGTCTGGGTGCGGTGCCCAGTGGTGGCCGCAAATAAGGTCGCGGATGGCAGAAGGTTGCTGGTAGGCTGGGTGTCAGCGAGTGTCAAACTCCTGCCACCCAGGGAAATGCAGTGCTACCGCTGCCTGGACAAAGGGCATGTCCGGGCACAATGCACTGCAGACACAGACCGCAGCGACCTCTGCTATCGCTGCAGCCAACCCGGCCACAAGTCGGCCCAGTGCTCCGCGGCACCAAACTGCAGCCTTTGTGCAGCTGCAGGGAAGCCTGCGGAGCACCGACTTGGTGGGAAAGCCTGCAAGGCCCCCAAGAAAGGCAGAAAAAATAGGGTTGTCGGAGGACCTGCGCCCCTCCCACAGCTCGGCAGACAAGCAGCTGACTCCCGACCTAGGGAAAGAGGAGATGCCGGGGAAATGGACTATCAGTGATGGCACAATTCCATTTCCTCCAGGCGAACATCAACCACTCTTCCAGAGCTCAGGATCTATTGCTCCAGAGCATGGCGGAGTGGTTGATAAACGTGGCTGTGGTCGCTGAGCCGTATTTTGTCCCTCCGCGCTATAACTGGGCGGGGGACCTGGACGGTTCGGTGGCCATCATTGGCGAGACTCTTGGCTGTCCCTCCCGAGGACGCAGCTGGGTGGCCGCTCTCGCGGGGGGAATCAACATCATTGGGGCATATTTCTCGCCCAACAAGAGTCTCGCCGACTTCGAGAGGTTCCTTGTCGAGCTGGGTGCAGTCGTAGGCCGTTTCCACCCTCGCCCGGTGCTGTTGCTCGGGGATCTCAACGGCAAGTCTGTGGCGTGGGGATCTCCAGTCACCGATCTTAGGGGTGAGGTGTTGGAGGAGTGGGCCGTTGCGACCGGCCTGACCGTCCTGAATCGGGGCTCGGAGTATACGTGCGTGCGGCAGCGGGGCGGGTCTGTAGTGGACGTCTCGTTCGCTAGCTCCACTGTCGCGGGCCGTGTCCGCGACTGGCGAGTCGCCGTTGAGGTGGAGACGTTGTCAGATCATCGATACATCCGTTTCAGCGTCTCCACCCAGACCGCGGGCGGCGGCCGACCATCGGCCCCGAGAACGGACGGTCCTCGCTGGTCGATTAAACAGATCGACAGGGATCTTCTCGAAGAAGCCGCAATCATCCAGGCCTGGGTCCGGGAGTCAGTGACGAATGAACCCGTCGACGTCGAAGAGGAGGCGCAGTGGTTCCGCGGGGCGATGACGCAAATTTGCGATGCGTCCATGCCCCGTGTCCGCACTCAACCCACATGGCGCCGGTTGTACTGGTGGACCGCCGAAATCGCGCAGATGCGCAGGACCTGCGTGGAGGTCAGGCGCCAGTACACCCGATACCGGAGGAGACGTCGTCGGGTTCCGGAAGAAGAAGCCGCGCGGTATGAGTTGTACCGTGCGGCGAAGAAGGCTCTGTGGTTGGCTATCGGCGAGTCGAAGACTCGATTCAGAGAAGAGATTTTGGCGACCCTAGACGGAAATCCATGGGGGCGTCCTTATCGTGCGGTCCGAGGGAAACTTCGTGCATGGGCGCCCCCACTCACTGAGAGCCTCGAGCCTCAGTTGCTGGAGGGAGTGGTCGCTGCTCTCTTCCCTGATAGAGAAGAGCACGTGCCGCCGCCGATGGCTTTGCCCACAGCCACGGAGTCGGAGGACGAGGAGAGCGTCCCGGAGGTGACACAACCAGAGTTGAGGACGGCCGTGATGCGGCTCCGGGCCAAAAACGTGGCCCCGGGACCCGATGGAGTTCCGGGCCGCGCGCTCGTCCTCGCTCTGAAGGAGCTAGAGCCCCAGCTGAGAGGGCTCTACTCAGCTTGCCTTGAGCAGGGCCGCTTCCCCGCTCAGTGGAAGACAGGTCGTCTGGTCCTGCTCAAGAAAGCGGGGCGCCCAGCAGACTCGCCGTCCGCATACCGGCCCATAGTGCTGCTAGACGAGGTGGGTAAGCTTTTTGAGCGGCTAATTGCTGCCCGCCTCGACAGCCACTTGTACAGAGAGGGGCCGGATCTGGACGACAGTCAGTTCGGTTTTCGGCATGGGCGCTCCACAATCGACGCCATAATGCGGGTTAGAGTCCTGGCGGAGGAAGCGGTTTCCCGGGGCGGGGTGATGCTGGCGGTGTCCTTGGACATATCCAACGCCTTCAACACCCTGCCCTGGAGTTGTATTCGGGAGGCACTAAGGTACCACAGGGTGCCCCGCTACCTCCGCCGCATCGTTGGGGCTTATTTGGCGGAAAGGTGTGTCACCTACAGGGGACGCGACGGTGAGGGCCGTCGCGATATGTCGTGCGGTGTTCCGCAGGGCTCGGTCCTAGGCCCACCCCTGTGGAACATCGGTTACGACTGGGTGCTGAGGGGCGAGCTCCAACCGGGAGTGGACCTGACGTGTTACGCGGACGACACGCTGGTCACGGCCCGGGGGAGCTCGTATAGGGAGGCAGCGTTGCTGGCGACGGCTGCGGTCTCACAGGTGGTGGGTCGCATACGACGCCTGGGGCTGGAGGTGGCCCTCAACAAGTCGGAGGCCATGGTTTTTCACGGCCCCCGACGGGCGCCGCCACCGGGGTCAAACATTGTGGTCGGGGGAGTCCAAATCGCTGTCGAGTCCACCATGAAGTACTTAGGATTGGTGCTCGACAGCCGGTGGGATTTTGGCCCCCACTTTCGACGGTTGACGCCCAGGTTGATGGGCGCCGCGGGTGCGCTCGCAACGCTGCTTCCTAATTTAGGGGGCCCGAGCACCGCCTATAGGCGGTTGTACTTGGGGATCGTGCGATCCATGGCCTTGTATGGGGCCCCGGTTTGGGCTTCTGACCTGACGGCCGGCAGCATCGCGATATTGCGAAGACCGCAGAGGGCGATGGCCTTCAGGGCTATTAGGGGATATCGCACGATCTCCTACGAGGCGGGTTGTGCACTGGCCGGATCTCCGCCTTGGGACTTGGAGGCGAGAGTCCTCGCCTCGCTGTACCGGTGGCGCGAGGAGGTGCGGACGCGGGGCGGTGAACCGATGCAGCGCGAGATCGAGTTGCGTCGGTCACAGCTCTGCGAGGTCATGGTGGCGGAATGGCGGGATAGGCTTTCGCGCCCTACCGTCTTGCTACTGTCGACGCGATCCGACCAGTGCTCGATGAATGGCTCGGGAGGAAGCACGGCTCCCTGTCGTTTCGGGCGACGCAGGTGCTCTCGGGGCATGGCTGCTTCGGGAAGTACCTGTATCGCATAAACAGGGAGCCGGACGCTCGGTGCCATCACTGCACCGACTGTCGGGAGGACACGGCGCAACACACACTGGCAGAGTGTGCCGCATGGGAGGAGCAGCGCCGTGCCCTCGTATCCGAAGTGGGCCCCGACCTGTCGCTGCCGGCCGTCGCACGTTCGATGGTCGGGAGCGCCGAGTCGTGGGATGCAGTGATCTCCTTCTGTGAAGCCGTAATTTCACAGAAGGAGGCTGCGGAGAGGGAGAGGGAGGCCGTGGCCACTCTCCCGATCCGCAGCAGGCGTACAGGGCGTCGGCGGAGGGCGGACAACGCCCTCATCCAGCCCCCCTAAATGGGTACGGAGGGCCGGTGGACTCGGGGTCGTCCGCCGCCCCCCATCCAGCAGGACCGAGGCGGCTGCGCGTAGTGTTCCGCGTGCGCCCCTACTAGACGTCGCGGGGGGAGGACACCTCACTCTCCCCGCGGACCAGAGGTGGCCCGCATAGGCGGGCCGGCACCAGCCGGGGATCATGGAAGTCGTACTAGCTCTCACGATCCCCGGTCCAAGTGTGGGACGGAACACCGGGGTGGTTTTTAGTCAGTAAGAGTCTGACAGACCCCTTCGCCCGGGGCGGGCGAAGGACATCCATGAGGATTTTCCACCCCGGCAACAAAAATAAAAAAAGGTTAGCAAGCTCTTATGAAACGTAAAAAAAAGCAATTTTTTGACGTTTCGTGAGAGCTAGGCTCACGTGTGGGGTGTCAAAAGCTGCGTCTCCGCGCGGGTTAACTAAATGAAGTGGAATAAAAATTTCAACGGAACAAAAATTTTGCACAGTGGCCCAAAAACCAGTTTTTTAATATAAAGCTGCGATGGTCAATTTTTATAGTCGGGATAGCAGGAGCTAACCTGTATTATAATTAATATGCAAAAAACTAGGTAAAAAAAGCTCTCCTGGAGGCAGAAATATCGATGGTTTGGTTAGGTTAGGTTAGGTTAGTTAGGTTGGGTTAGGTTAGCAAGCTCTTACGAAACGTAAAAAAAGCAATTTTTTGACGTTTCGTGAGAGCTACGCTCACGTGTGGGGTGTCAAAAGATGCGTCTCCGCGCGGATTAACTAAATGAACTGGAATAAAAATTTCAACCGAACAAAAATTTTGCACAGTGGGCCAAAAACCAGTTTTTTAATATAAAGCTGCGATGGTCAATTTTTATAGTCGGGATAGCAGGAGCTAACCTGTATTATAATTAATATGCAAAAAACTAGGTAAAGAAAGCTCTCCTGGAGGC
Organism: Polia nebulosa; assembly: GCA_951329385.1. Lineage (NCBI taxonomy): Eukaryota > Metazoa > Arthropoda > Insecta > Lepidoptera > Noctuidae > Polia > Polia nebulosa. The sequence goes on along the minus strand of OX589609.1, from coordinate 13,508,960 downwards.
AAAAATATCGATGGTTTGGTTAGGTTAGGTTAGGTTAGTTAGGTTTTTTTTTTTTTTTTGGGGGGTGGGAAATCATCCTATGACTTCTTCCGCTCTAGGGTGGAGCGGAAGGGTGTGTCAGACTCTTACTGACTAAAACCCACCCCTGTTCCTCCCTGCCTCGAGTGCCCGGGGGCGAGGTAACTCTTTCGAATTTATCCTCCACCCCCGGGCAGGCATCGGCCGTGGCAGGCCCCTTCCCTTGGCTGACAACTCTTTGAGGCGCGCGTGGAACACTACGCGCCGTCGACTCTCGGGCCTGGTGCTGATCGGACGGCGAGTTACCCACTACTCGCCGTCCGCAGGCCCGGGTCTACGGTGGCCGGAGATCGTCTCGCGGCGTCCGAACCCCCTGGCGTCTCAGGCGCCGGTTGCGGCTGGGAGCGCTAGGGCGACTCGGCTGTGTTCGAGTCTCCCTAGCGTATACCGCCTCCCTCTTCGCGAGCATTACTGCTTCGCAGAAGGTGGAGACGGCTTCCCATTCCCTGTCGTTCCGTACCATGGCCTGAACCAGGGCACGGCGCGAGAGGTCGCTGCCGCCTATCGCATCCACGAGGACACGGCGGTGCTCTGCCCAAGCGGGGCAAACCTCCACCGTATGCTCCACCGTGTCCTCTGGGCGATCCTCGCAATGGAAACACCCGGGGGTCACCTCCGCCTTGATCCGACACAGGTACTTACCGAAACAGCCGTGTCCGGTGAGCACCTGCGTCAGGCGGAAGGTGAGGGCGCCGTGACGCCTCTCCAGCCACTCCTCAAAGAGGGGCACTACCGCCTCGATGGTGGCGTGCCCAGCGCTGGGTTGCGACAGTCGCTCTCTCCATGTCACCATGAGATCCTGCCGGAGCTCGGTCCGCCGAGCCGCGAGTTGTCGCGGCAGCGGAGTTTCGCCCCGGCGTTTGGCCTCCTCGCGCCACTCGTACAGGTGCGCGAGGATTTTTGCCTCCAGATCCCACGGTGACAGTCCGGCAAGGAGGCTCACCGCCTCACCGGAGATCGTGCGGTATCCGCGGATGATACGGATCGCCATGACCCTCTGGGACGCGTTCATCAGGCGAGCTGATCGCTGCCTCAACGAACGCGCCCACACCGGTGCCCCGTAGAGGGCCATGGACCGCACGATCCCCGCGTAGAGCCCCCGGCAGGAGGTGTTTGGCCCCCTCAGATTGGGTAGGAGCCGCTTCAAGGCGGCCCCGGCCCTGTCCAATCTGGGAGCCAAACGTCGAAAATGTTCGACGAAGTTCCACCGGCTGTCGAGGACGAGTCCCAGGTACTTCATCGTACCCTCGACGCCGATGCGAACCCCTCCTACCGTGATCTGGGAATCGGACGGTGGCGCGTTCCAACGACCATGAAAACACATGGCCTCGGACTTGTGCAATGCCACCTCGAGTCCCAGTTGCCGGATCCTCTCTATGACTGTCGCAACCCCGCGTGTCATAAGGTCGGCCGCCGCCTCGTGCGACCTCCCCTGCGCTAAGACCAGCGTGTCGTCAGCGTAGCACACTACGCTGACGCCAGTGGGGAGGTCGGCGCGCAGCACCCAGTCGTATCCGATGTTCCACAAGGGCGGCCCCAGGACCGATCCCTGTGGAACACCGCACGACATCTCTCGCCGGTTCCATACTCCCTGATGACCGGGGTAGATGACGGCACTGTCCGTCAGATACGCCTCGACTACGCGACGGAGGTAGGGCGGCACCCGGTGATACCGGAGTGCCTCCACTATACAACTCCAGGGCAGGGTGTTGAAGGCATTGGCGATGTCCAGAGACACCGCCAAGACGACCCTACCCCGGGCCACTGCATCCCCCGTCGTGAGGGCTCTTACGCGCATGACTGCGTCCACCGTGGAGCGCCCCCTGCGGAAGCCGTACTGGCTCTCCGCCAGGTCCGGCCCCACCCGCACCAACTGCCCGACGAGGCGGTCTGCAATTACTCTTTCAAAGAGCTTGCCCACCTCGTCGAGCAGCACAATGGGCCGGTAAGCGGACGGAGAGTCCGCAGGGCGCCCCACCTTCTTGATCAGGACCAGCTTCCCCGTCTTCCACCGACGTGGAAACTGGCCCCTCTCTAAGCATGCGCTTAAAAGCCCTCTGAGTCGAGGCCCGAGAGCCTCTTGCAAGGCCAGGACCCAGGCTTTCCCATGAAAGCCATCGGGTCCTGGGGCGGTGTTTTTGGCATTCAGCCTACGCACCGCCGCTCTCAGCTCTACCTCGATCACCTCGGGAGCATCGTCGTCGTCGTCTTGGTCCGCGTCAGGTACCGCAGGAGACGGAGCCATAGGCGGAGGAGTATGTTCCCCTCGCGAGGGGAACAGAGCGCTCACCACGCCCTCCACGATCTGTGGCCGGAGACTCTGCGTCAGTGGGGGGGCCCATGGGCGGAGTTTCCCCCGCACCGCTTTGTACGGGCGCCCGAATGGGGGCGTGTCTGGGAGTCATTTTCAATAATCTTTTTGTCCATGTTTGTTGTTTCCTTTGGAGGGTGTGGTCCCTGTCTCCTCCTTTCTACCTCCCTATCCCTCCTCTAACATATCGCATGGTCCACATTCACTCTCTCTCATTCACTCACTCATTCACACACTCTGCCCTTATGGGCCCCCCCCCCCCAGTTTCGGCGCCACTCTCACAGTCGCATCTGATGAACAGATGCGTACCAGAGAGCAGCGACGAAGTTCCCCCAGGTTCCATGCCATTAGGAGGCTCGAACAGCTTGCTCAAGTCTCCCAACGGCGCAGCCCTCTTGTGAGGCGCTAGCATCCGGACATCCCTCCAGTACGCATCCCATAGCCACGCCTCCAAGCTAGGATTGGGTGGAGGTCGCATCCACTGGCAGTCGACGATGATCGACTGACAATGGACGCGACCCCCGGTGTGTTCCTCTTAGTCGGGCCTCTCCCCTGGAGCCTTCCGGCACAAGTTAGTCACTCATGCCGGAAGTCCCCAGGATCATGGAGACCCATAAGCCCCACCACGACGTCAACGTAGAAACACTCGGTGGGGAGGTTAGTTAGGTTAGAATAGGTTAGCAAGCTCTTACGAAGCGTAAAAGAAAGCAATTTTTTGACGTTTCGTGAGAGCTAGGCTCACGTGTGGGGTGTCAAAAGATGCGTCTCCGCGCGGGTTAACTAAATGAACTGGAATAAAAATTTCAACGGAACAAAAATTTTGCACAGTGGGCCAAAAACCAGTTTTTTAATATAAAGCTGCGATGGTCAATTTTTATAGTCGGGATAGCAGGAGCTAACCTGTATTATAATTAATATGCAAAAAACTAGGTAAAAAAGCTCTCCTGGAGGCAGAAATATCGATGGTTTGGTTTTTTTTTTTTTTTTTTTTCGGCAGGAGTGGGAAATCCTCATGGACGGCCAGGCTGCCTCACAAACGAGCCAGTCTGGGCAGTGTCAGACTCTTACTGACTAAAACCACACTCCTGCCTTACATTATCGCCACAGACAAGACGTCCGTGCCCTTGTGTATGCGTGTTTACAAATGTTTGCTGCTGGGCAACTCCACGTGCAAGTGTCGTCGCTCCAGAGCACCTACTGTGTTTTATTACATTACTGCGGTTACGGTTCTCCCGCTTCAGACAACTTACATCTAAGCTTACTAACTAGCTTATGTCTACGTGAGTCCATCGTGAATGATAAAGAATCTTTTTTTTTTTTTTTTTTTCAATACTTGCATTCATAGACATGCACATGCTCATGCTTTTTTATTGTTATTATTACTATATATATATATAATATATATTTTTTTATTACAAGAAAGTACGAACAATAACGGAATATAATTTACCAAATGATAGTTAAATGCTTAATAAATTAACAGGGTAAAAATGAGGATGTGATTTTTGGGTTTTCGGATGGGGTTTGGAGTTAGGTTAGGTGGGGTCTTCTGACCAGGGACTTCGCTACTGTGAGAAGTTTTTCTACGGTGACAGTGTCTCGATGCTGCATGGCCGTCTTAAGATTGTAATCGACGACCGTTTTGGTCGGCGCATCCATCGCCTTCTTTGCGAAACGGCCCGTGGCGTCATCGGCGTCGTCGGAGTAATAGACGCAACTAACTGTGTGCCTTGACACCGCCACTACCGCGTGGGAGACGCTGTCATGAACTTGGAGCCTCCTGGATTTCGTGTTAACGATGATAACGCTGTCGTAGGTCAACCCCTGAGCCTCGTGTATGGTCAACACGCGCGACCCTTCACCGGACCCGTATCCCTGACTCACAAGAGAGGATTTCTCCTCCTGCGTATGAACCAGGAAAAGGGTCATTTGGGCAGCCCTCGGTATTTTTGCACCAGTGTAGCTCTCCACCCTCAGAGAGTGGACCCGCGACAGCGACGACTTGGAGGAGTATATACCGGAGTATATCTCGCTCAGAGAAAAAGCTACATCCATTGGGCTGCGGTGTGTGCAGAGCAGCTCCCGGGTGATTCCAGCCACCAGGTTTGGACGAGTATACCTTAACTCAAATAGGTTCTGTCTGTCCAAAAATAGAAGCTGATTTATGCCTCCGATGAGGACAATCTCGTCTGCTCCAGACAACTTTACTGCCATAACTATGGCCCCAAAGTGGTTCATGAGAGCCTCGTCTACTATAAGACGGTGGTATTTCTCCTGCTCCCTGAACCCGTTGACTAAAATTGAGGCCATAGTGCGCACCTTTGTCTTCACCCGATCTCCTAAGCGGTGCGCAAGCTTCTGCCTGAGATCTTTGGCAGCTTCGGCTGTCGTGGTGACTACGACGTCCTTCCCCTCATCGAAGTGATTCACCACCCAGGTTGTTTTTCCGCAACCCGGAACCCCATTCACCCACCCGATATTGGGTACCGCCCAAATCTCCTGCGATGCTGGGTTGTCTGAAGTCCCTAAAATGGACTGAGCCATTTCAAGGATCCTATCGTCCAGCATTACTTTGGTACATTTGGCGGTAACCACCATCGGATCGTCATCCGGAGTTCTAAATTTTATTTTGCCCGAGCGCTCCGTTTCCTCCTCATCCAGGGCCACAAAACCGCTCTTCGCGCTGTAGGCTGCCATGTACGACCCCGTCATTTCCCCTTTGATGACTTGGGAAGTGGCGTTGTCGTACACCGCAGCCTCTGCTTCCTCGAGCAGTACCCTTAGCAGTCCTTCCGTTTCTCTGTGGAAGGTCTGCATGATCTTTCTGCATGTCATGAGATTGACCTCTCTGGTCGCTCTCACGATTGCTACATACTCGAGGAAAGCGCTCTTCACGTGGTCCGTGGTGCCTGAGATCACTGCGAGGGTCGGCGGGCTGACTTGCCCTTTGTCGGCTCTTGTCGGGATAGGCTTTTGCGGCGTTGATTCTTTTGGTTTTTTTTTAAAGAACCTCTCCACTGCTGTTTCTTGTTTTTGAGATGGAGATACGCGGCTGGTGCTTGGGAGCAGTGCACTGGGGAAAGTGCCAAAGGCTTTTAGGCGACTCCTTGACCGGGCCCGGTTTTCCGGGCTCGTGGTCTTGCTCTGCTCCATTACAGCTTTTTCGGTGGCTACCTTCTGCTGGGCCCTCTCGGAACCGCTCTGGATGGTCGGACTTGTTGTAGGGCTCGGCACGCCCGCTGTTGTTTGTTTGGGGGCTTTGAGGTAGCTCAGAGATTCCCCCCTGTCCTCGTAGACAACCACCTCGTGATGTTCTGAGGCTTTTAGACAACCAAAGCGGTCTGCGACGCCTCCTCTCTGCCCTCCGATCGCCATCGCGTCGACGCTTATAGTACGGGCCGAGGCCTCTGTGTACCTTACCACCACCCCGATCTTTTGAAGCAATGAGCTTGCCTGAGCGAATGGAGTCTCCACTCCCCACTCGAATAGTGCGATCGTCTTCCCTTTGTGTCGCACTAGACGGCATCTGTGAGTGGCTACTTCCACCTGAGGCAGTGCAGCATACTTGCTGCCTTTCATGCTCGTTTTGGCAGTGCTTCCGTTGATCAGGGCAGCAAGTCCCGGTGAAATTGGTATGCGGGCCGCAGCTCGACTTGAGCCCACGCAGAAGCCTATGCCCAACTTTTCTTCTTCTTTGTTCATAAAAAGAGCGACGCCTCGCAGTCTGACGCCTGGAACTCCGGCTTCTCCACATGCCACGAATTGCATGATGGACATGGTGCTCGGGGCTGGCTGTAGGCTGGCTACCACTGCTGGTGCTGTTACCGCCGTTGCTGTTTGTTGGATTGTGCTCGTGACCTGTGTTGTGGTGTGTGGTGTATGTGTTGTGCTCCGTATTGCAATTGCATGCGCTGTGTTTGCTGTGCTTGAGGGAGTGGTCACAGGTGGTGGTCGGTGTCGACTACGCAAGGTTGCGTCCGTTTTGTTAGCTCCCGCCGCAACGACAGCGGCTTTGCTCGCGAATGCCAAGAATGGTTCTCTTGTACCGGTCTCCCCATGAAGGTATGGAGTGTAGACAGGCTTAGCTGGGTGCCTAGCTTTATTTCCAGCTCCATTCTGTCGTGGCTGAATCTTGGGCACTCGAAGAGCAGGTGCCAGACTGTTTCTTCGCAGCTAGGGTCACAGACGCACGAGGGACTATCTTTGAGATGGAAGCGGTGGAGATACGCTGAGAATCCTCCGTGTCCTGTTAAGACTTGTACATAGACCGGTGTGAGGACTGCGTCTCTCAGTGTCCTTTTCGCCACTAGGACGTCTGGGAAGAACGCTTTTGTGACCGCTCCTGTACTCGAGGACTCGTATCGCGCTTGCCACTTCCTTATAGTCTCCTCCCGTATCTTGCTCCTCACGAACGATACGGGAACCTTGTCGTAGTCTGCTGTCTCTTTTGTTAGGGCCGCCTCCTTGGCCAGCTCATCCGCTCTCTCATTCCCAGCGGTTCCCACGTGGGCCTTGAGCCAAAAGAGCCTCACCTCCCTGCCCTCCTCTCTGATCTCTCGTACATATCTCTTAATTTGGAGAGCCAGGTGGTGAGTGACCGACGGTCTCCTCAGCAGGTCAAGTGACGATCTTGAGTCACTCAAAATGCTTACGGAGGACGCCCTAGATTCCCTCACCATCCTTACAGCTCTGTAGAGAGCGTACATTTCCGATTGGAAGACAGTGTTGTGAGGCTCCAGGCCAAAAGTACAGAACTTCGACTCCTTTCCGTTTTCCCACCAAGTTAGGGCAGCTCCGACTTTCCCCTCTATTTTGCTGCCATCGGTCTATATTTGGGGACCGATTACTTGTTGGTTTTCCAGGGTTTTAGGAGTCAGGTCCTTCAGGCATGCATACTCCGTTGTTATGAGTAGCGCTGGGTGGGGTTTTTGGGAGTGGTGTAAATCACACTCCAGCTCACGGCCCGGTGGTATAAAATCTTGGGAATGTCCCTTTTTGATTTTAAATAGGGTAGCTGCCTCGATTACCCGGAGATCTAGGGGGAGTTGGCCTGACAGGATAAGCGCCGATGTCAGAGACACCGTGCGGTATGCTTTGCAGATCTTTTGCGCAAAGCCCCTCTGCAGTGAGTCAAACTGATTTCTTGTCATCAGTTTATCGGCTGCGGTTTTCGGCATGGGCGCTCCACTATCGACGCCATAATGCGGGTTAGAGTCCTGGCGGAGGAAGCGGTGTCCCGGGGCGGGGTGATGCTGGCGGTGTCCTTGGACATCTCCAACGCATTCAACACCCTGCCCTGCAGTTGTATTCGGGAGGCACTGAGGTACCATAGGGTGCCCCGCTACCTCCGCCGCATCGTTGGGGCTTATTTGGCGGAAAGATGTGTCACCTACAGGGGACGCGACGGTGAGGGCCGTCGCGATATGTCGTGCGGTGTTCCGCAGGGTTCGGTCTTAGGCCCACCCCTGTGGAACATCGGTTACGACTGGGTGCTGAGGGGCGAGCTCCCACTGGGAGTGGACCTGACGTGTTATGCGGACGACACACTGGTCACGGCCCGGGGGAGCTCGTACAGGGAGGCAGCGTTGCTGGCGACGGCTGCGGTCTCAAATGTGGTGGGTCGCATACGACGCCTGGGGCTGGAGGTGGCCCTCAATAAGTCGGAGGCCATGGTTTTTCACGGCCCCCGACGGGCGCCGCCGCCGGGGTCACACATCGTGGTCGGGGGAGTCCAAATCGCTGTCGAGTCCACCATGAAGTACCTAGGATTGGTGCTCGACAGCCGGTGGGATTTTGGCCCCCACTTTCGACGGCTGACGCCCAGGTTGATGGGCGCCGCGGGTGCGCTAGCAACGCTGCTTCCTAATTTGGAGGGCCCGAGCACCGCCTGTAGGCGGTTGTACTTGGGGATCGTGCGATCCATGGCCCTGTACGGAGCCCCGGTGTGGGCTTCTGACCTGACGGCCGGCAGCATCGCGATACTGCGAAGACCGCAGAGGGCGATGGCCGTCAGGGCTATTAGGGGATATCGCACGATCTCCTACGAGGCGGGTTGTGCACTGGCCGGATCTCCGCCCTGGGACTTGGAGGCGAGAGTCCTCGCCTCGCTGTACCGGTGGCGCGAGGAGGTGCGGACGCGGGGCGGTGAACCGATGCAGCGCGAGATCGAGTTGCGTCGGTCACAGCTCCGCGAGGTCATGGTGGCGGAATGGCGGGATAGGCTTTTGCGCCCTACCGCCGGCCTTGCTACCGTCGACGCGATCCGACCAGTGCTCGACGAATGGCTCGGGAGGAAGCACGGCTCCCTGTCGTTTCGGGCGACGCAGGTGCTCTCGGGGCATGGCTGCTTCGGGAAGTACCTGTATCGCATAAACAGGGAGCCGGACGCTCGGTGCCATCACTGCACCGACTGTCGGGAGGACACGGCGCAGCACACACTGGCAGAGTGTGCCGCATGGGAGGAGCAGCGCCGTGCCCTCGTATCCAAAGTGGGCCCCGACCTGTCGCTGCCGGCTGTCGCACGTTCGATGGTCGGGAGCGCCGAGTCGTGGGATGCGGTGATCTTCTTCTGTGAAGCCGTAATTTCGCAGAAGGAGGCTGCGGAAAGGGAAAGGGAGGCCGTGGCCACTCTCCCGATCCGCAGCAGACGTACCGGGCGTCGGCGGAGGGCGGACAACGCCCTCTTCCAGCCCCCCTAAATAGGTCCAGAAGGCCGGCGGACTCGGGGTCGTCCGCCGCCCCCCATCCAACAGGACCCGAGGCGGCGGCGCGTAGTGTTCCACGCGCGCCCCTATTAGACGTCGCGGGGAGAGGACACCTCACTCTCCCCGCGAGCCAGAGGTGGCCCGCATAGGCGGGCCGGCACTAGCCGGGGATCATGGAAGTCGTACTAGCTCTCACGATCCCCGGTCCAAGTGTGGGACGGAACACCGGGGTGGTTTTTAGTCAGTAAGAGTCTGACAGACCCCTTCGCCCACCCCGGGCGAAGGACATCCATGAGGATTTTCCACCCCGGCAACAAAAAAAAAAAAAAAAAAAAAACGGTTAGTTAGGTTAGGTTAGATTAGCAAGCTCTTACGAAACGTAAAAAAAAAGCAATTTTTTGACGTTTCGTGAGAGCTAGGCTCACGTCTGGGGTGTCAAAAGATGCGTCTCCGCGCGGGTTAACTAAATGAACTGGAATAAAAATTTCAACGGAACAAAAATTTTGCCAAAAACCAGTTTTTTAATATAAAGCTGCGATGGTCAATTTTTATAGTCGGGATAGCAGGAGCTAACCTGTATTATAATTAATATGCAAAAAACTAGGTAAAAAAAGCTCTCCTGGAGGCAGAAATATCGATGGTTTGGTTAGGTTAGGTTAGGTTAGTTAGGTTCCCCCCGAATGTGTCCCCACGTTGTCGTCGTGGTGGGGCTTGCGTGTCTCAATGATCTTTGGGGCTCTGCCGGTAGAGTTTCTCATGGCGGAAAGGTCCAAAGTGAGAGACCAGACTAAGAGGGACACCAGGAGGGGTCGCTCCTGACCGATCGACGGTCGTCGATTGGCGTGGATGCGACTATGCCGCAGCGGTGCAGGCGCACCAATGCGGCGGGCGTTTCTCTCCTTCAGGGAAATCCCTAGGAGAGAACTTTCGACGGGTTCGCTGAGTCGGGTTAGCCGGACAGCGAACGGAGGCATGTATAATGCCGCCGTCGGGGGCTTGGCTTAACCGCCTGGCCCAGAGGAAGGACACCTCTAAGATAAAAAACCACCCAATCCTAAGTTTCGAGGCGCGGCGAGGGGATGAATGGCTGGAGGGAGTCCAGTCGTTAGCGCCTCCCCTGTAGAGCACCTGCCGCACTCTGCAGTATGTAGGCTTACCCAGGTAAAAAGGCTCTGCCTGGGTGGACGTATATTTCCTATTATACTCGTGGGAACAAATATGACAGATTTAAATAAAAATAACTCAAAAAACGGACGTGATGAGGAGGTACCGCTTGCCGGCAACGGCAACAAGAGCCGAGGAGGCTCCCGATCCTCGATAGAGGATCCAACTATGTCCGACCAGGACTCGCGCGGTCGCTCCAAATTTTGGAGAAAGCGACCGCACGACGAGGTTTTTTCGAACCGAGTGGGGTCGGTAGGTCTCTCCTCAAGCGAGGAGAACTTGCCGGCTGCAAAAGTGGCGACGGCGAGGAGAGGCCGTGGTCGCACGGTGGTGGGCGGAGTTTGTGCTCCTTTGCCCGGGCGCGACGTTCGGGGTCGCTTTAAGCGGCCCGATACGCCGGGAATCGGCGGGGAGAGTGACCCCGGGGTCTCATCCGGGGTCTCAATCGACGAGCCGGGAGGAGCCACCGTCTCTCTTGTGGGCACAAAATCAGATGCCAAAGCCGCGAAGCGTAGTCAGAGCAGAGCGGTCGCGGCCGACGAAGTCGCCGAAATGGCCCGTCAGGCTCGAGAGCGGCGGGCTGCTCAAGCGGCTTTAGGCTCGAGCCTTACGGCAGAGGCCCTAAATCGACAGGTGCTGGACGGCGTGGATGTGGTCCTGAAGGTTGCGACCAAGTCCGGCAACCTCAAGGGCTCGTTCACCCGTGCCCTTAAGGAGGCGGCAGATGGGATTAGGGAGGCTGTGGAGATCCTCCTCAATCGCACGACCTCGGAGGAGACGGCGAAACTATGGGAGGAGAATAGCCGTCTCCGATCCGAACTGGAGGATCTGAAGCGGGAGTTTGCCGCTCAGAGGCAGCGACAGGAAGCTCCCGCGGCCACTGCCTCCCCTCCTGACGCACCATCGTCGGCCCCTGAACCTGTGTCGCCGCCTGCGTCTGCACTTGCGATGTCGGATCTCGACATCGAGAGAGTGGCCCGCATCTGTATGATGCAGTGCGGTGGCATGGTGTCTGCCCGATTAGAGGCTCTGGAGTCGAGACTCCTCCCGGCCGAAACCCTCCACCCGCCGCTTGCGGCAGATAGGCGGAGGAAAGAGGAGTCCGTAAGGACGAAGTCCACGCAGGTGGGCAAAAAGCCTGCAGAGGGGGCTAAAAAGCCTACGGAGAGACCCAAGAAGCCCGCGGCGGATGCTACTGCACCTCCTTCCCAACTAACCGCGCAGCCGGCGGCCACATCTCCCGCCGAGGTACCCTGGACGACGGTGGTTAAACGGCGCCGCAATAAAAAGGCAGCGCAGCCAGCACCTGCCAATTCGGCGGCACCTGCCGGCCCGGCCCCAAAAAAGAGAACCAGGGCTCCCAAGGCTAGGACCCCACGCTCCGAGGCTGTGGTACTGACGCTGCAGCCCGAGGCCACAGGAAGGGGTGTTACCTTCAAGTCGGTCCTGGCGGAGGTGAAGACAAAGCTGAAACTCAGCGACTTTTCCTCCCCGGCCGGCTTTGGTTTTCGAACAGCAGCCACGGGGGCCAAAATTCTCGAAGTGTCGGGCGCTTCAAGGCATGAGAGGGCGGACAAGTTGGCCGCCAAACTAAGGGAGGTCCTCAAACCGGAGGATGTCCGGGTGTCCAGGCCCACAAAAGCGGCTGAATTGCGCGTGAGTGGGCTAGACGATTCGGTGACCCCGGAGGAGGTAGTGGCGGCCATTGCCCAAAACGGTGGGTGTCCGCCCGAAAGCGTGCAGGCGGGCGAAATTCGCAGCGGTGCTGCCGGGCTAGGCACAGTCTGGGTGCGGTGCCCATTGGTGGCCGCAAATAAGGTCGCGGATGGCAGAAGGTTGCTGGTAGGCTGGGTGTCAGCGAGTGTAAAGCTCCTGCCACCCAGAGAAATGCAGTGCTACCGCTGCCTGGGCAAAGGGCATGTCCGGGCACAATGCACTGCAGACACAGACCGCAGCGACCTCTGCTATCGCTGCAGCCAACCCGGCCACAAGTCGGCCCAGTGCTCCGCGGCACCAAACTGCAGCCTTTGTGCAGCTGCAGGGAAGCCTGCGGAGCACCGACTTGGTGGGAAAGCCTGCAAGGCCCCCAAGAAAGGCAGAAAAAATAGGGTTGTCGGAGGACCTGCGCCCCTCCCACAGCTCGGCAGACAAGCAGCTGACTCCCGACCCAGGGAAAGAGGAGATGCTGGGGAAATGGACTATCAGTGATGGCACAATTCCATTTCCTCCAGGCGAACATCAACCACTCTTCCAGAGCTCAGGATCTATTGCTCCAGAGCATGGCGGAGTGGTTGATAAACGTGGCTGTGGTCGCTGAGCCGTATTTTGTCCCTCCGCGCGATAACTGGGCGGGGGACCTGGACGGTTCGGTGGCCATCATTGGCGAGACTCTTGGCTGTCCCTCCCGAGGACGCGGCTGGGTGGCCGCTCTCGCGGGGGGAATCAACATCATTGGGGCATATTTCTCGCCCAACAAGAGTCTCGCCGACTTCGAGAGGTTCCTTGTCGAGCTGGGTGCAGTCGTAGGCCGGTTCCACCCTCGCCCGGTGCTGTTGCTCGGGGATCTCAACGCCAAGTCTGCGGCGTGGGGATCTCCAGTCACCGATCTTAGGGGTGAGGTGTTGGAGGAGTGGGCCGTTGCGACCGGCCTGACCGTCCTGAATCGGGGCTCGGAGTACACGTGCGTGCGGCAGCGGGGCGGGTCTGTAGTGGACGTCTCGTTCACTAGCTCCACTGTCGCGGGCCGTGTCCGCGACTGGCGAGTCGCCGTTGAGGTGGAGACGTTGTCAGATCATCGATACATCCGTTTCAGCGTCTCCACCCAGACCGCGGGCGGCGGCCGACCATCGGCCCCGAGAACGGACGGTCCTCGCTGGTCGATTAAACAGATCGACAGGGATCTTCTCGAAGAAGCCGCAATCATCCAGGCCTGGGTCCGGGAGTCAGTGACGAATGAACCCGTCGACGTCGAAGAGGAGGCGCAGTGGTTCCGCGGGGCGATGACGCAAATTTGCGATGCGTCCATGCCCCGTGTCCGCACTCAACCCACAAGGCGCCGGTTGTACTGGTGGACCGCCGAAATCGCGCAGATGCGCAGGACCTGCGTGGAGGTCAGGCGCCAGTACACCCGATACCGGAGGAGACGTCGTCGGGTTCCGGAAGAAGAAGCCGCGCGGTATGAGGTGTACCGTGCGGCGAAGAAGGCTCTGTGGCTGGCCATTGGCGAGTCGAAGACTCGATTCAGGGAAGAGATGTTGGCGACCCTAGATCGAAATACGTGGGGGCGCCCTTATCGTACAGTCCGAGGGAAACTTCGAGCCTGGGCGCCCCCACTCACTGAGAGCCTCGAGCCTCAGTTGCTGGAGGGAGTGGTCGCTGCTCTCTTCCCTGATAGAGAAGAGCACGTGCCGCCGCCGATGGCTTTGCCCACAGCCACGGAGTCGGAGGACGAGGAGAGCGTCCCTGAGGTGACACAACCAGAGTTGAGGACGGCCGTGATGCGGCTCCGGGCCAAAACCGTGGCCCCGGGACCCGATGGAGTTCCGGGCCGCGCGCTCGTCCTCGCTCTGAAGGAGCTAGAGCCCCAGCTGAGAGGACTCTACTCAGCTTGCCTTGAGCAGGGCCGCTTCCCCGCTCAGTGGAAGACAGGTCGTCTGGTCCTGCTCAAGAAAGCGGGGCGCCCAGCAGACTCGCCGTCCGCATACCGGCCCATAGTGCTCCTAGACGAGGTGGGTAAGCTTTTTGAGCGGATAATTGCTGCCCGCCTCGACAGCCACTTGTACAGAGAGGGGCCGGATCTGGACGACAGTCAGTTCGGTTTTCGGCATGGGCGCTCCACAATCGACGCCATAATGCGGGTTAGAGTCCTGGCGGAGGAAGCGGTTTCCCGGGGCGGGGTGATGCTGGCGGTGTCCTTGGACATATCCAACGCCTTCAACACCCTGCCCTGGAGTTGTATTCGGGAGGCACTAAGGTACCACAGGGTGCCCCGCTACCTCCGCCGCATCGTTGGGGCTTATTTGGCGGAAAGGTGTGTCACCTACAGGGGACGCGACGGTGAGGGCCATCGCGATATGTCGTGCGGTGTTCCGCAGGGCTCGGTCCTAGGCCCACCCCTGTGGAACATCGGTTACGACTGGGTGCTGAGGGGCGAGCTCCAACCGGGAGTGGACCTGATGTGTTACGCAGACGACACGCTGGTCACGGCCCGGGGGAGCTCATATAGGGAGGCAGCGTTGCTGGCGACGGCTGCGGTCTCACAGGTGGTGGGTCGCATACGACGCCTGGGGCTGGAGGTGGCCCTCAACAAGTCGGAGGCCATGGTTTTTCACGGCCCCCGACGGGCGCCGCCGCCGGGGTCACACATTGTGGTCGGAGGAGTCCAAATCGCTGTCGAGTCCACCATGAAGTACTTAGGATTGGTGCTCGACAGCCGGTGGGATTTTGGCCCCCACTTTCGACGGTTGACGCCCAGGTTGATGGGCGCCGCGGGTGCGCTCGCAACGCTGCTTCCTAATTTAGGGGGCCCGAGCACCGCCTGTAGGCGGTTGTACTTGGGGATCGTGCGATCCATGGCCTTGTATGGGGCCCCGGTTTGGGCTTCTGACCTGACGGCCGGCAGCATCGCGATATTGCGAAGACCGCAGAGGGCGATGGCCGTCAGGGCTATTAGGGGATATCGCACGATCTCCTACGAGGCGGGTTGTGCACTGGCCGGATCTCCGCCATGGGACTTGGAGGCGAGAGTCCTCGCCTCGCTGTACCGATGGCGCGAGGAGGTGCGGACGCGGGGCGGTGAACCGATGCAGCGCGAGATCGAGTTGCGTCGGTCACAGCTCCGCGAGGTCATGGTGGCGGAATGGCGGGATAGGCTTTCGCGCCCTACCGCTGGCCTTGCTACCGTCGACGCGATCCGACCAGTGCTCGACGAATGGCTCGGGAGGAAGCACGGCTCCCTGTCGTTTCGGGCGACGCAGGTGTTCTCGGGGCATGGCTGCTTCGGGAAGTACCTGTATCGCATAAACAGGGAGCCGGACGCTCGGTGCCATCACTGCACCGACTGTCGGGAGGACACGGCGCAGCACACACTGGCAGAGTGTGCCGCATGGGAGGAGCAGCGCCGTGCCCTCGTATCCGAAGTGGGCCCCGACCTGTCGCTGCCGGCCGTCGCAAGTTCGATGGTCGGGAGCGCCGAGTCGTGGGATGCAGTGATCTCCTTCTGTGAAGCCGTAATTTCACAGAAGGAGGCTGCGGAGAGGGAGAGGGAGGCCGTGGCCACTCTCCCGATCCGCAGCAGACGTACCGGGCGTCGGCGGAGGGCGGACAACGCCCTCTTCCAGCCCCCCTAAATAGGTCCAGAGGGCCGGCGGACTCGGGGTCGTCCGCCGCCCCCTATCCAGCAGGACCCGAGGCGGCGGCGCGTAGTGTTCCACGCGCGCCCCTATTAGACGTCGCGGGGAGAGGACACCTCACTCTCCCCGCGAGCCAGAGGTGGCCCGCATAGGCGGGCCGGCACCAGCCGGGGATCATGGAAGTCGTACTAGCTCTCACGATCCCCGGTCCAAGTGTGGGACGGAACACCGGGGTGGTTTTTAGTCAGTAAGAGTCTGACAGACCCCTTCGCCCGCCCCGGGCGAAGGACAAAAAAAGGTTAGTTAGGTTAGGTTAGGTTAGCAAGCTCTTACGAAACGTAAAAAAAAAAGCAATTTTTTGACGTTTCGTGAGAGCTAGGCTCACGTGTAGGGTGTCAAAAGATGCGTCTCCGCGCGGGTTAACTAAATGAACTGGAATAAAAATTTCAACGGAACAAAAATTTTGCACAGTGGGCCAAAAACCAGTTTTTCAATATAAAGCTGCGATGGTCAATTTTTATAGTCGGGATAGCAGGAGCTAACCTGTATTATAATTAATATGCAAAAAACTAGGTAAAAAAAGGTCTCCTGGAGGCAGAAATATCGATGGTTTGGTTAGGTTAGGTTAGGTTAGTTAGGTTAGGTTAGGTTAGCAAGCTCTTACGAAACGTAAAAAAAAAGCAATTTTTGACGTTTCGTGAAAGCTAGGCTCACGTGTGGGGTGTCAAAAGATGCGTCTCCGCGCGGGTTAACTAAATGAACTGGAATAAAAATTTCAACGGAACAAAAATTTTGCACAGTGGGCCAAAAACCAGTTTTTTAATATAAAGCTACGATGGTCAATTTTTATAGTCGGGATAGCAGGAGCTAACCTGTATTATAATTAATATGCAAAAAACTAGGTAAAAAAAGCTCTCCTGGAGGCAGAAATATCGATGGTTTGGTTAGGTTAGGTTAGTTAGGTTAGGTTATGGAAAAAACAATATAAAATGGTCGGCTCATAAACTTCACTTTATTCTTTTTGGAAGAACAATGCGGTCTTAGCAAAAGGTTCAGAACACAAACGTCCATGTGTCAAGAGATGACTAAGGTTAGATGACCACGGCTTAGATACTGCTTGTGAATCTCCTCACTGGAACTTTAATCTTCGATCTTCGAACGATGGGGTAATGGTGGTTCGTCCAAAATTGTGAGTTCAACATACAATTTTCTGTGTACTGAATATTATCTGGTGTGATGCAGTGTTGACATTAAACGTAAAAAAAAAAAAAAATTGTAAAGAAATTATTCTTCCACCGGCTAGCGTCAAAGATAATTTATGGCATGAGACCCTAGTTACCAATCTTCGGGTTTATTGCATGAGGTATGTCTGTAGCAAATAAGAGTCTGTAGGGACACATGTGCAAGCTTACTCAGCGCAATATTAGTTGTGACGCACGGCTGTGCCCGTGATACTTACAGAGAGTCGTAAATGGTCGTTTCTATTAAACCTGCACCCCAACAATAAATAAGTAGAACACGTAGACTGGATATTACCCAACTGTAATATCCCTTAAAGTGAGTCCCTGTGAACATTATTATTATATTTTGGTGAGGTGCGTGGATAGACTGAAACGGAAATGAGTCTTCAACAAAGTGTTCCGTCGCGTGCGCAAGATGCGAAGGGCATGTCTGGAGATGACGCCGAGAAAGAGCTGGCCAGTGTAACTGTCTCTTCGCGTATTCCCGAGTTTTGGGCAGACCAAACGCGGCTCTGGTTCGTCCAATTTGAGGCCGCGATAGAAAATCAAAAACTGAGTGATGCAGCCAAACAAAATCTGGTTGTTACGAAGTTGAGCAAGGCTGCTATACAGCAGGTGAGCGATTTGTTGCTTGCTACGCCGGAGTCTCGGAAGTATCAGACGCTGAAGGAAAGGCTACTGGAGGTGTTCGAGGAGTCAGAAGCAAGGAAGTTGCAGAAGCTGATGGGTGAAATGGAGTTAGGAGATCAGCGCCCATCACATTTACTGCGACGAATGCGTGAGTTGGCCAGGGGGAAAGTACCTGACGATACCCTAAGGTTGATGTGGCAATCACACCTGCCGACATCGGTGCGGGCTGTACTGGCAGTAGCTGACTCGAAGAATTTGGATGTGCTCGCTACTATAGCAGACAAGGTGTTAGAAAGCACGGGAGAAGGCTCGTCAACGCTAGCCGAAGTCAAAGCAGTAGGGGTTCAGAGCAAGACTACAGGGAAGAGGCGTGATGTATCATCGGATATCGGCCAAATCCTGGGGGAACTGGCGAAGATCAACCTGCGTCTCGCAGGTCTGGAGCGTGGCAGAGGCAGAGAGCGTTGGGATAACGGCAACCGAAGATCGAGATCGGCATCGAAGCATGGTGATGCGGTTGGCGAGAGAAAGAGTGCTAATTGGTTGTGTTTTTACCACTATCGTTACAGGGAGAAAGCAACAAAGTGTGTGAAACCCTGTAATTGGAGCAATGGCCAGGAGAAGTCGGCGGGAAACTAGACTTGGTGCAGCCGACGGCGGGACGTTGCACAATATACAACCGCCTAGTAATATGTGATAAGAAAACAGGTATGAGATTTTTAATTGATACGGGAGCTAATGTGTCCGTAATACCCGTGAAGAGAAATAGTTCGCGTAGTTATTATAATAGTAATAAGTCTAACTTTACATTGTATGCCGCTAACGGCACAATAATTAAAACTTATGGTATTCAGACATTAACTCTAAATTTGGGATTAAGACGTCCGTATACTTGGCATTTTATTGTAGCAGACGTAAATCAGCCTATTATAGGCGCAGATTTTTTGTTAAAATATAAGTTGTTAGTAGATTTAAGCGGCCGACGTCTCTTAGATCAAGTAACTAGTTTAAGTGCACTAGGTTCAATTGTAGCGTGGAAGGGGCCATCCTTAACTACAATCGATAACACTTGCATTTATTCGGATATACTAGCGGAATTTCCCGAGATCACTAAACCTGTGTCTTTTAGGGAGGAACCCCCACATGCCGTGTTTCATTACATTGAGACACACGGACCGCCTGTATTTGCTCGAGCTAGACCATTAGCCCCAGAGAAATATGTCAGAGTTAAGGAAGAGTTTCGGCGCATGCAGGAAATGGGAATATGCAGGCCGTCGAAAAGTCCTTGGGCCAGTCCGCTGCATGTGGTACCCAAAAAGGATGGGTAGATACGACCTTGCGGTGATTATAGGGCCTTGAACGCTATTACAATACCTGATAGGTACACCATCCCGCGGATAAATGATTTTACGTATATTTTAGGAAATAAGTACATATTCTCGCGTTTAGATTTAAATAGGGCGTACCACAATATTTTGATTGCACCGGAAGACATAGAAAAAACTGCTATAACTACTCCTTTCGGTTTGTATGAGTTTACGCGGATGACTTTTGGTTTACGGAACGCTGCGCAAACTTTTCAGCGATATATGAATAACGTGGTATTACAAGGCATAGATGCACAATTCCAGATAGGTTCAGAAGGTCAATCAGAGTCTAATTTCTACTTCTGTTACATAGATGACATCATCGTGGCTAGCGAGACGCCCGAGCTCCATAAGTTACACTTAAAGGCGATATTTGAGCGATTAAATCGATTCGGTATAACTATCTGTTAACGCCATCTATCGGCGCAATACAAAGGATGCAATACGGCACACCATCTAGCGGCGTGTATGCGCTCTTCTAATACGTCATATACTTCATCGAATACGTCATGAGTGAACGAGGACGGCGCAGCGAGCGGCGGTTGGTCGGCGGCGAGCGACTCGCGCTGCATTCGGTCCGTTCGGTCTCCGCTTCTTCATCATTCATCGGACACTGCTTTCTGGTCGGCCGCCAAAAATTGTAAGTCGATGGTAGTCGGTACACCACGACAATAAATTCTTTCTGTAAAGTAATAAACGTTAAAACTGTTAAAAATAATAAAAGAATCATCATTGAAGAGAGCCTGACCTCAACCCTCACACAACTAAATTACAAAACATATTGGTCCTACGAACCGAATCGGAGCGGCTTCGAGAAGAAGTACAGAGCGTACACTGGAAGTCGGCAACCACAAAACGGTCAGGCCATTCAGTATTCCTATCCAAACCCATCCTCAAGGAGCATTTGTGTTAATATCGTGTTTGTATTGTGCAATATTTCAGTTCCCTAGTCCGGCCACGCGCCCGCGTTTGAAAACCTACCTACCGCCATTTTGAGCGGCGTGGTTTCGAGTTCGATCGAGCAGTAAAAACGTGTAAGTACTTTCTTTTGTCTCTCATAGTCTCCCAAAATGCCACTCGACGACTATAAAGATTTAATTAAAAAACGAGGTGTAGTTAAAGGAAAGTTTACGGTATTCGTTAAACATGTGCAGTCGTTACAAGACATAGAAGTCTCCGATTCTCAAAAGATAGCCTTAGAAGATCGTTGTAATAATGTTATGTCCCTATTAGTAGATTTCTCAAAAATTCAGGATGAGATAGAATTTCAGCTTCAAGATTCTGAACCAGAGTTAGAAAAACAATTAATTGAAAGAGAACTCTTTGAAAATCTATTTTATGATGTTACATCTAAAGCGAAATGCACGCTAAAAAGTAAACAAGTTGTTGATAACGGTTTTGAAGTCAACAGTAAAACATCTAGCATTAAATTACCTACTATTTCATTACCTTCCTTTGACGGTTCATTCGAACAGTGGTTGGAGTTTCGAGATACCTACATATCGTTAATTCACAATTCTAATACTATAGACGATATTCAAAAGTTCCATTACTTGCGTTCCGCGCTCACGGGCACTGCTAGTCAAATAATAAAATCGTTGCAGTTTACTGCTGAAAATTACGTAATAGCCTGGAGTTTATTAGAGAACAGGTTTAATAATAATAGATTACTCGTCCAAAACCATGTTAAAGCTTTGTTCTCCTTACAGTCTTTGCACAAAGAATCCGCATCTCATATTCGTAAATTTATAGATAATATATTAAAAAATATTCGCGCTCTTAAAAGTTTAGACGAGCCCACCGATCAATGGGATACTTTAATAATATACCTTATTGTCACTAAGATGGACTCAACTACAGAGAAAGAGTGGGAAAGTCATAAAAGTGCACTCTCAAAATTGCAAAGTCACGTTAATAACAAATTAACATTAAACGATTTAATTACATTTCTTACCGATAGGGCGGACATGTTAGAATCTATAGGTACTCATGATTCGGGTAAGAAAACGTCCGATGGTTCCGTAAAGAAATCATCCAATCATTCAAAGCATGCTAGCTCACACAGTTACGTTGCAACGCGTAATAGTAATAATAAATCGTCTCAAAAACTTAATTCGAACGATTCAAAACGTTACCAAAGATGTAACATGTGTAAAGAAAACCATCCTCTTTATTCGTGCGGTAAATTCATTGACCTTCCTATGAAGGACAAATTATTATTCTTAAATGAGAACAAACTCTGTAACAATTGTTTGCGTGCTGGACATACAGTGTCTCATTGCTGGTTCGGTGCATGCAAGCTATGTAATCGTAAACACCATTCGCTTCTTCATGGTGAGTGCTGTGATAGCACGTCAAAGTCGGTAGCGCCACACGACGCGGAAGCGCCGGTGACGTCACAATCCTGTCGCAAGTCCGAAGCAACGGGCAACGCACACAGTACAGCACTACACAGTGCGTCAACTTCAACGCGTCAACAAGTTGACAGTGGGTATTCGTTTCAGAAACCCGTTATTCTTTCGACTGCATTATTAGAAATTTCTGATCGTGATAACAACTATCACACTATTCGTGCTATTTTAGATAATGGTAGCCAACACTCATTTATCACAAAATCGTTATGCGATAAATTAAAAATTCGTTTGATACAGTCCACAGTACAAGTCGCAGGGGTAGGAAATTCGGTAACCCAATCTACACAATCATGCAAAATGCAGTTGCGATCTAAAAATAGTGAATATAGTACGTATTTAAATTGTCTCGTTCTACCTTGCATTACCGCAACGTTACCGTCCGTTACTCATAATATCGCGAAATTTATGATTCCAAAACACGTATCACTCGCCGATCCTGATTTTATGATGTCGAATAAAATCGACTTATTAATCGGCGCGGATAAATTTTGGGAACTTTTAAGTGAAGGTTTAATTCGACTTGCAAACGGCCCATACCTACAAAATACGAAGTTAGGTTGGGTGGTATCTGGTGTCGTACATAATACAAAATGTTCACGCGTTAATCGAGTCCAGTGTAATTTTACACACACGTACGACAACTTAGATTTACAACTCTCAAAATTTTGGGAATTAGAGGAGATAAGTTCAAATAATATTAGTATGTCTAAAGAAGAACATGATTGTGAAAATTTATTCGTAAAAACTACTACGCGTGATAATCATGGTCGTTTCTCGGTGCGTATGCCTCTCCGCAAATCAGCTGATGTACTAGGCGATTCATACTTGCAAGCCGAGAGTCGGTTCCTCGCGCTCGAACGCAAGTTGGGCCGATGCACACCGAGTTATAAAAAATTATATTACGATTTTATGCGGGAATATTTGGAACTCGGACATATGACTAAAATAGATAATTATAATACTATATCTCCACATTATTTCTTACCGCATCACGGTATATTTAGAGAACATAGTACAACTACGAAATTACGGGTAGTATTTGACGCAAGTGCTAAAACTACTTCCGGTCAATCTCTAAATGACATCCAATTAATTGGTCCGTCTTTACAAAATGATATTGTTGCTATTTTATTAAGATTTCGACAATATACCTATATTGCCTGTGCCGATGTCGCAAAAATGTACAGACAAATATTGATTCAACCTGACCAACAATATTTACAATTAGTTTTATGGAGAGAAAACTCGTCAGATGCGCTCGGTGTGTATCGGCTTAACACGGTTACCTACGGTACGGCGTCCGCGCCATACCTAAGCATGCGATGTTTACGTCAGCTGGCGTCGGAGTGCACAGATAACGAGATCGCTAATATTATTTACAAAGATTTTTACGTTGACGATTTAATCACGGGTTGTGATGATAAAAAAGAATTAATAGATATTTGTAATAAAGTTTCTACGGTATTACAATCGGGTTGTTTCTGTTTACGAAAATGGTTATTCAATTTCGATTTATCAACTTTAAACGCGGCAAAGAATTTATCACTAGGTGAAACCTGTCAAAGTAAAACGTTAGGTTTAGGTTGGTTCGCAAATACAGATGAGTTATATTATACGACTAAACTTGAATTAACCGGTAGTCATGTCACTAAGCGCATTATGTTATCGGCAATCTCACAAGTTTATGACCCGTTAGGTCTCTTAGCGCCAATTATAATACTTGCAAAAATATTATTACAAAAATTATGGACGTATAAAATCGGATGGGACGATCCGGTACCTCATGATATTTTAATGCATTGGCAAAAATTCGTTGACACTCTTGGTTGTTTAGGTAAATTACGTATACCACGTCAAGTCATAAATAGCAAAATGCAATATATTGAATTACACATATTTACTGATGCCTCTCAGAGTGCTTACGGCGCTTGTGCTTACGTGCGTTTGTATTCGGATGATAATAATACCAATGTATCCGTAGCTTTATTATGCGCTAAGTCGAAAGTCGCGCCAGTCAAACCAATAACTATACCGCGTTTAGAGCTGTGTGGGGCATTATTAGGTGCGAAGTTGTACGCAAAAATTATAAATTCACTTCGTTCAAAATTTACAAATATTTATTTTTGGTCCGATTCCACAATCGTGTTGGGATGGCTACGAATGTCACCTAATAATCTTAAAACATTTGTACAAAACAGGGTGGCTCAAATTAATGAGCTCACTGGTAGTTTACCATGGTTACACGTAGGAAGTAAATCTAACCCAGCTGACTTGGTGTCACGCGGGGTCACGCTGGACGCGCTGCAAACAGCTGATATTTGGTGGTACGGCCCGGCATTTTTGCACGAACGACTGTGTAATTTTAGTTATGATCATAGTTGTCATAATATTAATTTTAACGAATTACCCGATATTAAAACTACCTCACTGTTAGTTAATAAAAAATATGAGAATACGTTTTCATTTGAGAGATTCTCTTCTTTTACTCGTATGAAGCGTGTCTTTGCTTACATGTTACGTTTTATTAATAACGTTCGTAATAAAATAAAGTTAAATCGGAAATACGGCCCGCTTCAAGTAGATGAGTTAAATAAATCTATTATTAAATTGACTCAAATGTCACAAAACCAATCGTTTCCTGATCTCGATATTTCCTCAAAGGGGAATGTAACCTTAAAGGCTACGCGTACTATTGCGAGTCTTAATATATTTGTTGATAAGGATAACATTATTAGAGTTGGAGGTAGATTAAATAATTCTTTAAATTTTTCATATAATAAAAAACATCCCGTCCTGTTGTGTAGTAAACATATCTTTACACGTTTGCTATTTGAATATGAGCATAGGCGCCAGCTTCATGCAGGTCCTCAATTATTGTTAGCCAGTATACGAGAAAACTGGTGGCCCCTCAGAGGCCGCAATCTGGCTAGAAATGTTGTACATACATGTGTGACATGTACTCGTATTAAAGGTAAAACTGTTTCGGTTCAAATGGGTAACTTACCTACAGAACGACTGGAACCAGGTTATCCGTTTATAAGGTGCGGTGTAGACTATGCTGGACCCATGTTTATTTTGAACCGTAAAGGGAGGGGTGCTAAACTGGAAAAATGCTATATTTGTTTATTCATTTGTTTCTCAACGCGTGCAATTCACTTAGAATTAGTTACTGATTTAACTACTGATGCTTATATATTAACTCTAAAACGGTTTATGTCTCGACGGGGTAAACCCGTTGAAATATTTTCTGACAATGGTAAGAATTTCGTTGGTGCAATGAAGGAACTTGCACAATTTTTAAAGAACAATAGTGATAATATTATAGAGATTTTAGCTAATGATAATATAAAATTTAATTTCATACCTCCATATACACCGCATTTTGGGGGATTGTGGGAGGCAGGAGTAAAGTCTTGCAAATATCATATCCGTCGTGTTATTGGCAACACGAACTTAACTTACGAGGAGTTTAGCACGATATTAACTCAAATCGAGGCCGTCCTAAATTCTCGACCTATGTACCCACTGTCCGCAGACCCAACTGACCTTTTTCCTCTCAGCCCTTCTCTGTTTCTGATTGGCCGACCGCTCACCGCACACGCCAGCCCAGACCTGACGACTGCAGCTTCACATCGCCTGTCCCGTTACGACCGTGTGGAACAGATGCGCCAGCAGTTCTGGCAGAGATGGTCAAAGGAGTACATAGCGGAGCTTCAGACTAGAACGAAGTGGAAGACAAGTAAGGAAGAACTGGTACCTAATACTCTTGTACTCATCAAGGAAGATAACCTTCCCCCCCTCAAGTGGCGCTTGGGAAGAATTCTTCATACATTCCCCGGGCAAGATGGCCTGTCACGTGTCGCAGACATCAAAACGGCGACCGGGACGGTGCGAAGGGCATTCTCTAAAATATGTCCTTTGCTACCACAAGAAGACGAAGAGAAGATGAGTCCACAACAGTCATCATAAATGTCAACACCATCGGTACTTCGTTGGAAGCAGGATCTTCCAAGGCCGGGGGCATATGTTAACGCCATCTATCGGCGCAATACAAAGGATGCAATACGGCACACCATCTAGCGGGGTGTATGCGCTCTTCTAATACGTCATATACTTCATCGAATACGTCATGAGTGAACGAGGACGGCGCAGCGAGCGGCGGTTGGTCGGCGGCGAGCGACTCGCGCTGCATTCGGTCCGTTCGGTCTCCGCTTCTTCATCATTCATCGGACACTGCTTTCTGGTCGGCCGCCAAAAATTGTAAGTCGATGGTAGTCGGTACACCACGACAATAAATTCTTTCTGTAAAGTAATAAACGTTAAAACTGTTAAAAATAATAAAAGAATCATCATTGAAGAGAGCCTGACCTCAACCCTCACACAACTAAATTACAAAACACTATCAATATGGCGAAATGTAGTTTCGGAAAAGAAAAGCTAGAATTTTTAGGTTACGAGGTCATGGCATCAGGAATCAGACCATTACCAGATAAAGTTCAGGCAATAATCGATTTCCCAAAACCCAAAACGGTAGATCAGTTACGGCGTTTCTTGGCAATGGTAAATTTTTATAGGTCAAGCCTACCTAGGGCAGCGGAATATCAATCTGTGTTGAATAAGTATTTACAGAATGTTAAAAAAAAAATAAGTCTATAATTGATTGGTCGCAAGAGGCAGACATTGCGTTTGCGAAATGCAAAACTAGCCTACAGAATGCAACTGTGTTATCGTATCCGGTGATGAACGCTGAGCTTGCTATATGGGCGGACGCGTCGAACGACTGTGTTGGTGGCGTGTTGCAAGTCAAGGTTGACTCACACTGGTGCCCGTTAGGTTATTTTTCTAAGAAACTCAGTGATGTGCAACTAAAATATAGCACATATGACAGGGAGCTTTTAGCTATCTATTTAGCGGTACAGCATTTTCGTTATATGGTAGAAGGCAGATCATTTACAATTTATACGGACCATAAGCCATTAGTTTATGCGTTCACACAAAAACCCAGTGATAAAGAGACAACTAGACGCGTCAGACAACTTATGTTTATCAGTGAGTTTACAACAGATCACATCAGCGGTAATGACAATACTGTAGCGGATGCACTGTCTCTGGTTGACACTATCACATGCCCGACAGCGCTCGATTTCAGCGAATTAGCATTAGCGCAACGGACTGACGACGAGCTGACGTTACTCTTATCGGCAGAACACAAATTGATGCAATTTAAGCGAATTATTTTACCCGACTGTCAAAGTAAGGTAATGTGCGAAGTATCTACTAGGGTTGCAAGGCCATATCTACCAGTAGCTTTTAGGAAAAGGGCATTTCAGGCTGTGCATAGTTTGTCCCACCCAGGAATTCGTACTACTCGGAAATTAGTGACGTCTAAGTATTTTTGGCCGAACATGAACACAGACGTAGGAAAGTGGCCCAAAACCTGTGTTCAATGCCAAAAGTCGAAGGTAATACGTCATACTGTATCGGGACTAGGACAATACGAAAACAGTGGACGATTTGAGCACATACATGTTGATCTAGTAGGACCATTGCCTACGTCACCTGATGATTATAGGTATTGCCTTACGGTGGTTGATAGGGCGACAGGCTGGCCGGAAGCTTTTGTAATTAGGGACATTCACGCTAGCACGGTAGCCAAGACGTTGTACGAAGGCTGGATTACGAGGTACGGTTGCCCGGTAAGGGTTACTACAGACCAGGGCAGGCAATTTGAGAGTAGCTTGTTTAATGAGTTGATGAAATGTTTAGGAATAAATAAATTAAGAACTACAGCGTATCACCCGCAAGCGAACGGCACTGTAGAAAGGTTTCATCGGGTGTTAAAGGCAGCACTGATGGCCAGAAGGGACAGTGGCACGTGGGTTGAAGAGTTGCAGACAGTTCTGTTTGGGTTACGCGCGACACCGCGGAGCGACACTGGTGTCAGTGCCGCGGAATTAGCATTTGGAAAGACATTGCGGTTACCCGGCGATTTTTACGGTGACAATAGCATGAGCGTCAGCGATTCAAACGAATATGTTAGCAAAATTAGGAATATTATCGAAAACCTTAGGCCAAGACCGACGAAACAGAGAGATGCGAGGACTATTTTTGTGCATTCAGATTTACACACTTGTTCACATGTTTTTGTGAGAGTAGATCTGGTTAAAAGATCCTTACAACCTCCTTATGACGGCCCATATCAGGTTTTAGAGAGGAAGGAAAAATATTTCTTGTTACAAATAGCAGATAAGCGTGTAATAATATCAATAGAATTAAAACCGTCATACGTAGTTAACGAAGGAACCCTTCCACTAAAACAGCAGGAAAAAGATAGTGTTGTAATTAATCCTAATAATAAAATGTTTAGTGATAAGACTAGTAGTTCTAAGCGTGTAACTTATACCACACACAGTGGTAGAACGGTTAGGCAGCCGATAAGATTTGTAAAATAAAACTATGTTGTAACTTAAGTACAGTGAGCCATAATGTTACGAATAAGTGGGTTTGATTCCTGCCTAGAAAAAAAACAAAACAACGATTTTATTTAAGCAATTTGTTAAATTAATAATATAAGTTTTAGGTGTACGATATCAAACAACAAGTACCTATGTAACACTTTAATTGTTTTGCATATTGACAATTTTGAAGCATGTTGTAATAAACAATGAAATAATGTAATTCTTGCATGTTAACGTACCTATGTTTTTCTAGGTCAACGAAATGTAAAAGTTTCATAAAGAATTACTGACTAAGATAAATTATAATTATTACAGAATGATCTTAATCTATAGAAATAGTATTTTAGCATTAAACGTAATTTATTCATTGTATGAATAAGACCTACAATTATTAAGAATAAAATATCTCTGTAATTAAAATGGGTTGGGGCCAAAGTAAACCACAGCAGAGCAATGTAGCTTTAGCGCAAACGGTGTCTAATGAGACGATTGGACAAAGAGTTGGATCTTTGGAAATTATTGTGATTGTGTGCGCTGTTCTCATGGGATTTTTGATACTGTATTTGATCAGAAGCCAGTGTAAGAAACGGGTACGAGGCTGGTTTCAGAAGGAAGCGGTCGTGGCCGGTTGGAGCCCACCCGTAGTAAAGGTGCAAACAGTGCCGCCACCGACTGTACCCCGTAACCCAGATGTGTATTAGTGTTGAGTGTTTAAAAACATAGTATTGTGTTGTGTCGTATGTGCGTCGTGTTATTTTTCATAAATACGTATCATGATCTTCTTCAACATAAAATAGGATTGTGTAATGTTATAATAATAGTGTTTGGATTAAATAAAAACAATGTAATTAGACATACATTTTCATAATAATATCGATACTGGAAATATGAAAAAAAAAATAAAAAAAAAAAAAATAAAAAAAAAAATAAAAAACATTTATTTCAGGTAGACCATTAAACCCATATTCAATATAAAACAGACAAAACAAGAACATGAACAAGAACATAAAGTAACAATTTGTCATCAATTAACTCAAATTTATTACATTTAGATTATCTATACATATAATAAATCTGTAGAAAAGTCATTTTTGTACATTGAAGAAATTGAAACAAAAAATAGCCAGCGTGTGAAAAGATAAGTAACAGAACCCATTTCCATCATTTTTGAAATTTTTGTCTGTTTGTCTGTTTGTCTGTTTGTCTGTTTGTTTGTGCGCACATCACGTAAAATCTACGAATTCAATGCTGACAATGTTTATATACAAAAATTATACGCAACTTGAGGATTAACTTAGTTTTTGTTTCATCGAAATCGGTTCACTCTATCAAAAGATATGATTAATTTAGTGAGTTCAAGAAGTAAAATATTACGTTACGCAATTAAGTATAGTACTTGCAACGACATCTTAAGACTAAAAATAGAACTA
The DNA here is from genome assembly GCA_951329385.1 of Polia nebulosa. Lineage (NCBI taxonomy): Eukaryota > Metazoa > Arthropoda > Insecta > Lepidoptera > Noctuidae > Polia > Polia nebulosa. Next base: position 13,479,812 of record OX589609.1, on the reverse strand, counting down.
ATGTTGATAGTTGAAATCTAAATCCGATAGATGGCGTTGTGCAAATGACGTCATTTTCTGAATCGCGGTGTTAAGATTTTCCGCGCGAGGATGACGTCCACCGTGTTTACTAGGCAAATTGGGTTTCGTTAGGTGTCTTAAAAGTTCTTGCGTGTGTCGTAAAAGTTCTTTGGTTGCTTGGTTTATCGATTTTCTAAATTGGTCGAAAAAAAAGTATTTGCTTATCTTATTGGTTTCGTTTGGTCAACTTTGGTCATTGGTTTGAAGTACGAAGTAAAGATTGTATTTGATTTACTTCGTAGTTTGAATCCAATAGTGCCAATCGTTATACAGTAAGTTAGTGTTGCCAATTCGTTGAGTCACGACCACGAACAGACGATACGTTGTCACACTAGACTGTTCGACGCACCGATCTTTTAAGTTTGTAGGCTATTCAGTCATAAGTGTTGTTAGTTTTGTTTATTGCTTTAATTTTCCTTGAAAATGCCTCAAAGAAAAAAAACTAACCTTTCGCTGCGTAGCCGAAATGCGAAAAGGATGAGACTTTGTAGGTCTCAGGAATCGGAAGAAGATCGTGAAGCACGGTTATCTGCTAACCGAGAGCACATCGCTCTTTCACGTGAATCGGAAACGTTCACCGAAAGGGAGTCACGTTTAAGTTCACAAAGAACACGGACCGCGACTTTGCGGTCTCAAGAGAGTATCCAGGAACGCGAAGACCGGCTGTCTGCTGATCGGGAGCGCCACTCTCTCTCACGTGAGTCAGAGACATTCACAGAAAGGGAGTCGCGCTTAAGTTCGCAAAGAACTCGGACCGCGACTTTGCGTTCTCAAGAGAATATCCAGGAACGCGAAGTTCGGCTGTCTGCTGATCGGGAGCGCCAGTCTCTCTCACGCGAGTCAGAGACTTTCACAGAAAGGGAGTCGCGCTTAAGTTCGCAAAGAACTCGGACCGCGACTTTGCGTTCTCAAGAGAATATCCAGGAACGCGAAGTTCGGCTGTCTGCTGATCGGGAGCGCCAGTCTCTCTCACGCGAGTCAGAGACTTTCACAGAAAGGGAGTCGCGCTTAAGTTCGCAAAGAACTCGGACCGCGACTTTGCGTTCTCAAGAGAGTATCGAGGAACGCCAAGCACGTCTGTCATCTGACCGAGAGCGACACGCTCTCTCGCGCGAGTCTGAATCTCTCTCCCAAAGAGAAGAACGATTACAAATAGCTAGACATAACTATGTAGGTGTACAAAGAAACAATGAAAGTTATCTTGCATCTGAAAGGGAAAGAATAGATGAACTAAGACGAGCAGAAACAGCAGAACAACGTCAATCTCGCCTAGAAATAGAACGAGCTCGATACCATATGAATAGAGAAACAAATAGCGGAGCTGATGAGTCCATGGAAAATGACGATGCAAATATTTTATTACCTTGGGACAATAGGGAAAAATCAGGGTTCACATATTCGTCTAGAATTAATTATGCTGGCTTTACTTTCGTGGGTGACATGAGAGAAATTTGTAATTTTTGTCATGCTTTGAAATGGAGGAAAGAGACAGATGGAATGTGCTGCTCAAATGGAAAAATTGTTCTTCCAAATTTCCAAGATCCACCACACTTACTTAAAAGTCTCCTGAATGGCGATCATCCCCAGTCGAACCGTTTTTTGGATAATATTCGTTTATATAACAGTGCTTTCCAAATGACTTCCTTTGGGGCAAAACAAATAACGGAAGGACCGTTCATGCCAACCTTCAAAGTACAAGGTCAAGTTTATCACCTTATTGGATCTTTGCTGCCAGAAAATGAACCCAAATTTCTCCAAATTTATTTTGTATCCGATTACACGCAACAGCTCAATGTTAGAAATCACAATTTTCCCCAGCTCAATGCTGAGCTTTTGGGTCAACTTCAAGAATTGCTGCATCACGTTAACCAGTACGTTCGTGAATTCAAAGCTGCATTGGAGTCAATTCCACAAGGCAGCAATGATTTCAAAATTGTTATAAGTGCCGATAGACGTCCTGTGGGTGAACACCGTGGAAGACACAATGCACCCGTCGCAGATGAAGTTGCAGTTGTTTTAGTCGACCAGGAGTGTGAGAGACGTGATATCGTGTTGCGTACACGCGACGATCGCCTTCAACGCATTTTGGAAACCCACCGAGCTTACGACGCCCTGCAATATCCACTAATTTATTGTCATGGTGAAGATGGGTACAATTTTGGGCTGTACCAAGTGAACCCTACTACGAGAGTCACTAATTATCAAAAAAAAATATCTGCTCAACAATACTATTCCTACCTTTTACAAATAAGGCAAAACAGTTTCGTATATTTGCAACGATTTCGTGGTTTGTTCAGCCAATTTATTGTGGACATGTACGCAAAAATAGAAACTGAACGTTTAGTGTATATTCGCACTAACCAGCGACGGTTACGCGCTGAAGAATACGTGCACTTGCGGGACGCCATGCAATCAGATAATAACGTCGAAAACTTGGGTCGATTGGTTATTTTGCCATCCAGTTTCACAGGCGGTCCGCGGTATATGCACGAACGAACGCAAGATGCTTTTTGTTACGTCCGTAAATACGGCCGGCCGGACCTTTTTATAACATTTACAACAAATCCAAAGTGGACGGAGATTTGCCAGGCACTTCTCACAGGACAGGCGTCATACGACAGACATGACATTATTGCTAGGATTTTTCATTTAAAACTCAAAGTCTTGATTAATCTACTTACAAAGGAGAAAGTTTTCGGTTCAACTCTTTGTTTTATGTATAGCGTCGAGTGGCAAAAGCGTGGTTTACCCCACGCGCACATTCTTCTGTGGCTGGAAGAAAAAATTCGTCCCGATGCTATAGACAGTGTCATAAGTGCAGAATTTCCGGACTATAATGCAGATCCGATTTTGCATGACATAGTAAAAACACATATGGTTCACGGGCCATGTGACCTCTTAAACAGGGAATCACCGTGCATGAAAGATGGTCAATGCTCAAAAAAATACCCCAGAGCACTGAAAGAACTAACTATGGCTGGGGAAAATGGGTATCCGCAATACCGGCGAAGATCACCGTCACAAGGTGGTTTCACAGCTACTGTCAGATTCCGTGGACAAGAAATAATTCTAAATAATAGTTGGGTGGTACCGTATTCTCCAGTTTTGCAAACGCTTTTCAAGCACACATTAATGTTGAAATTTGTAATAGCGTCGAATCTATAAAATATATATGTAAATATGTTAATAAAGGTAGTGATCAAGCCATGATAGCACTAAGAAATAACAACCAATTTGATGAAGTGACAAGGTATCAATCTGGCCGATACATAAGCTCTTCGGAGGCAGTTTGGCGCATTTTGAGTTTCCCTATTCATGAAAGGTATCCGCCAGTCATCCATCTTGACGTGCACCTGGAAGGCGGGCAGCGAGTTTACTTTCAGCCAGAAAATGTGGCAGAAAGAATGAACAACCCAAGACAAACCACCTTGCTCGCATTCTTTCGCCTTTGCGAAAGAGACAATTTCGCTAAGTCTCTGTTGTACAATGAAGTGCCACATTATTATACTTATAACAAGCAGCAAGGTGTTTTTAATCGCAGGAGACGTGGAACTGCTGTAGAAGGCGAGTCCGGCATTTTTAAAGAACACGTGATTGGAAGAGTATACACGGTGCACCCAAATAATGCAGAGTGTTATTATTTACGCCTTCTTCTTCACACAGTGCGAGGACCTACTTCTTTTGCTGAGCTCCGCAAAGTGGACGATATAGAATATCCCACATTTCAAGCTGCTTGCCGCGCACGGCATTTATTAGATGGCGATCAGCATTGGGATGATGCTTTAGCCGAAGCATGCGTCAGTGATAGTCCACATCGTTTGCGCCATTTATTTGCCATTTTGTTGACATTTTGTGGCCTATCGGACGCTGGGCAGTTGTGGCAAAAATATAAAGACGCGTTTGCCGAAGATTTTTTGAGACAGCAAAATATAAATAGTGAAACTTCTGACCAAGTACGTGAAAGCTGCCATAATAGGGCTTTGCTGGCTATACAAGATATAGTTACAAGTATAGGAGGGAACCCCCTCAGTCAATACGGCTTGCCGACACCGACAGTTGGTGGGGAACGAATTAATAGGGAGTATACATCTGAAATAAATTACAACCCCGAAGAGTTAGCAGAAATATTGCGAAATGGCTGTTCAAATTTGACGTCAGAACAACGTCAAATCTTTGATAGAGTATGCTGTAGTGTAGAACATTCATTAGGAGAAATGCTGTTTTTAGATGCACCTGGTGGAACAGGTAAAACTTTCCTCACTAAAGTTATCTTGGCTCAAATAAGGAGCCAAAACAAAATTGCCCTTGCCGTCGCTTCCTCAGGAATAGCTGCCACTTTATTACCAGGAGGAAAAACTGCACATACAACATTTAAAATACCAATCGACTTGGACCGCACAGAAAACCCTGTTTGCAACGTGTCTCGCAATAGTGATAAAGCAAGGGTTTTACGCGATTGCGCCCTTATCGTTTGGGACGAGTGTACGATGGCAAATCGTAAAGCTGTGGAAGCTGTAGATAGAACGTTGCGAGATATAAGACAAAATGACCGACCGATGGGAGGCTTAACGGTGCTATTCTGTGGAGACTTCAGGCAGACACTCCCTATAATACCCAGAGGAACGAGGGCCGATGAAATAGGTGCCTGTTTAAAGAGCTCTATTTTATGGCGTAGTGTCATATTAACTAATTTGAGCTTTAATATGCGAGCATATTTGGGAGGTGACGCAAACGCGCAGGTTTTCTCAAATTTACTACTTCAAATTGGTAACGGCACATACCCGACTCAAGAAGGAGGTAAAGTAACTTTAGTCGAAAGCCTGTGTTCTTCTGTTGCCTCACAGCAGGAACTCATTTCCTCTGTATACGGAGATCCATCAGAGATCTCGAACCATGACGCTGCTTGGCTATGCCAACGAGCTATTTTGGCACCTCGCAACGACCAAGCAGCAGCAATAAATTCTCAAATATTGGTACATGTTTCTGGAGAAAGTAGGGAATATTTATCTATTAACACGGTTTTAGAAGAAGGAGATGCCACCCACTATCCAGTAGAGTTTTTAGACTCTCTAAATACACCAGGTCTTCCAGCACACAAAATTTATTTAAAAGTCGGAGTACCAATCATTCTACTCAGAAATTTAAGCCCACCAAAACTATGCAATGGAACTCGGTTGAGAGTAACAAATCTCCAACGAAATGTCATCGAAGCCGAAATCTTAACAGGTTGCGGCTCCGGTGATGTTGTTTTCATTCCCAGGATACCCATTATCCCCAATAATTTTCCGTTTACTTTCAAACGTGTGCAATTTCCTGTAAGCCTCTGTTACGCTATGACTATTAATAAAGCCCAAGGCCAGACGTTATCCGTTGCGGGTGTAGACCTTACTTTTGATTGTTTTTCACACGGCCAACTCTATGTTTCTCTATCACGTGTTAGCAACCCAAACAACCTTTTTGTATATGCTCCGGGTAATTCCACCGCTAACATAGTATATAGAGAAGCATTAACGTAATCAACTATACCAAAGTCAGGACTCTTATCTAAATCATCAAAAAGGTGATATACTCTTATCTAAACGACGTTGTTTTGTTCTCGACAACCACGCGAACGAAGTCGCGGGCACAGCTAGTATGTTAATAAAGGTAGTGATCAAGCCATGATAGCACTAAGAAATAACAACCAATTTGATGAAGTGACAAGGTATCAATCTGGCCGATACATAAGCTCTTCGGAGGCAGTTTGGCGCATTTTGAGTTTCCCTATTCATGAAAGGTATCCGCCAGTCATCCATCTTGACGTGCACCTGGAAGGCGGGCAGCGAGTTTACTTTCAGCCAGAAAATGTGGCAGAAAGAATGAACAACCCAAGACAAACCACCTTGCTCGCATTCTTTCGCCTTTGCGAAAGAGACAATTTCGCTAAGTCTCTGTTGTACAATGAAGTGCCACATTATTATACTTATAACAAGCAGCAAGGTGTTTTTAATCGCAGGAGACGTGGAACTGCTGTAGAAGGCGAGTCCGGCATTTTTAAAGAACACGTGATTGGAAGAGTATACACGGTGCACCCAAATAATGCAGAGTGTTATTATTTACGCCTTCTTCTTCACACAGTGCGAGGACCTACTTCTTTTGCTGAGCTCCGCAAAGTGGACGATATAGAATATCCCACATTTCAAGCTGCTTGCCGCGCACGGCATTTATTAGATGGCGATCAGCATTGGGATGATGCTTTAGCCGAAGCATGCGTCAGTGATAGTCCACATCGTTTGCGCCATTTATTTGCCATTTTGTTGACATTTTGTGGCCTATCGGACGCTGGGCAGTTGTGGCAAAAATATAAAGACGCGTTTGCCGAAGATTTTTTGAGACAGCAAAATATAAATAGTGAAACTTCTGACCAAGTACGTGAAAGCTGCCATAATAGGGCTTTGCTGGCTATACAAGATATAGTTACAAGTATAGGAGGGAACCCCCTCAGTCAATACGGCTTGCCGACACCGACAGTTGGTGGGGAACGAATTAATAGGGAGTATACATCTGAAATAAATTACAACCCCGAAGAGTTAGCAGAAATATTGCGAAATGGCTGTTCAAATTTGACGTCAGAACAACGTCAAATCTTTGATAGAGTATGCTGTAGTGTAGAACATTCATTAGGAGAAATGCTGTTTTTAGATGCACCTGGTGGAACAGGTAAAACTTTCCTCACTAAAGTTATCTTGGCTCAAATAAGGAGCCAAAACAAAATTGCCCTTGCCGTCGCTTCCTCAGGAATAGCTGCCACTTTATTACCAGGAGGAAAAACTGCACATACAACATTTAAAATACCAATCGACTTGGACCGCACAGAAAACCCTGTTTGCAACGTGTCTCGCAATAGTGATAAAGCAAGGGTTTTACGCGATTGCGCCCTTATCGTTTGGGACGAGTGTACGATGGCAAATCGTAAAGCTGTGGAAGCTGTAGATAGAACGTTGCGAGATATAAGACAAAATGACCGACCGATGGGAGGCTTAACGGTGCTATTCTGTGGAGACTTCAGGCAGACACTCCCTATAATACCCAGAGGAACGAGGGCCGATGAAATAGGTGCCTGTTTAAAGAGCTCTATTTTATGGCGTAGTGTCATATTAACTAATTTGAGCTTTAATATGCGAGCATATTTGGGAGGTGACGCAAACGCGCAGGTTTTCTCAAATTTACTACTTCAAATTGGTAACGGCACATACCCGACTCAAGAAGGAGGTAAAGTAACTTTAGTCGAAAGCCTGTGTTCTTCTGTTGCCTCACAGCAGGAACTCATTTCCTCTGTATACGGAGATCCATCAGAGATCTCGAACCATGACGCTGCTTGGCTATGCCAACGAGCTATTTTGGCACCTCGCAACGACCAAGCAGCAGCAATAAATTCTCAAATATTGGTACATGTTTCTGGAGAAAGTAGGGAATATTTATCTCTTAACACGGTTTTAGAAGAAGGAGATGCCACCCACTATCCAGTAGAGTTTTTAGACTCTCTAAATACACCAGGTCTTCCAGCACACAAAATTTATTTAAAAGTCGGAGTACCAATCATTCTACTCAGAAATTTAAGCCCACCAAAACTATGCAATGGAACTCGGTTGAGAGTAACAAATCTCCAACGAAATGTCATCGAAGCCGAAATCTTAACAGGTTGCGGCTCCGGTGATGTTGTTTTCATTCCCAGGATACCCATTATCCCCAATAATTTTCCGTTTACTTTCAAACGTGTGCAATTTCCTGTAAGCCTCTGTTACGCTATGACTATTAATAAAGCCCAAGGCCAGACGTTATCCGTTGCGGGTGTAGACCTTACTTTTGATTGTTTTTCACACGGCCAACTCTATGTTTCTCTATCACGTGTTAGCAACCCAAACAACCTTTTTGTATATGCTCCGGGTAATTCCACCGCTAACATAGTATATAGAGAAGCATTAACGTAATCAACTATACCAAAGTCAGGACTCTTATCTAAATCATCAAAAAGGTGATATACTCTTATCTAAACGACGTTGTTTTGTTCTCGACAACCACGCGAACGAAGTCGCGGGCACAGCTAGTATTAATTAAGTTTAAATTAAATTCAGATTAAATTATTACATTCAGATTAAATTACTAAAATCTCAAAATTGAACGTCAATTTAACATAAAAAAACAAAAGAAAAATACAAATAAATGTCAGAATAAAATATCAGATGTCAATTACAATTAAATAATTAGGTAATGAAATGCCATAAACACAGAATTTAAATAAAAAAAACGTAAGAAACAATTTGAAATAACGTAAGGGACAAAACTAAGGTTTTCAGGAGAGCAAAAATAAGATATTTATCTTACAAAACTGGCTATAATTTTTTAACTATATGTTTTATGTAAAAAGTGTCTAAGACAAAGTTTCTTGGATTTCTTTATTCTTTGCAGCTAAACTAGTTAAAAATCAATAAAACCTGCAGTTTCAAAGATAGCATGTCCCTTACGTTAAATAACAATGAATACGAGTGATATACGTTTACAAAATTTTAGATGTAAATAAACGGCATTGATGTATGGGACACTTAAGGAAATAAACATTTAGAGTTTTTCAAAGTAAAGGTCTCTTAATTTTACACTCTACATTGTTAATGCTGTTAACAAATATAAAAAATAGAATTTTATACATTCGTGACATACTATGCATATGTAATACAGTTTAAAACTACTTGCTGACTCATAGGGATAAAAAATAAACGAATAAAATAGATCAAAACTTTTATTTGTGCTCACTAATCCTCTTTTATAAACGCAATTTAGGTACTCTCAAAAATTATGTTAAGTATAACATTATTAAATTCTGTTTTAAATCACAATAAAAAATAGTAGCTATTTTGGCAGCTTACTAAGATTAGACTCATTGTCTCAAAAGAAATATAATTTTTACAAAAAAAATAAAGAAAATCAACAAATCAGTCTTCTTAAGTAAATAGTAATAATTAAACATAAAAAAAAATAACTTCTTCCTTAATAGAAAGCCTACAGTTAAATTGAAAAAGTCTCAAAAATTAGTCATTATCTTTATCAGTCTCATCATCGTCGGTGTCATTGAGCCTATCTTTAATTATACTCTTATTAGGAAGATTCAAATATTCATTGTGAAACCTATTTGGAATTATACCATTGTCACATAATTTTTTGAGATCTTTAAACTTTGGAACTGAAATTGGCAGTCTTTCCTTATACATAAATGGTAAGCTGTCTATGCTACTGGGCACAGCTAGATTTCTGGTACTTTCTAATTCGAATTGATCATTCTTTGCAAGGCCCTTGCCCTTTCCTTTACCCTTCACTGTCCTTCTTCCAGTTTGCATTTCTTTGCAGAGTTCTATTTTGTGAGTAGTGCCATCCTCTAACATCGTATATTTTACTTCCACTATCTTTAAGTTCGATTTTTGAAATGTACATATTCGAATTTTCTTGAAATGCAGGTCTTTGTTTTTGAGAGTAGCAGGAGTAAAAACTGATTCAGCAAAATCATTGAAATCAAAGAAATCCTGATGTCCTAACACATTTACTCGATAAGCATGAGGTCTTTTTCTGGCTGATTCCATAAATGATGGCCACTGGGAAGGTCCCCAAACAATCAGGGGGTCGATTCTACTAACAAAATTGTTCAAAAATCACAATAGAATCGTAATAGAATCATGACTTTTAAGCGTTTTCTCATTCTACTTATGCACAACGATCCGACTGCGGTTACGTTTTAGTTTTCGCCAACGATCTATCGAAACAATCTCAAAATCTATTCTGTTATCAAACAAAATCGAACATGAGTGACAGATCAACCGCCGCAGTTTGGTTTTGGTTCGATTGTAACAAGTGTCAAAAATGTCAAAAACCGCAGTTTGGTTTTCGTTCGATTATAACAAGTGTCAAAAATGTTAAAATTATCATTTTGACATTTGTTACAATCGAACCAAAACCAAACTGCGGCGACTCATCTGTTGAAATTCGCGGTTGGGCATAAGTTAGTAAAGTATAACTTTTGCAGAATCGTTATAGGCTTGCTTTCATTTTCTTCATTAGAAGTAATGATGTTTTATATGGATTTCGTTGAACTTGCCCATGAGGTTGACGTTGGAAGGGTAAGAAAAAGAAATTTATCGTCAAGAGTACAAGCAATAATGCTTTTGACCATAAGCATCGTCAGTTCCGACTCTCCAAAGACCTCGTAAGAGCTTTCATTGAGGAGATCAGTCCTCACATGTCTTCGTTTTGACGGTATTGATACGGAAACAAAGGTAAATAAATAGTTAAGTACTTACTCGTTTTATTATGTGCCAGGTGTGTGTTACAATATGCTAAAGTATTCTCTATTGTCGTTTTAGATCTTGGTTGCACTGGCTTTTAATGTAACTGGTTCGTACCAAACACTGGTAGGCCAGTCGCAATGTCATGCCGTGTCACAACCCTCAGTTTCTCGAGCAATAAAACAAGTGACAGAGGTACTTTAATAAGCCACATTATTAAGAAGCATGTCAAATTTCCAAGCTCCAGGGAAGATCGTAATGAAATCAAAAGAGGGTAAGTATTACAATGTTTCTATTTCTGTTTGTATGTAGACCTTTTTTCTTTTCATGTGAGGTGCGAAATCATCCAATGACATCTCCCGATCTAGGGTGGAGCGGGAGGGCGTATCAGAGTCATACTGCGTAAAACCCACCCCTGTTCCTTCCTTGCCCTGAGTCCCCAGGGGCGAGGTAACTCTGTTTCGAATTTATCCTCAACTCCTGGGCAGGCATCGGCCATGACGGGCCGCGTCATGAATGCTGACAACTCTTTGAGGCGGGCGTGGAACACTACGCGCCGTCGACTCTGTTGTATACTACAGACCTAGACTTAGATCCTGATTAACTTGTCAGTTACCAAAAAAGCAGACAAATAAAACAAATAGATTGTGTCTTGTTACCCGTGTGCCATGGGACGTTGACACTTTAATATAATAATGTGTTGTTTTGCAGATTCTATAGAAAGTTTGGCGTTTCTGGAGCTTTAGGCTGCATTGATGGCACGCGTATTTATTTATTTATCCTTTATTTCAGGCAACTATGGCCCTTAAAACACAATACATATTTAGGTACAAAACAATAATTACTTACTAATACATATTTTATATTACTATTTATTTTATAATGCTATAGTTCCCCAAACACACATGATGAGCGCTACTTCAACAGAAAGGGTGATATCATTCCTTGAATCTTCTTTATAACCTTTAAAGAGACAGCAGTATGAACTAGTTTATTAGTAATATCATAAAACTTGTTTCAGATTTGCGACTCAGATGCCCGAATATTGTGTATAGACCCGAGTAACCCTGGCTCAACACATTATAGTGCTGCATGGAGTAACAATCCTCTAAAGTCAATCCTAGACGGAATGATTAGCACTACTGTTGAAGATTTTTATTTATTAGGTAATTATTTTGTTGCACTTAACTAAACAATATCGCTATAATTAAGGGGATTTTTACACTATCATATTTATATAGATCTATGAGAAATATTACTTTCTCATAGATAATGAGAAAGTAATATTTTCTTCTAAATGATAAATGAATGATAAATGATAAATGATAAATGATGTTTATTCAGTAAATAGGTTACAAGGAACACTTTTACACGTCAATGTTTTTTTGTCAGTTTAAGCTAGATGAGGCCGGTGTTTCCTAGCTGACTACCCTGAGAAGAAACACCGAAACAAACTCAGAGGTCAAAGTCTCTTTTAGTGTTCAAATCCATACAATGTGGACTGGTTAGATCCTATGAGAACCATGTACGTTTATGTCTGGGATGAGCTTTATGAAGAAAGCAACACACGAATTCGAGTGGACCTGTCCAGACAGTGCAAGCATTTGTCAGTCATCGCGAAGCTCAACTCAGAACTCTGAGGTGCTCAACGAACCGACGAACAATACCAAAGTAAGGACATTTGAGTAGGCCGCAAAAAATACTCAAACTGCCAGACAATCATAAAATCTACATGAATATAACGACATACATAGTTCTCGCATTCACATTATTCTATATGAGGACCATGCAGCTTAGTGTCTGTAGTGGTCTTTTGAAGAAAGAACCAAACATATTTGAGTGGACCTGTCCAGTCAGTGCAAGCATTTGTCAATAGTCGAATAGCTCAACTTAAAAACCACTAAGGAGACACCACCAAAGAAAAGACATTTGGGTAGGCCGCAAAAGTACTCAAACTGTCAGACAACGTTGAAAATTACTGTAAAAAGGAGGAGATAATAATAATAATAACCCACATAGTCCTCACATTTACAATAATTAAGTAATAAAAAAAAATAATAAAAATATAATACTTTACAAAGTAAATATTTGTGTCAAACAAAATAGTAATCATAATATGTCAATCAAAAAATAAAAATAAATATAATACTTAACAAAGTATTCAAGTCAAAAAAAAAAAAAATAATAAATATAAAATGTCAATAAAAAAATAAAATAAAAAATATAATACAATACTATACAAGTATTCATGTCAAAAACGAATATTAAAAAAAAATATATATATAAAAAAATTTTTCATCAGTAAGTAGTACATATGAAAACAATGGCTCATGTATATCATTGAAGCAGCTCAATCCCACGCCTTTTTGTCCTCAAGAAAGTCATTAATTGTGTAAAAAGCTTTCTGGCATAGCTTACGTTTAATAAATGATTTAAATTTATTTATGCTTAGTTCTTGAATTTGGCTAGGAAGTTTATTATAGAAACGTATACATTGACATCTAAACGAACCACCTATTTTTTTCTTGAGCCTGGTTTTTGGTACAATAAATTTGTGTTTGTTCCTAGTATTTATGCTATGGATATCACTGTATCTTTTAAACAGATTAATATTTTTATGTGCATACATGAGATTCTCATAAATATATTGAGAGGGAACAGTCATAATATTAATCTCTTTAAATTTGTCTCTGAGGGAGTGTCTGGGACTTAATTTATAAAAGAAACCTATTTTCTCAGGAGATTCAGGATTTCCTTTAAGACAAGCTATGATAACCCCAATTCTTAATGCTGCTCCAAACACTCCTGAGGCTTATTACACTGAGAAGCACGAGTACAAGAAATGTTGTAGAATGGTGTATTGGAATTTTAAAAACACAATTCAGGTATGCATTTTATTGTTTCTCTTATTTGATTATAAAATAATAATATTGTATATAATATTGCAATAGTTACAATTGTAATATTCATGTCTGTACATTATTTTCACAGGTGCTTGATAGAAGACAGAAAACTGCGCTATAAGCCAGAATTTGCAGCAAACAAATGCCTTTTGTGTACTGCACAACAACTCGCTACAATTAAGACTGGAGGACTTGGAGTTGGACAGTGAGGTCCTAGAAATAATAGAACAGGAGCGTGAGGAAAGAGATGATGCAGCCAGAATTTCTAAAAATCGGTCACGGCAGCGTCCGAATTACCTTTTAGAGCAAGGGGGTAATTACCAAGCAGCTTAAGTGCAACAGACTTGAAGGCAATAAATGAACTGAATTGTATTAGAATTTAAATATCATATCAGTATTGTATAATTTAGCTTTATTTGTTTTCCATTGTAATTAATGTGAGTATGTACTATGGTCTATTCCCAAAGTTTCTGATGAAAATGTTGACAAAGAGATCGGAGATATTAAGTTGAAACCTTTGAAATACAGATCAATGTGTTACATAGTCCTTTTAGGTAGTGATTGGTGTGGGAATATTACTTAATCCTTTTAAATAGAATTTAACCTAAACAGGGTTTGTTTACACTTTTATTATGTTAATGCTTTTGTATTTTGTGTATAAATAAAACATAATTTATCTTAACATTAAATTATTTATTAAGAACAGGATTTATAGAGCTAATAATATTCAATCATGTCTCATTATAAACCTGATGAAACACATTACACACAATGATTAATGTCCGGTGTGGTGGCTCAAAGTCAGAGTTAAAGTAATAGATAGAACAATCAGTCATCACCTCATCAGCCTGAAACAAACAGAATGTTTCCATTATTATAAAATCTTATAGCAAAGACATAAAAAAACGGAACCTGACAGCCTAAATTATTTACAATAATAATAAATACATACTATAGAATAATATTTTTGCCTAGTTGATGGTTAACTGCTAGAGAATGCCTAAGACATTAAGTCCGCCTTTGTACTTTTGTTGCATGAAGTGTAAATAAATAAATTAGAATAGACTCGCCCCATATTACATGGGACTTAAACTAAACATAACTGGCGAAATGTGGGTGTAGATACACATCTGCCTAACCCTTTTTTACAGACGTGATGTTATGTATAGAATAATAATTACATAATTTATTAGAGCATCAAAAACTCGTGATACATTCTATGAATTACTCATTATTTTAAAACAAAATATGACTTAAAACACTATATTTGAACATCCTGTTCCACTTTCATCTCTTCACAGTGGCGTATTCAAAAATTTTGGCGCCCCGGGCCAAATATTTATGCTGCCCCATAGTTAACAAAAAAGAGAATATTCTTTTTTGCTATTGCTTATTTAGAATTTGAGCTACACGATTTGGATCGGTAAGATTTTTTTGTGATAGACAAGAAGTTAAGGGATGGCAAGAAAAGTAGAAATAGCAGTGCTAATCCAACTTGAAAAATTGGCAGTGGGTAGCATTCCCCGCCCCTGGCAGTCTGCCGCCCCGGGCCATAGCCCTCTTGGCCTAAGGGTAAATACGCCACTGACTTCAGCATTAATAAACTTTAAATAAAAAAAATACATGATTAAAACACACAATTTTTGGAATAGGTAATTATTACATGAGTGATAAATATCTAATAACCTCAATTTCAAACTCTGGATCTTGACGGACTCCAGTAAGTGGTCTGGTATCCCTTCCTCTAAGGGCAGCAACTCTGTCCTCAAGAGGACTTAACTGTACTGTCCTGCTAGGCCCATCCGCAGTACCCCTACGGTTTATTTCAGCTAGTTTGGTCCACACCTTACAAATTTGTAATCATTCCAAAACTGAAATGAATAGAAAATGATTGTTATTATTGGTACGTTGGTATTTTTGAAGAATAGATAATATCACCTTGAAAACTTACCATCGACCAATCATTAGGTGTTCTGGCTACGCCTCCTTGCGTTTTGCAAGGGCTCGTTCTTCTTTGGACCGCAATTGTCTCACGGCAAAATTTGTGTGTGCCTCCAAATGTGGAGGTAGATTTTCTTCTGGTATCTTCCACTAGATCTGCAATTACGTACGAACAGAATAACACTTGCAGCAAGACTAAATCTTTTACCAGTAAATGAAATGCAACATGTGGTTAAAAAACAATGAATTTTACTAGGACGCTCGGCACTATAGCAAATACAACGTCCAAAATTCCGGAGCGCCCGCCGTAGGGTCTCTAACATGAAACATCTGCTACTTTCTAAAATGGTTATTTTTAAATGGTACTTATTCGTTTGCCGGAAATAAAACGTAATATTTTAAAACGAATACTCACAATAAATCAACCATTTTAATTATTGAACTCGCACATAAAAGTTTTCGTTTCCCGCTGTTTGTTTTGTTTAGGTACATTAACCTTTCTTTTGACATAACTTAAACTTTTTATTTTTTTTATTTACCCCGAAGGGAAGGCTATAGCCTTCTGACCATATTGCCTAGTCTTACGTAGTCATCAGTAGTGTTTTTTTTCTTCATTAAAATGTAGATGTAACACGTTCTAACGTTTTTTAGAATATTTGGAAACAAATGCAGAGTTGCCAGAACGTCCCAAAAGGGACGATTTTTGTCCGTTTAGAAATCTTTACGTCCTTTCGATGTCCGTTCATATATTCCGTCCCTTTTCACATAGCCAACTACAATCATTTACTATTTTTATCACAAAAATGAAAAAAGCGAAACGCGTGGTGTGTCAACTTCAGAACACTGCTGGCCAATATCGCGTATATCGCCGTCCATCCTTTTTCCACTCACAGCAATCGCATCCCATATCGCTTGTCTGGACGTTCCACGCCCACAAACAAACACAATCATTCAGTTATTCAGCTCAATTTAAAACGTACAAGTTAAGCAAGAGACAAACTGAACACGAAGTATATTTAAATCGGAAACTGATCCCACGAACGCAACGTATGCAACGCATTATGATATCTGGGCTCTTGATTTTATATGAAAAAGTTTGTTTTTGTGGCGTGGAAATATTCATTTAAAAATAGTAAACTCAATAAATCACCCTCAAACTCGCTATCAGAATCAGAAAACATGACTACAGACATACTAATGCACCTTCTGAGAAATTACAACAATGTGGCATACATGGGACATGGCCATTCGGCTCATCCGCGGATACCGCACGCTCTCCTGTGATGCGGCGAGCCTCCTTGCTGGACTGTCCATGCCATGGGATCTGGAGGTCAGGGTCCTCGCGCTGCTCAGGGAGTGGCGCAAGGAGGCCAAAGTCGGGGCGAAACTCTGCTGCCGCGACACCTCGCGGCTCGGCGGACGGAGCTCCAGCAGGATCTCATGGCGACGTGGAGACAGCGACTGTCGCAACCAGGCGCTGGGCACGCCACCATTGCGGCGGTAGTGCCCCTCTTTGAGGAGTGGCTGGAGAGGCGTCATGGCGTCCTCACCTTCCGCCTGACACAGGTCCTCACCGGACACGGTTGTTTCGGGAGGTTCCTGCATCAGATCGGGCGGGAGGAAACGCCCGGTTGTTACCACTGCGCGGATCGCCCAGAGGACACGGTGAAGCATACGATGTAGGTCTGCCCCGCTTGGGCGGAGCCCCGCCGTGTCCTCGTGGATGCGATAGGTGGCGGCGACCTCTCGCGCCCGGCCCTGGTTCAGGCCATGGTACGGAGCGAGAGGGAATCGGAGGCAGACTCCGCCTTCTGTGAAGCAGTAATGCTCGTGAAGGCGGAGGCGGGACGCGTGAGGAAAGCTCAACGAAGTGGCCCTCACGGCCCCGGCCGCTACCACTGCAGGAGTGGTACTGGGCGTACTGGGCGAAGGACGTCGCGAGACGATTTCTGGCTGCCGTAGCCCCGTGCCTGCGGACGGTGAGCAGTGGGCAGGGCCGTCCGATCAGCACCAGGCCCGTGAGTTGACGGCGCGTAGTGCTCCACGCGCGCCTCAAAGAGATGTTGTCAGCCACCACTGACGGGTCCCATCGTGGCCGGTGCCTGCATGCCTAGGAGTAGCGGATAAATTCTGAAAATGAGTTACCGCACCCCTGGGCACTCAGGCAGGGAAGGAACAGGGGTGGGTTTTAGTTAGTAAGAGTCTGACACGCCCTCCCGCTCCACCCAGAGCGGGAGAAGTCATTGAATGATTTCCCAACCCAAAAAAAAAAAGAAAAGCTTTCTCGGCCAACTTCGCTGAGGTAGTTAATACTACAATAAAATTCTCAGCTCCATTTTACCGAGATTGCGCCTGTTTCAATGATTCCAATTAATGTCCAGTTGCGTAGACACTTGAGACACAAAACTACACCAATTTTACATCACAATAACCACTAGGAATCAATAAACGAATAATTAAAACAGCCACAACTTCACTCAAAAAATCCCGCCAAAAACCCATAACCAAAACGTTTCCTTTCACAGCTTCGGCCAGCTAGGGACAAAACGAAACGTTCTTCCGAGTTATTAATAGGTAAAAATTTGAATTGTCGTATGTATTAACCATAAAATATACAGGAAAAAAGTATAAGTATGGCCCTTTTTCGTATTTAGTAATGAGAACCTCCTCCTTTTTTTTCGTCGGTTAAAAATGTATGTTTTTTTATCTGGTATTATTAAAACATACTATTTGGCATGTTGGTAACACAGGTTAACCGCTTGAAGTCTTGAATTGGCTTAAAGGTCATGTAACCAAGCCAGTGGCATAGCCACAAATATATAATATTAAAAAAAAAATGAAGTCTTGAACGGTCCCGCTACGATTCGTTTTCGATTCGATTCCAGTTGGCACATAAAATATTAGAATGACAGGTTTAGGTAACTATCGAACGGGGATCGAAATCGAACGGTTGTAGAAACACAATTGAACGTGTACCGTCGTAAATTAGTAGAATCGGCCCCCAGTTTTTTAACCTCCCTTTCAATGATAGCATGCATGCTATCTACTGGCATGTATGTATGTCCAGCTAATAAGTAATTTATTTGAATCGTTTGTATATTCACAGAACGTTCCAAAAAATATGTTAACATTGAGAAAATCACTTTGTTTTTATTCTGCCCCGTACAGTTATCACAATAGAAGAACACAGTTGTAACCCCCCTGGAATCAAGTTCCTTAAGGTAGTGAAACAGACATGTTGCAATTTCACAGCTTCCACGTTTGCCATCTGCTTCTCCCCATGTGTAGCAATAACCGTTCTGTGTTCTGCTTTCGTACACAGTAAAATTATAAACAGCATACTTTCTCGAGTAGTACAACATCATACTTTCACCGTAAGGAGTTCCCAAAACTTTTTGAAGATCAAAGCTGGCTACGACTAATGTATTATCAGGTTTTAAATTCTGGTGGATATGAAAACGTTTATATGTTGCCTCTTTTTCTTCCATATGTGTTTGTAATTCTTCAACAGTCGCCTGATCGGGGTTGTTTTCATTCTTGGTACACAAGGAACATTTGTCTTTTTTAGGGACATGAAAGGTTATGTTGTACTCTCGAAATAGGTTAATGAAAAGCTTTTCGCTTAAAAATGCCTCGGACTTCTCGTTACAATTTTTAACGTATATTCTGTATAAATTAGATGTATTTCTAAATTCTTCTGGAAGATAACATTTTGTTGACTTTTTTCTACTATAATGGGATGGTAAAGCTGGTAACATTTCAATGTACTTTTTTGCAGCAAGTTTGGTGGCTTGGTCATATTTGTCTGGGGCTGACCGTTTGCGACCATCTGGACGAGATAAACCTTCGTAGGCATTTTTAATTGTGTACAAAATGAATGTTTGACTTATGTCTAATGTTTTCATTAGAAATTGTTGGCATACTTGCCGCCGGCCTTCACCCTCATTTATAAAGTATTCATAAGTGACTGATCTTCTACTTTCTGTATTTTTAGTTTTTTTACGTTTTACATTTTCAGGTTTAGAGGATTGCAATATCCAATCTCGTTTCTTTTCATTACTTAACGACCAGTAATAATCAAATATAGACTGCCTTCTTTCATCAGCTATTTCATAACATTGTCTTAGACATTTAGTCCGTGCACATGGATTATCCTGTAACTTCCGACCTTCTATTTGTTTGCCACTATGTGTTATATAAGAAAGACCCTTTTCTATCATTTTTTTTTGTGTTTTACGCCTGTTTTCTGGTTTTGTTTTCTTCTTCGGTATTACATCTTCTTGACTATTACGAGTATTACTATTTGTTTTCATAGCTTTCTTTTTCCTCTTTCTTGATTTCTTTTTCTTATTATCAACTGAACTGTCTGAAAATTCTTCTTTTTCTGACCAAAGGTCTGAGCTTCCTGAAGAAAAATCATTTTTTCCTTCGTCAAGTTTAAAATCCATGCATGATTTTGTAAATTTTGATGTCTCACGACGTTTTTTTTTTGGTCTAGCATCTTGATCTTCATTTCCTAAAATATCATCTTCCTGAATCAAATGAGAAGAAGATGCAACTGGTTCAAAAATATGCTTGTTGGCTGGTGAATTAAGGACCTCTGCTTCTGAAGTAATGCTATGATCTATTTCATTCACATTGCATTGAAATAATACTGCAGAGTTTTGTGTATTGTGTGGTAGTGTAAATGGAATATTATTCTCAAGCGATATCAGTGTCAACGCTATGTCATGAGCCGCGTCTTTATCTTGTTGATGTACATCGCTTGGAATTATTGGATTTGAAAAAGTATCGGCAGTGATGTCTGTTACTAATATTATGTTATCGTTAAAAGGCTCCTTCTCAATAATGGTATTAACATCTGCTTTATCCTGTTGATGTACATCACTTGGAATTATTGGATTTGAAAAAGTATCGGCAGTGATGTCTGTTACTAATATTATGTTATCGTTAAAAGGCTCCTTCTCAATAATGGTATTAACATCTGCTTTATTCTGTTGATGTACATCACTTGGAATTATTGGATTTGAAAAAGTATCGGCAGTGATGTCGGTTACTAATTTTATGCTATCGTTAAAAGGATTCTTTTCAATAATAGTATTAACACCTGATTTATATGAATAGGGTATTTCAGCAACACACGTGGAACTATTTGATACATAGCTTTTTCCATCAGAAGAAAAAGATCCAGAACTGTCACGATTTTTTTGAAAAATGAATGTGATCGAGATAGAGAAAGAGTTGACGTATTTATAATTTCATATCCTATATCATTTTCTATACTCGTCTCATTACTACTATTCGGGATAACGACGTTAGCTTTCGTTGGTTGAGTCTCCATTTCTGTATCGCTATTCTCTATTACTCGTATACTTTCCAATGAATGTGTTGCAGGTTTTTCATGGTTTGCAGAAGAATTACACCTGTTAACAATTAATTAAATGATTGAATACCATCATCGTATAAAAACGTAATTTTAAACGTAAAGGACAGCGGTGAAATGAACTAGGGTTAACATTTTAACGTAAGGGACCTCATTATTGTGGGTTATAAATAACAAAAAGTAACTTCAGCAAAAAATAGCACATTTTATCGTTATGAAAGAATAGTGTTAAATATTAATATCTTTTTGCTACATATTTGCATTTCTAAAACAATGCTAGTCATAACAATAATAAAATAATGTTTTTTACAACAGCAAAAATTAACGTAAGGGACGTAGGTAACGTAAGCCAGAATGTGTCTTACAAAAAAGAAATGTTTTTGTGGCTACGACTGTCGAAGATCTAGGAATTACAACTTCTTGGTGCTTTCCGAGGCAAGGAGGGGTCTTGGTATGAAATGGATGGTCACCTACCCACGGATCAACCGTGGCAAGCGTCACTTAACCTTGATCGATAATAAAAAAACGCTTACATGTTTCATGTATGTGTACTACACACAAATGACATTATACTTACCAATAATTTACGTAATGGAAGGTATGTTTTCATTAGGATTCGAATTATTCTATCCAAATAGACCATTTTTTTAATTACTGAACTCCATTCATGACTAAACAATAATTTACCAAAAGTAGTAAGAAATAATTACCTGTCTAGGTGATTCCTAATGTTCATCAATTTTTGCCTGCGGGCTAGAAGTGAAGATAACTTTTCATCACTCATGTTTGGAATCCAGATTAAACTTTCACTATTTGCAGTTAGAGTAATGAAAACGATGATTTATTACTTAAATGAAGATTTGTAGTGTCACAAACCATGTTATTGTTACTTTTAGACGCACGTAAACAATGTTATCGACGCACGTGGCGCACGATTGCCGGCGAAATACGAAGTAAGTGTCACGAATGCGCAAGCAAAATCACACATAAAATCCGTATTGCTATCTAGCTCAGACAAGTGTCACCGTTTTGCGTGTGTGACAGAGACGCATCATAATATTCATTCAGATAAATTTTGATGAATTGTTCGGATCACGCAATCCAGTGTGATGTAAAGGACAGATCAATTTATTTTCGATGCTGACAAATTAACGTAAGGGTCAATATAATTATGATAACTGAGTCACAATTTAATGTAAGGGACATGGTATTTGTACCTTCTCTGGGAACACTAATGTATAAGACAATAATAAAACAGCTCAAATTATGGAATAACTTATGTGACCTGTTGTAAAATGTACTCGATTTTGATTTAATGTAAATAACAAATACTGTGAGTAAAGAGACTTACATTAGTTTTTATAAAAATATAAATTTAAATGTCATATACAGCCAGTTTCTAGAAAAAATATGGTCTAGGCCTACGGAAAATATGTGATGTAAAGGACATTTTTTTTAAGATATCGAGATTTTAAATATACCAATCGATAGAGCAAAAAATTCCGAATCCAACGATATATATAACTCATTTTCGACAAAATGTCCCTTACGTTATCATATTTCCAGTATCGATATATTGTTGTTGAAAAATAGATATACATTAGCGTAAGTACTTCTTTTAAGAAGGGGGCTACTATAGGGACACATGTGCAAGCTTACTCAGCGCAATATTAGTTGTGACGCACGGCTGTGCCCGTGATACTTACAGAGAGTCGTAAATGAACGTTTCTATTAAACCTGCACCCCAACAATAAATAAGTAGAACACGTAGACTGGATATTACCCAACTGTAATATCCCTTAAAAGTCCTTTGATTTGATCTTCAATTTTCACATTTATTGTTAACACTGCATCACACTAGAGAATAATCAGTATACAGAAAATTGTATGTTGAACTTACAATAATTTATGATGAACCACTATTACCCTATCGTTCGAAGATCGAAGATTAAAGGTCCAGTGAGGAGATCCACAAGCAGTACTTGAGCCGTGGTCATTTAATCCTGGTCCTCTCTGGACACGTGGACGTTTGTGTTCTGAACCTTTTGCTAAGACCGCATTGTTCTTCCAAAACTAAAGTGAAGTTTATGATCCGACCATTTATAAAGTTTTTTCCTTAAAATGTAAAGTAGGAACCCTGCCAACAAGAGAAAGATTCGGTGAGAATCATAAATGCCATGCTTAAGACTTAGCGTCAATACAGAAAAATCCCAAA
The DNA here is from genome assembly GCA_951329385.1 of Polia nebulosa. NCBI lineage: Eukaryota > Metazoa > Arthropoda > Insecta > Lepidoptera > Noctuidae > Polia > Polia nebulosa. Next base: position 13,457,000 of record OX589609.1, on the reverse strand, counting down.
AAGAGTACTCACAGCGTTCTACATTCTTATGCTTACAGCATGTGAACTTGACTCTGGTCTCTAGACATCATTAAGTGCTTTTAAGAAGATTTTTCCAATATATAAAAGTTTAAGAGGCAGACTCGCTCCAGCCCCCGTAGCATGACCATTTCTATCTCTATTCTACCAAGAAAAGACAAAGTTCTTTCTATCCAATTTTGTCGAGTTCGAGTTGTCTTCTGCCCGAGCATGGCGCGCCGGGCGACCCGTAGACTGGTGTTTCTATGAAGACAAAGACATGTATTCATTCTTTCAATAATTATTAAAATATATTACTATTTATCGTCTGTCCGTCTGTCTATCTGTCTGTCTGTCCGTCGTCTGACAAAAAAATTATTGCGTCGAATCGGAGCCTGTCTGTACGTCTGGCCGTTTGTCTGTCGTCCGTCTGTCCATCTGTACATCTTTTCGGCTGTCCGTCTGTCTGTCTGTCCATCTGTCCGTCGTCCGTCTGTCCGTCTGTCAGTCTGATCTGTCTGTCTTCCGTCTGTCCGTCTATCAGTCTGTAAGACTGTGAGACTGTCCGTCTGTCAGTCTGATCTGTCCGTCTTCCGTCTGTCCGTCTGTCTGTCTGTCCGCCGTCCATCTGTCCGTCTGTCCGTCGTCCCTGTGTCCGTCTGTCTGTCTGTCCATCTGTCCATCGTCCGTCTGTCAGTCTGTGAGACTGTCCGTCTGTCAGTCTGTGAGACTGTCCGTCTGTCAGTCTGTGAGACTGTCCGTCTGTCCGTCGTCCATCTGTCCGTCTGTCCGTCTGTTATCTGTCCAGCTGTCCGTCTGTCTGTTTGTCCTTCGTCCGTCTGTCCATCGTACGTGTGTCCGTCTGTCTGTCTGTCCATCTATCCATCTGTCCGTCTGTCCGCCTGTTCGTCTGTCTGTCTGTCCGTCTTTCCATCTGTCCGTCTGTCCGTCAAAGTTATTCTGCGTCTCGTACCTTTGAAACCCTCGAGACGCTACGCTCAGGTTTCTACATTAGAACCACTCGGTTCGCTCATGGTTCAATCCTAGAATTCTTCGCTAGCTCAGGTTTCAATATAAGTACTCGCGCCAACAAACAACTTTGCAGCCTTGCATGACAAATAACAATTTTTTGAAAAGCTATAATGTTAGCTACATTAAAACTTTTCTAAAAAACCTAACATGTTTAAAAACGAAGTTCAAAAAAAAAAGAAAAAAAAAATGATGAAGATGGTGACTTCAACTCTTAATTTAATGGCTTTTGTGGAAGATTCACCACAATTTTCAAGTATGTAATGAGTCACAAAATTGAGTATTTTTAAATCAGTAGAGAACTTGTCTACGTCTAATGTGATGTAGACTATTTGTCCCTGTTGAGAAGAAATGTTTCTACCCCCAACACGGCGTAGCATGACCATTTCTATCTCTATGTAGAATAGAGATAGAAATGGTCATGCTACGCCGTGAGTAAGGATAGACTAGATAGTTGGATACAAGTTCTTTCTATCCAACTATGTCGAGTTCGAGTTTTCTTCTGCCCGAGCACGGGGCGACCCGTAGACTCGCGTTTCTATGAAGACAAAGACATATTCATTCTTTCAAATTCGTCTGTCCATCGTCTGTCACAAAATTTTGTGCGACTAATCGAAGCCCAATTGCTGTCACTTACGTATCTGTCTGTCCGTTTGTGCGTCTGTCCATCGTCCATTTGTCCGTCTGTCTGTCTGTCTTTCTGTTTGTCTGTCCGTCTGCCCGTCTGTCTGTCTGTCTTTCTGTTTATCTGTGCGTCTGTCCGTCTGCCCGTCTGTCTGTATGTCGGTCGTCCGTCTGTCCATCTGTCTGTCTGTCTATCCGTCTGTCAGTATGTCCGTCTGTATATCTGTACGTCTGTCTGTCTGTCCGTCTGTCCATCTGTCTGTCTGTCCATCTGTCCGTCTGTCGGTATGTCCGTCTGTAGGTACGTCTGTAAGTCTGTCCGTCTGTCTGTCTTTCTGTTTGTCTGTGCGGCTGTCCGTCTGCCCGTCTGTCTGTATGTCGGTCGTCCGTCTGTCCGTCTGTCCACCTGTCTGTCTGTCTATCCGTCTGTCAGTATGTCCGTCTGTATATCTGTACGTCTGTCTGTCTGTCCGTCTGTCCATCTGTCTGTCTGTCCATCTGTCCGTCTGTCCATCTGTCCGTCTGTCCGTCAAAGTTGAAAGTCTGCGTCTCGTACCTTTGAAACCCTCGCTACACTCAGGATTCTACATTTGAACTACTCGCTTCGGTCATCGGTTCAATCCTAGAATCCTTTACTTGCTCAGGCTTCAATACAAGTACTCGCACCAAAAAACAACTTTGCAGCCTTGCATAACAAATAACATTTTTTTTAGAAATGTTCAACCTATGATGCTATGTGACTTCAACTCTTGATTAATATTAGGCTTTTGTGGAAGATTCACCACAATTTTGATATATTGAATAAGTCACAGAATTGAGTTTTTAAAATCATTATATATCTTATCTAGGTCCAATGTGATGTAGACTATTTGACACTTTTTGAGAAGAAATGATTCTAACACTTAAAAAAAAAAAGTGTTAAAAGTAGAGAAAAATTGGTGGTCATGCTTTGCATTGTAGACTTTTGTCGACTGAAGAATAAAAACATTTCTCCTCGTCAGTTTTAACATCGCCATGCTTAGGACTGTAGAAATCTTTCTACAATCTGTAATTTTGTCTATTCTTCCGTCGACAAAACCCGTTTCTACGGTGGTCATGCTACGCGTGCTGATCAAGTTGGAAAAAGAAACGTCAAACGACAATATGTCAACTTGCAAAATAACGCTCCATTCCACGAATTAAATTTATTCAATTTTTAAGTGTTACACGGTGGCACTGATGTGAAGAGTGCCGGAACTGCTGACAACGATGGCACTGCGCGGGACCCCTCTTCCCGCGCCATCCCTCTATTGTGACGCCTCCCATCAGCAGCAGCGAGGTGACGTCATAAATTCGCCGTACGTCGGGCTGGTACTTCAGCACGGCGTGATGAATGCAGCCTGGGCGTCCTTGGCGGGCCTTTATGCTCCGCACATACTGCGGCTCGAAACCCAGGCTGCGGAGCTCTTCTTCTATAGCTGCCGGGTCTGTGTCTGCCGGCAGCCCGCGGATGGCTATTTTGAACCCTTTCTCCGCTGGCAGCGAATAGGAAAACCAGACTAGGCCGGTTTCCTTCTCCAGGCCGCACAAGTACCGCTGGACCACCCAGTACTCCTCCTCGTTGCCGGGGAGGAATCGAATGCCGCCCTGACAAGGGCGGGCAGTCGACAGGCGGCCCAGCAGATCTCGCAAGGCCCTGAAGTGGACCTGCCAGTCTGGCAACTTCTCCACAACCAGCGGCGGGTATCGCGGCTTCTCTCCTGCTGGTGCTGGTGCTGCTGTTTGGCCCGAGGTGCTGCCATGCTGCGTGGCGGCTGCCGCGGGCGGAGTTCGCTGGGTGGCTGGTGGTGACGAGGTGCTCGCGACGGAGGCGAACGACGGCTGTTCAGCCCCGCTGCCCTCGCGCGGTGTGCGCCGCAGCTGGCACCACTTCGCCTCCTCCTCTTCTTCCTCTTCGTCTGGGCTCCTGGGTCTCCGCAATGGGCGAGTCGCGGGTGACCCGCGTTTCTTCCCGAATGTGGGACCCAGGATAAATCGAGCCAGGGACTCCGCTTCCGTCTCGCCCTCCGACGCCGACATGTCTGACCACTCGCTCTGCCGAGGGGAAAAACATGCTGACATCGCGGGGGAGTCTTGGGCGGAGCCCCTGGATGGCGACAGTGATAGCCACAACGACTTGCGGCGTAAACGGCGGCGGCGGATGTCGAGATGGTGTTGGTGATGGAGCCGACGGGGGGACGTCAGCTCGACGTCAGGCAGCACGGGGGTAGCGGTGCGCGGGCGCGGCGCGGATGCGGGTGCGCTTGGCGTGGCGGCGGCAACGGCGCGCTGTGCAGGCGCGGTAGGGCTCGCAGTCCGCGCAGCGATGCGCGAGGCCTGCGGCCTCACGTCGGGTCGCTACGTGGCGTTGTGGGCCTAGCTGGCAGCGCAGCAGTGCGCGCAGTCGATGCGGCGGCGGGGGGGCGTGTCGCGCCAGGGGTGCGCGGCCGACTCATTGACGCGGCAGGCGCCGGTGCCTGCATAGGGACGGGGCGGAAGGCCGATGGGCGAACCGGTACGGCCGGCTGCCGGATCAGTGACGGCGTCGGCGAAACGCGCGCAGTCGCAGGTGTCGTCGGCGGGCCGGTGGCGGTCGTTCTGATGGAGACGGCCCGGCCCCCTGCTCCAGAGAGCGACGGGCACCGGACCTCCCCTTCGGTAGCATGTTTTAGTAGTTAAGAAACACGAGTATTTTAGATGCAGAAACAAGATATGTTGCCTCCGCGACCGCGACACTAGGTTTCCCCATTGGGCAGTGACGGGGCGGCTACCCCTGCGCACTCCCGCAAGCGCCAGTCGAGACCAGCACCTACGACAGCACACAGGGAGAACCGGCGAATGGAGCGGACCGAGCGGTGGAGCAGAGTGCGGACACGTCTGCTCGGCTTGGCAACAGGCGATCCTAGTACCTTGGGGCACCCATATTTATGCCCGGAACACTATGGGGCAAGTAGTGCGGGAGATCCCTGTCAGCCAATACATTTCTCGGATTCCACATTTGATTTTGGAACAATCTGACTCACAGAGAGTCGGCCAATCGGAGACTCTACATTTTTAACGTGTTCACCAATCACAGACTCTACTTTAAATGCTTATTTAATGAACACCTGCATATTTACTTTGCATATATACGTATTCCTTTAAAAACAACAGGAATTAGTATCAGGTATGGTAAGTAAAACACGAGTGAGGTTTAAGAATGGAATAATTTATTAGAGGGTTTGCTCAGCCTATATATACAATTTGAGTAAACTCAGAAAATCTTCTAAAATACAATCGACCAATCACGAGCGAGCTAGTAGTACGCGGGTTCGCCGTCCTACAATGATGTGTCGCTGCTGTCGCCAAGGCGCGTTCGTGGAGCAACACGTAAATATAAAGTTCTGCGGAACCGGCGCGCGCTCAGTGACGCCCTAAGCCGAGGCCCGTACTCCGCAGGGAGTGCCCTTAGCGTGGTCACTTAGTTTTGTAAGTTTAATAAGTCCTGGCTGGAGGCTTTAATATATTAAAGCCTACACAGGCAAGCCCGGTTAAGCAGACGACAGCCTCAGAGGCTGACCTGCAAGACGCCCCACAAAAAAAAAAAAAAAAAAAAAAAAAACCGGCGCGCGCGCTTAGTGATCGATGAGCGCGCACCGCGCGTGGATGTTTATGCTGCTTGTAGGTATCTGGTACATGGCTCCCCCCCAGCAAAGCGTACTGGCGGCTTCGAACATCTTCCAGTCCTCGTGGTGTAGGCAGCGTTGCGGATGACTTCAGCTTCGGGCTCGGAGTCCAGCAGGAATGCAGGTTTTAGTCGGTCGATGGAGACATTCTTTGTTTTTCCATCGACTTGTATGGTGTACGTCTTATCATTCCGCTGTAGTACTCGGTGTGGGTCGTTGTATGTAGGCGTGAGCGGCTTACGGACTGCATCGTTGCGCACGAACACATGGGAACACGTACGTAGCAGGCGAGGTACGTATGTTGTTCGACGATCGGTGTTGATGTGTGCAGCGTATAGTTTTTGCATCGCACTTGTTATGACGTCTTCGTAATGAGATTGTGTTTGTTGCGTTATCTTCCCGCCTAACATTTCACCGGGTAATCTGAGTGACTGGCCATACAGTGCTTCGGCTGCGGAGACATCTGTGTCGTTTTTTATGGTGGCGCGTAGTCCCAGCATGACTGTCGGTAGCTCGTTCGTCCAGCTTGAATTTTGCAGTCGAGCTGTTAGTGCAGTTTTGAGTGAGCGATGAAATCGTTCAATCATACCGTTTGCTTGTGGGTGGTAAGCCGTAGTACGCGAGCGCTCGATTCCTAGTCGCTTCATGAGGTTCCTGAATAGCTCGGACTCAAATTGACGGCCTTGGTCGCTGGTCAATTGTTCTGGACATCCGTAGCGAACTATCCAACCTTCGTACACAGCACGGGCGACTGTTTCAACTGTTATGTAAGCGGTAGGCTTCTGGCCATCTTGTCGTTCTGTCGATCATTGTCACACAATACCGTTTTCCGTCTGATACAGGCAGTGGTCCAACGATGTCGATGTGGATGTGTGACAGACGGTGAGCAACTGGAAAGGCTTCTAGAGGTGATACCGTATGTCGTTGCGTCTTTGTTTGTTGACATGCGATGCAGCTTCGTGTCCAGTTGTTTATATCGGCGTTCATGTTCGGCCAAAAAAATCGCTTCGTTATTAGGTGTCGTGTGGCGCGAATACCGGGATGACTCATCTCGTGGATTGCAGTAAATACTGTTCGTCGTAGTTGTGATGGTATATATGGTCGAGCGCTGTCTGTTGACATCTCGCATAATATTTCGTTGCTTGAGTGGTTCGATTTTATGCGTTCAAACTTTAAGTTTTTGTTACGTATGACGTTTTCAATTTCGATGTCAACTTGTTGTTGCCGTGCCAGTTCGTCATAGTCGATCGGTGATGGTGACGTAATTGTGTCGATTCTTGATAGGGCATCGGCGACGACGTTGTCTTTTCCCTCTATATGTAGAATCTTAGAAGTGAACTGGCTGATGTAATGTAGATATCTGGTTCGCATCGGAGTTTCTGTCTTGCTACTATCTCTCAGGAGTGCAAACGTGAGAGGTTTGTGGTCGGTGAACACGGTGATTTCCTTGCCTTCGAACATTCTTCGGAAATGACGTATAGCTAGGTAGATGGCTAGCAGTTCTCTATCGTATGTGCTATATTTCGTTTGCGCGTCGTTTAGCTTCTTCGAGAAAAATCCAAGCGGTTGCCATCTTCCGTTTGTGTACTGTTGTAGTGCCGCACCGACACAGGTGTTGGAGGCGTCACACATGAGTGATAACGTTGCATGAGTAGATGGATGTGACAGCATGACGGCGTTTTTTATGCTATTCCTGCATGCTTCGAATGCTTGTTTTTCTTCGGTCGTCAGATGTATTTGAGTTTTATCGTTCTTTTTCGAGGTGCGAAGGTACTTGAATAATTTTTCTTGAGTATGTGCTGCGGCTTTCTTTATAAAAGTTAATAATACCCAGGGCCAGGAAGCGTCTTAGTTCTTGTATTGTTTTCGGTTGAGGGTAATTTTGAATACTTCTGACGCGCTCTTCAATTGGTTGTATACCGTCGGCCGATACGTCATAGCCGAGGAACTCAAGTTTTTTCTTTCCGAAAACGCACTTGGAAACGTTTATTCGTAATCCGTGTTTTTGCAATCTCTTGAAAACTTCTTCTAGGTATTGTCTATGACGAGCGTGATCAGGGGCTGCGAGAAGGATATCATCGACGAATGGGTATACGTAATCCAAATCGCCCAGTATATTGTTCATGTGACGTTGAAATGTCTGCCCCGCATTGCGTAGTCCGAAGCACATTCGAGGAAATTCAAACAATCCGAATGGCGTTATCACTGCGGTCTTCTCTATGTCTTCTTGTCGAATATGTAATTGATTGTATGCTTTTCGAAGGTCTATTTTGCTGAATATTGTCATTCCTTGTAGTCTATAAGTGAAGTCACGCAGTCGGGGAATCGGGTATCGATCGGGCTTCGTCACGGCGTTCAATTTTCTATAATCACCGCATGGTCTGAGTTCGCCATTTTTCTTCTGGACTAGGTGGAGAGGGCTAGCCCATGGGGATTTACTTGGTTGGCATATCCCTTGCTCCAGCATTAACTGGAAAGTCTCTCTGGCGGCGTGGTATCTGTGTGGCGGTAATGGACGTGCTCTGCAGTACACGGGCGGTCCGTGTGTGACGATGTGATGTTCCACGTCGCTGTTGGTTGCGTTACTGAAGTGGGCGGACGTAATGTCGATATATTTCTTCAGCAGGTCGCAGTATGGGTCGTTCACGTTGACTGTGAGTACCGTCGGCGTCGATGTACTGTTTGACAAACAACCGTTGATAGATAAGCCTGTCCTCTTGTCAATAAGTTTTCGGGCTCGTAGGTCGACCAGGAGGTTGTGATATTGTAGGAAGTCAGCTCCGATGATTGGTCTCTTCACGTCAGCGACAGTAAATCTCCACTTTAGTGAGCGACGTAGACCAAGGTTGAGGTCTAAATCGCGTTCGCCATATGTTTGTATCGGTGTTCCGTTCGCTGCGTATAATAGTGCGGTTGACGCTGTTTTTTGTTTCTTGCACGGGGGTATTACTGATATGTTCGCTCCAGTGTCGATTAGGAATCGTAGTTTGTTGGTGGTGTCGTAGACATATAGACGGTATGCAGAAATGTGGTTGATCTCGGGTCCCGTCGTAGCCAAGATCTCGATTAGTTTTCCTGTCGCTTGTTGTAATTGCATGGAGATCGGCAATTGCGTGCGTTCTCGCCAAAGCGCTGGTGGAAGTAACAAACGTCGCTCGCCTTACGGTCGTATTTATGGTTTCGGCCGGTTGAATGTGATCGAGATCGGGATCGTGAATGAGCGAAGCGATGGTATCCGTGCGTCACTCGCCTTGCCCGCTGTACTTTTAGCTCAGCTATCTCTCTCGTTAGTTGCATTACTGCGTCTCGTAGGTCTGATTCTCCGTGCGTTTTATGTTCTTGAACACGTGGCGATGATGATTTTGAATGACCTTGACAGGTAAAGGAACACACGGTCTGTATTTCTGTGGCTTGATCGTGCATTTTGTCTGCCATTGCTGCTAGAACGTCGAGTGATGTTTGTTCGCTTACTGCCAGGACCGCTCGTGTCGACATCGGTAAGCGCTGCAGCCACAACATTTGAAGTGTTGAGTCGGGTACTTTCTCGCGCGCAGGTTCTCGCATGCGTCTGAGCAATTGTGACGGCTTTTGGTCGCCGAGTTCCATGTCGTTGAGAAGTTTGTGCAGCTGTTTTGTTCCAGATTCTTCGTAGACGGAAAGTAGCCTTTTCTTTGCTTCCTCATATCTTCCTATGCGGTTTTTGGACATAATAATATCGCTGATTTGCTCGACGTCCATTTTTTCGAGATGGGCCACCATCAGGCTGAATTTGGCTTCTTCGTTGGGCTTCTGAGGGTTGACGACAGTTTCGAATTGGCCAAACCATAATGATGGTTGGTCATGCCAAAACAAAGGTATGCGAGCTTTGACGGAGATGGTTTCCACTTCTTCTGTTGCCATTTTGATGCGAGGGTATGTACAGGAACTTTCGTCGGGGTCACCACTTTACCAAGGGTTATGGTAAGTAAAACACGAGTGAGGTTTAAGAATGGAATAATTTATTAGAGGGTGTGCTCAGCCTATATATACAATTTGAGTAAACTCAGAAAATCTTCTAAAATACAATCGACCAATCACGAGCGAGCTAGTAGTACGCGGGTTCGCCGTCCTACAATGATGTGTCGCTGCTGTCGCCAAGGCGCGTTCGTGGAGCAACACGTAAATATAAAGTTCTGCGGAACCGGCGCGCGCGCTTAGTGATCGATGAGTGGATGTTTATGCTGCTTGTAGGTATCTGGTACAATACGTTCATATAATTTACAATATGCATGGCGTGGGTACTATAATTTTACATTGTATATTCTATTTAGAATCTACTTTGACATACAAACAAACCCGTAAACGGCAATAAAAACAAACAATATTTTACATAAGTATATAACTGGTATATAGACATCATATTATCCTACATTCAGACACATAGCGGGCCTTTAAAACTTTCCATTATATGTTGCACCAATGCATACCAAAACATGTCATTAAATGACCAACATTTTACTTTGAAAATTCCAATTGTCTGATTGGTCAATTGGAATGTGCAGTCATTCACTACCTGCGCTGTAGTGTAATTGTACTTCAGTAAATTTACCACAGTTTTACTACGATTATTGAACATTTATGAATATGACAAACATATTTATACATTATAACTTAATCTACATAATTCTAATGTATAAACGGACTCGATTGATGGCGCTTCCTCTACAGTAAGTATTTCAGAAATCATGACATTTGACATCAATTCTAACTGCGAGAGTTATATTGATGATTTTAATGATTACAGTTCTATAAATACATCCTTTCTACGACCGCGAATCATAATTATTTTGACCAACATACAACCTGATAATGACCTGCAATTTGCAAAAAAAAACGTAAGAAAATTCGAATTTCGCGGGCTACCCTGGAACTTTCACCAAAAAAAAAAAAACAACTTTTACATTAAACGTGCATAATGGTAGCTCGCGAAATTCATATTTTCTTGAGTTTTTTGTAATTTGCAGGTTGTATCTTCATCAAAATATGATTTGCGATAGTAACAAATATGTATGCACAAAAACGTGCTGTACGAGCAATATACAAGGTTAGGGTCAAGAGTTTCTTTACGAGAAATTTTCAAAGAGATTGGAATTCTCACGGTGGCATCTCAATTCATTTTTGCAAACATATTATACATTAGACAAAATATATATTTATACAAAAAGACCAGTGATATCCACAATTTTAACACCAGAATAATAATAATAATAATTTATTTCATCCACTTATGTATATAACATTATATAGATAGGAATTACCTTTTAAGCAAAAATTTGCTTGTGTTAGGTATTTCCGTTCTTACAGTTTACAGTATCACATAAACATAAATGTGAGAAATTTAAACAATAAATTCAATTAAAATCAAAATTAGAATTAAAATAACAATAAAAATTAAAATCAGAATCGAAATTACAATAAAAATTAAAATCAAAATCAAAATCCAAATTAAAAATAATCAGAATCAAAAATGTAATTCAAACCGAACCAAAATTAAAATCAAAATTAAGAAATAAGTATAAACTTCATGTTCCTTCCCACCGTAGGGTTCATGGTTCGTTTGAGGGTCTCGGTATCGAATTTTACAATAAGCTACCCCATTCTTTTCTTGACTTGCCTTTTAATGCATTTAAAACTAAAGTTAAATCTAGCCTCTTTTCGAAGGCATACTATTCCATCAACGACTATTTAGAAGATAAATAGTTGGTCGCTGTGTTGAACGCAAGACAATGTTACACTTGATGTTCTTTCTCCATATTTAGCTTATGGTAATGACAGATTATATGAGTCCATATAATAATTGTCTACTAATTTTAGTGTGATGGCCCTAGTTCATCACTTGTGGCTTCAAATCACAGCCCTTTGATAGTTTCTATCTTTGTTCTTGTAAGCAGGCACACCAGTTATGTATGGAGGCTTCTTTAATTTGGTTTAGTGTTTATGCTTGAGTTTGTTTTTAATGGCATGATTGAGTGTGCTAGCTGGCAAGTGGCGGATTATTTAATTTTATGATCATATTTTAGACGACATATATTTATTTTTCTGTTTTACATAATGTTAAGATTGTTGCTTATAATTATATAGATTCAAGTTCTTAAAACTTAACAGACAGATGTGTTGCTGGGGAGTTTGTTGGCCACTTCTTCTTCACAGCTAAAACACTAGGAAGTGGTGACGGGCGGGCGTTTTTTGGGGGACTGTCTTTATGTAGAACTTTGACGTTCAAAAAGTGCTGGTTCTCAGCCTACTTTGAATAAATGACTTTTGATTTTGATTTTTGTATTTAAATACTATGAATGAATCATATTATTATTTTGATCAAGATACAACCTGACACAGACCTGCAAATTGTTTTATTTTTAATAATTTCAGGGCTCCCATGATTTTAGGGTCCTGATCACAAATTGTGGTTATAATATTTAAACCGGTATCTTCAACAACAGTTTCAATTTCTTTATTATGGATGCAAATTTCTGGGACGAAACTATTTCCTTGACAAAATAAAAATCTACAGGTTGCCAACCAATGCATGGTCAGCCGGTTGAGAGCTACGTCCTGCTCCTAAGCCAATGTCTTCATATCCCTCAACTTTATTGGTACTAATAATACTGCTCTAAGAAAAGACGTCGTTTATGGCAATTTCGTCAAATACTAAGCCGCAGTATCTGTCTTTGACATCTTTTTTGCCAACATTTGTTTTTAAATGTTCAATTACCGCTCACTAGATTTTTTTTAAATATTGTAAGTACAATGTTTTTAGGCTTGGCAATGGCATGAGATGCTGTAAGTATCTATAGGCTTTTGGTGACCTCTATATATCTATAGCCAAGGCTGATATTTTATTTTTCGTTATCCAACGTCGACCATTAATTAAGCTTTCTTTTTTGTTTTTTTTTAGCGCCGATGCCACAATTTTTTTCAGCACGCCTGACTCCAATTTTTCCAAGAGACTGGCGCTGCGTCTAAGTGATGCCAGGCTGCATTTAGTTTTTTCCAATTGCTCCATTAACTGCTTTTCAATTGGTGTTAAATCTGTAAAGATGATTAAATATAAGCAAAATATTCTATGAGACTCGTTTTTGACAACATTTCCCTGCATATAGAACGCAGGGATATTTTCTATTTGAAATGAGCAGTAGAGCACAAAATAGATCAAACAATTTTGAGAATTTATTTCAATCTAGCTGTATATTTGTTTGTGCCATCATCACGTGAGAAAAGCTTAACGGATTATAATGAACACGCATTTGTGTAGGTATTAGACCAACTTAAAAATTTGATTTAGCTATGTAGCATATCAGTTGCATTCATTTTCATGAATTTTAATTTTTTAGAAGTGGAATAGTGACTGGAAGATAATAATATTAACACTAATGACGGATTCCTTTAATGTGCGGGCCGTTATTGGTAAAAATTAAGAATTTTGTATCCTTACCAATAATGTAGCAAAGAGCTCCTAGCTTTGCATAGTAGGTAGACCCTCCCATGGAAGTAGCTATCACAGGTAAAATTTGCTTACGAAACTATTTATGCCTGTTACATATTACGCAAACCATAGGAAATTACCCAACTCCACACAAGTATTGCATCAGCCTAACAACGAGAGCGGATATGCTGAGTCGACGCATCGTGGCGCACGGTGACGTGCCCCGGCCGCCGGACCGCTGGAATGTAGGGCTCACTTTCGATTCAACCATTGAACGATCGTCATTAGACTAAGATTTTTTTGAACAAATGTTAATACTGAATTAAACCTGTTCCAGTAATCTCGGGGTTTCCTTGCACCTTCCTGCCGGACCGACATAATTGGCGCAGTCGGTAGGATCTTCGAGGATCAACGAGCACCAGCGAGCTGTCCTAGCGGTTATCAAGCCCGTTCGAGGATCCGAATCTACACGTCGTGGCCTGCGGCAAGGGTATCCAGCCATCGATACAGCAAGAGATACCGAGATGCGATACATGTGAGTACACTAAAATCTTTTTAGTGGATTGCTCTCCCTAATCTTTAAGTTTCCCTGTGCTCATAAATTTCCAAGATTTTTCACCCACGGGAATCGCGTAGCGTTAGGTTAGATAGTAGGCAGAGTAGTAGGTGTAGTGCTCAAGATTTAAATAGAGAAGTCAGCGTAGATTCTAGTATTAGGTTAGATAAAGTCAAGAATAAGATGGCTGACCTAGATGGCATTTTTAAGGCCCTTCGCTTGGTCCCCGAGTTTGACGGTAACGTCAACGTATTAACTAGGTTCATACAGTTATGTGACGAACTCGCAGACGAATTTGTTAAGAACGTAAGCCCACCTAACAAACTTTCGGAGATTGCTCTTATCAACGGTATACTAAACAAGATAACCGGCCCCGCGGCCCGATTGATAAATTCAAATGGCATCCCATCTAATTGGACCGGTATACGCAAATCTCTCGTAAATAATTTCTCAGACCAGCGGGATGAGACCGCACTATATAACGACTTAGCGTTACTGTCACAAGGGTCTGATAGCCCTCAGGAGTTTTACGAAAAGTGTCAGAACCTGTTTAGCACACTAATGACATACGTTTCTCTACACGAGACCCTGGCAACTACTGTTGAGGCAAAAAGGGACCTATATAAGAAGTTGACCCTACAAGCTTTTGTGCGTGGGCTCAAAGACCCACTAGGTTCACGGATTAGGTGTATGCGACCCGAAAGTGTCGAAAAAGCTTTGGAATTCGTTCATGAGGAACAAAACGTGGAATATATGCAACAGCGTAGTGGTCAAATTCCGGATAAGAAATTGCCACCTCAAATCATGCCACATAGACATTTGCCTGGACCATCGGGCTTTCCCATGCCACAACCTAGACAGTTATCTTTTAGTTTGCCTGGACCTTCTAGGGGTCCATTCGGACAATCAATGTCGCCACACGTACCCGCAACGTGGCGACCTAATTTAAATACTCAAAATCAGGCTGGTCCATCTCGCACGCAACAAATATTCCGTGCTCCCCCTCCTAATTATAACCAGAATAACGCATTTAAATTCGTACCGCGCAATACTGCACCGCAAGGTAATTTTCAACAGTCTAGGCCCATGAGTGGGGTCAGCCATTTTGTGCCGAGACTGTTACCACCCAGTAATGCGCCAAAGGGACATGACTGGACTAAGTCTGGTAATCCCCCGGCAAGTAATTATTTTGGAAATAAGGAGTTGAATTATAACGACTGTTTTAACTATTACGGCTTCGGAGAAGTTGATAACGATTGCTACTCCTATTACGAACCTAATGTCGAGTATTACGAGGGATACTATTACACTGATTACGATAAGGCGTGTTACCCACTGCCCGAAGCAGCTAACGATTCGGTAAAAGACGAGTCCATTAAACTATCTAGTTTAAAAGAGGATTTTCCGAATGCACAGGAATTAGACAAACCAAAATAGAAGTTAACCTTCAAACACAACGCCAGCTTCCCTACTTACAAATTCAAGATCCTCCCCTAAAGCTTCTCATAGATACAGGTGCTAATCAATCTTTCATTAGCCCTAATGCGATTGAAAGTTATTTTAATGACGTGCCGTTAAACTTTGACCCCTTTGAGGTTTGTAACGTACACGCAGTGACACGTAGCAACTATTCAATTACTCTACCTTGCTTTTCGGAATTGAATGATAGCGATCGCATTACACTTTTTGTATATCGATTCCACAACTATTTCGATGGTTTGATAGGGTCAGATTTATTAGACAAATGGGAAGCCGCCATTGATTTCAAGACCAAATCATTAATAACCAAAAACGCGTTAAATCCCTTACAGGTTTACGATTCGCGGAACGCTAATCTGTACGAGGATATCATTCCTGCCGGTACTTCTAAATTAGTCAAATTACCAGTTAACGTTCAGAACGGAGAAGTTATCATCCCGGAACAGATTATATCAAACTGTCATATTAGTGAATGTTTGACTACTGTAAAAAATCAGAGGGGCATAGTAGAAATTCACAATCCAAATCGAAGCGACGTTATTTTCTCCATGGATCACCCGGTGTGTGCGCAGCTTTATAATACTGAGTGCACGCGCACCGAGCAAGCACCTCAACGCGTAAAGGAAGTGTTATCGCGCTTGCGTACCGATCACTTGAACAAAGAGGAACGCGTTAACTTAGAATTATTATGTGCGCGCTACGCAGACATATTTTATTTAGAAGGAGAGAACTTGACTTTTACTAATAAAATTAAACACTCAATTAAAACTAGCGATGAAGTCCCTATATACACCAAGAGCTATAGGTACCCTTTCGTGCATAGACAAGAGGTACAGGACCAAATTAGTAAAATGTTAGATCAAAAAATTATTCAGCCATCAGAGTCTGCATGGAGTTCACCTATTTGGATTGTCCCTAAAAAGGCGGACGCTTCAGGTAAAATTAAATGGCGTTTAGTAGTGGATTTTCGGAAGTTAAATGAGAAAACTCTGGATGATAAATATCCCATACCAAATATTGCAGATATTTTGGACAAATTAGGCAACTGTCAATACTTCACAACCTTAGATTTAGCCAGTGGCTTTTATCAAGTAGAAGTTAACCCCACAGACATTCCAAAAACAGCATTCACTGTAGAACATGGCCATTTCGAGTTTTTAAGAATGCCCATGGGTCTGAAAAATAGTCCATCCACTTTCCAGAGGGTAATGGATAATGTTCTCAGAGACCTACAAAATACAATATGCCTAGTGTATCTAGATGATGTTATAATTTTTTCTACGTCACTCCAAGAACACATGGTCAATCTAGAAAAAGTATTCAATAGATTAAGAGAGTCCAATTTCAAAATTCAGATGGACAAGTCAGAGTTCCTCAAGCTCGAGACAGGTTACTTAGGCCATGTTATCAGTAAAGACGGCATTAAGCCGAACCCCGACAAAATATCCGCAATAAAGAATTATCCGCTTCCGAAAACCACCACAGAGATTAAAAGGTTTCTGGGTCTTCTCGGTTACTATAGGAAGTTCATACCCGATTTCGCGAAAGTAACTAAACCCATGACGCAGTGTTTGAAGAAGGGCTCGAAAATTACGTTAGATCAGAATTATATTGATTGTTTCGAAAAGTGTAAAACACTCCTAATTAATGATCCCATTTTACAGTATCCGGACTTTTCAAAAGAATTTATCTTAACGACAGATGCATCGAACGTAGCCATAGGAGCTGTCTTGTCCCAGGGTATCATAGGCACGGATAAACCCATTGCTTATGCTTCCAGGACCTTGAACAGTAGTGAGATTAACTATAGCACAATTGAGAAAGAACTCCTTGCAATTGTCTGGGCTACTAAATATTTCAGGCCGTATCTTTTCGGTAGAAAATTTAAAATTGTCACAGACCATAGGCCCCTCCAATGGGTAATGAACATAAAAGAACCCAACTCGCGCCTCACTCGATGGCGATTGAAACTAAGTGAGTTTGATTTCTCTGTGGTTTACAAGCAAGGAAAATGTAACACCAATGCAGACGCATTATCCCGAATTGAAGTACATAACGAGGAGACTAGCTCCCTTATAGTCAACCCTACCGAAAAACCATCCTCAATACTAAATGATTCTAACACCGATACAGTTCACACTGATGCCGAAAATCCGATACTAGAGGTACCTATAACTGATTCCCCACTTAACAAATACCACAGACAAATCATTTTCACAGTGGTCGATGAAGTAAAAAGCCGCCCGTCAGCTTCAAAACCGTTTGAGTCACACGTTAGAACACATATTCAGATTTCCAAGAGCAATCTCGAAGAGGATGTCGTAAACGCTGTGAAAGAATATATTAATCCTAAGGTAAAGACCGGTATTCTCGTTAATCCCCCATTAGCAATGTACAAAATCATTCCCATTATTCAGAATAAGTTTAAAAGCTCATCTATGGATTTAGTCTTAACAAAGGCAGAGTTACAAAATGTCAAAGATTATCTAAAACAACAGGCGATAATTCGCAATTATCACGAAGGTAAAACGAATCACCGTGGAATTAATGAGTGTTATCTGTCTTTATCTAATAAATATTACTGGCCAAAAATGAAGGAACACATAACGAAATATATAAATGAGTGTGACACATGTGGTCAAGCCAAATACGATAGGAACCCCATCAAACAAAGGTTTAATATTGTTCCACCTCCAACCAAACCGTTCGAAATAGTACATCTTGATTTACTCAGCGTCGAAACGCAAAAATACCTCACAATCATTGATACATTTTCAAAATATGCCCAAGCCTACCACCTAAGAGACGCAACAGCGGTTAGCGTCGTACAAGCTCTTTTAACATTCGGCACGCACCATGGATTCCCCTTAACTGTCGTCACGGACAGAGGCCCGGAATTTACGAATCAACTATTCGCGGAGTTCGTTAAAATACATAAAATTCAACACCACAAGACCTCAGCATGTACACCAAATGAAAACGGCATGGTGGAAAGGCTACATTCCACACTTTTAGAGCATCTACGTATTTTAAAATTGGAACATCGCAGAGACTCCGCTATGAGTTTAATGCCATATGCAATCCTGGGTTACAATAGCTCTATTCACAGTTTCACCAAGTGCAGACCTTTAGATATAATTACTGGCCATTTAGACCCTCGCGATCCGTTAGATATAAATCTGTCAGAAAATATACTACAATCATACACACAAGAACATCGTAACAAAATGCAAAGAGTCTTCGAGATGATTTACGATTCATCTCTGCACGATCGCACAAAGATTACCGAAAATATTAACAAGAACAGGGAAACCGAACAGGAATACTCTGCGGATCAACAAATTTTTGTACGGAACCCAATGGCCAGTCGACAAAAACTGGCCCCCAGATTTACACGCGATACAGTATTGGCGAACTTACCGATCCACATCTACACTAAAAAGAAACGTGGACCCATCGCTAAGTCCCGCCTGAAACGAGTCCCTAATACCAACCTCTTGTTACAGGACTGCCCTCCTGGCTCTGAGCCTGACGCAAGCGGAAGACATAACGTTGAATAGTCTGGAGAATGGACCAGGCATCTTGCCTTTTAGGCTAGGAAAAACGAAAGTTATCTCCCATTACCACTCGTTTATCCAACCAGTTAATCTGGACGTTATTAGTAGCAATATAGATTTAGTAAGAAAACAGTTAGATAATATTTCACCTGAATTTCACAATAAAACCCTGTCATTATATACACCACATATAGAATATCTCTATAGTAAATTAACGCAGCTAACTGACCAGTTAGAATTGTTCCAACCTAATCGCGTCAAGAGAGGTCTAATTGATGGGTTAGGTTCAGTTGTTAAAAGCATCTCTGGGAATTTGGACTATACAGACGCTATTCGTTACGATAGTGCAATTAAAACTCTGCAGGAAAATGAGAATAAAATGGTCACGGAATTAAATAATCGCGTTAGTTTAAATAAACATTGGATGTCTGAAAACTCGAATATTCTTAACAAATTAGTCCAGAATCAGAACAAAATCAAGGAGACTGTAAATGAGATCATGATTAGCGACTTGCGACATGAAAAAGATATCGTCAAGTATGCCCAACTGGCCCAGTATATAACGATGCTAGCGGATAATATTGAAACGTTATCTGAAGAATTACTTAGATTAGAAAACTTATTAGGATTTATACGTGCTAAAAGCACACATTTTCTTATGTTTAAGTTAGATACATTTAACAGAATGATAGAACAGTTAAATGCTCTCTATGGCAGAGAACATATACTAAACGCTAGTTTTAGGGAATATTTCGACATAATCAAGTTAGGTTACTACTATAATAGCCGAAATTTAGTATTGATATTTAAGTTCCCGGTAATCCTTCCCTATACCTATGACCTTTACAAGCTATCCATAGTTCCCAATAAAGATAACAAAGTACTAATTCCATCTTATCCTTTCCTGGCAATTCATGACAAAGATTTCATGTACATAGAGGCAGAATGCCCGAAGTCAAAACAATACTATCTCTGCGAGAACAGCATCAATCAACACTACAGAAGTCAAGGCGACTGTATTCACCGTCTCATATCCCAGCAGCAAATCGACGAGTCCTGCCAATTCATCACAACGAAATTAGAAACCGAAGCCGTGGAACCACTCGACGACCGACACTATGTAGCAAGCTTTCCGGTGCCTACAAAAATTCGCCTGTCCTGCACCGAAACCCAATACAGCACAGTGCTAGGAAGTTATCTCATCACGATCCCAAAAGGCTGCGATGTGCAAACCCCGGACCTAACCCTGGCAAACAAGGACGACCGGTTGAAAGGACAAGTACTGAAGATCATGAACATCCCATTCAATAACGGAACCAACTACAATTCTGAAGCTAGAATATTAACACTCAACTCCGTCAATCTCCGCAGCCTCCATGTTGCAAATAAGGAAATATCCATGGAAACGCCATTAACCCTGACTAAATCCGACATTCACAGCGTGTACTATACTATCACGCCGCTATACCTAATACTATTAGGTGCAAGCGTACTGGGCATCGCGCTCGTATTACGAAGATACGCGAACCGGCGCACACTGGAAACAACACCGGAACGCACAAACGGCGAAATAGACAGTGGCGAGGTATATGCCGAGATCAACAACCACACTGCAACTGCTCAACCAAGGTTGTCAGCGCTATTCTCGAACCAACTCTCGAATAGTCGCTGAGCTTCGGGAGGGAGATGTTACATATTACGCAAACCATAGGAAATTACCCAACTCCACACAAGTATTGCATCAGCCTAACAACGAGAGCGGATATGCTGAGTCGACGCATCGTGGCGCACGGTGACGTGCCCCGGCCGCCGGACCGCTGGAATGTAGGGCTCACTTTCGATTCAACCATTGAACGATCGTCATTAGACTAAGATTTTTTTGAACAAATGTTAATACTGAATTAAACCTGTTCCAGTAATCTCGGGGTTTCCTTGCACCTTCCTGCCGGACCGACATAATTTGCCGTTTGGCAAAAAAAAATCTACCGCTGGTAAGCAAAACTATTTGTTTTTGTTTAGAGGAACCGAACATTAGTTGTAAGTATGGTAAAATCTTCGCATATGAGGGCGTGGGCGTCTATGTATAGTATAATCATAATCATAAAGTACTTACTTGGTTTTTCCTCTGATATTTTCCAAAATAGCTTTATTTTTTAAAATTTCTCTTTCTGTTGGTATGCATTCCTTCTGAAAAGTAAATGCAAAGAGAAATTAGTAAAGGAATAACTAATTTTTCCTATGTCATAAATTACCACAACACTGGCAGTATAAAAAAATCGAACCTATGCCTTAGTGACAAATACTCTCAATCTCAATAAATTTCTCTGTTATAAACCCATTTTTTAGAATGATACTGACAATATGTTATCCAAAGAATTTGGTAATCATATTTAAAACTAGCTTTTTCCAGCCCGGCTTCTCACGGGTAGCACTAAGTACTTATCTAAGGTGCACCTACCCTACTTACCTACCTACACATCTACATAGGTGCAGCGCAGACGGCACACTTTTTGTGCGATCGAGTCTGCGGCGCACAAAAAGTCTGCATGGCGCGCAAAAAGTCGGTCGCGGATTTTTCACAGACTCAACGCACACGACGCACATCTTCGATCATTCTGTCGGCAGAGCTGTAGGGACGTAGACGCTATGGAAATCGTGCAGAGATCGCAAAGTATTATTTTGTACATGAAGTACACAAAAAGAAGAAGAAATAGAGAATTTTGGGTACATCCTATACTTTCGGAAAGATTACTGAAGGGACAGTTCCATACTAAACATTCAATTCTGAAACAACATCCGGATTTTTTTTTTAAATTTTATAAAATGCCTTAGAAGTATCATAAATTGCTGGTCTGTTTTGTATTTCTTGAATTAACATCGTTACATTGACCTCTGGCGCCATGATAATACATCGCGTGCGTTACGTCCACCCCTAGCAAATGCAGATTGCCGACTAAAGTGTGCGCCGTCTGCGTTAGCGCGCGTTGAAGCAAACGTTCAATTTTTTTCACACACTTTTTGTGCCGAGCGGCGCGGCGCGGCGCGGTGCGGTCTGCCCGAATTACACGCATTTTTTGTGCGCCGGACTTTTTGCGCGTCGTGTGCGTTACTGCATATAATTGCATAGGTTCTATTTTCACAGACTAAAAAGTGCGTCACGGATAGTCTGTCGTCTGCGCTGCACCATATACCCACTTACCTACTCTTTAGGTGGATTTTCCAAAAAAAATATTTAATACAAACCTTGTCTTGACAATTACGAATACAACAAAAAAGGAATTATAGGTGCAGCCACTTTGAAATGATGCACGGCTGAAACATTTTTGGCAATTGATTTTTATTTATAATGATACTAACCATTTTGAGACAGCTTCATGAGGATTTGTCTCGATTGCTGGCTCGTGGATGGCACTGCTTCAGGAAAAAGATCTGAAATGATACATTATGATTTGAAACTAGTTTTATATTAGATTGCTCGGTTCTCAGCAACTCTCATCCAGCTTAATGGCTGATCTGTCAGACAACAGACACAAAAGAAAATCTATTGTTCGTGGTCACTGATGACCTATGTGACAGATGAGGTATTTCTTATTCTTTAGAATAAAATTTGATAAATATTTTAAATAACAGCCTACGCATGCGTGTTGGTCAGAAATAATCCTACGGAAATGTACCTACTACCAGGATAAAAAGAATCATTTGTCCTAACCTAGGTCATCCATGGTCTAAATGTGCCAAATATCTGTTCAGCCAAGGTGATAAACAAACATCCAAAATCACATACTAACAAACATACCTACAGACTTTCACATTTATAATGTTAGTAGGACTAGCGACCCGCTTCAGCTTCGCTCGAGTACAAATTATACACCAAAACCTACGTCATCCTGCCCAGGGGTTGTGGATAAATTCGAAACAGAGTTACCGCGCCCTTGGGCATTCAGGCAATAGTAAAAGTATCTTAATGTTTTAATTAAAATAAAAGATGAACTTTTTAAATGACAGACTCCACCCGTGTGGAGGTTGGAAATTATCCCACATTTCATTCCCAGTTTAATTTTCCCTCCTCAGATCATCTCAACAGTTCACACTATATTTGTGTTTTATGATAATTATGTCTGTTTATATGTAGAATTATTATTCCCTTTAAATGCAGAGGCCCTTGTGTTTTTTGTACGTGAATTGGTTTATCTAGTAATAGTCAGCTAAGTGTTGTAACATAATGTGTTTGTAGTAGCAACAAGCCCAAGGATATGTATTATTCCACCTACCAGATTGCACTTCCTGGATATTTCCATTCTGTTCCGTTGCTGGTGGACAAGATTCTAGAACCAAAATAAAACAGTTAGTGTCTTGCTAAAAGGACTGTACTGAATAATATTATTATAATAGAGATAAATTATGGTGTTTATTAAAGTTACCTTTTGACTCCAAATGCCTATAAATATATAGTGGAAATTCTGCCAATTGTGCGTCAGTGAGAGGTAAGGTTATCAAATTCAAAGTTGGGATTGCATGTCTTTTCAGACGATTGCCTTTTTTGTTGAAATCCTTTAAGTGGTAAGCAGCTTTTCTATTTGAAGATGCACTAGTTCTTCATTAATAACTACTTTTAGACACTCTCGATAGCTGGAAGATACAAAAAAAAAGGTTACTTGTAACTATTTTTGACTGTGAATTTATTTCATATTCCCAGTATTTACATTGATCTCATAATATAATGTTCATGTTCATAGACTCTCTGACTCATGTATTTAACCATCAACCTACTTAAGACTAAATGAGATTACAATTCAATTTAGACAATTTTATTATTGTACTATCATCATCATCATTTCAGCCGAAAGACGTCCACTGCTGGACATAGGCCTCCCTCAAGTGTTGCTACAATGACTGGTGCTGTGCGGATTTTACTATAGGCATAAATAATCTAATCTTTATCTCAACATCATATTACAGGCACTGGTTTATAAATGCACATATCGAGAAATGAAGGAGAAAGGAGTCTGGGGTAGGAGGGTCCTGAATTACAGATCAAATGTTTTGAACCATTTCTTCATACGAGTTTCAGGTTTGATGGCTCGAGGGTCGTATTACAGGATTTGAATGATGCTTTTAATTTACATATTAAGCAATAGGTACGTACTCACCGGTTTGGATCCAGTGGAAACTTGGAAAAAAGCAACTTGTTTCCAGTATTTTTATTCAAAGACACGGTTGGCGCAGTGGTTGAGCGTTCGACTGCTGCGCTGCGTGTCGCGGGTTCGATCCCCGCACGGAACAAATATTTGTATGCAGATAGTTGTTCCAGGTCTGGGTGTCTTGTGTTTGTGAATTAACATGTTTGTGAACGCACCCACGATACAGGAATAATTCCTAGTGTGGGGCAAGGTTTATTTAAAAAAAAAAAAAGAGTAGGTATGCCAGGCCTCCTTGATACCGCAAACTTCACATCTGTGAATATCTCGATTAAAACTATGTGAGGATGAAACGGAGAAGCAGATGCGCGACTCAACGTTATACATACAATCACATAAATTATTCTGATAAGTTATATTCCGAAGTCATACAGGAAAAGGAAAAAAACAGACAGTTTTCGTTGTTGCTCGAAGGACAGCCAAACATACAAACTTTCGCATTTATAATATTAATAGGATTCAATTTCTTAATTATTACTTTCTTACCTTACTGTTTTGGGAAAGTTTGGGACCTCAGTCGGACAGATTGGGATACCCCGGAGAGCAGAGTGTATTTTAAAAATAAGTTGATTTTCAAGAATTGCGTAATTTCTTTTCACATATAAGCATTTATTACTGGTAATAAAATAATGATTCACTGTTCAAATATGGGTGGTTCAGTATAAATTACCCATAATACACAGTGAGGCAATATTTTTTTTTTAAAAAACCTGTGAAGATCTTTGTTTCTCTAGATTTCTGTAACTTAAAACTGAGAAACCTTATGAAGTTTTATATACGAACCTTAGTTTATTACCTAAACGATTACACCTAAACCAAAGTCTTAGCTTTATATTCTAGCAAGTTATATGACTTAGGAAAAGAGGTGGTTCGCTGTTCAACAACGCACCCTACTAGTTACGGCCGCGTATCATATTTTGATCAACATACAACCTGATACTGACCTGCAAATTGCAAAAAAACGTAATAAAATAGATTTCGCGAGTTACCCTAGTGCTTCCCCCTTAAAGTTGCGCCTTATTCTGCTCCACGCAGAGCTCCAGCGTGTGACGTCACATTATCGACTTCTTCCATTATGGTGAAATTATAAAAAAAAAAAATCCAATAAGTAAATAAAAATGAAGCAGTTGTACGTAAAATAACTAGGGATAGTGATTTGTGGTGCGAGACGGTCTCGGCTAGGTAAAATGACGTTACACTCATAGATAATACACTATATGTATAGGGTGCACTTATCCAATATCTTTGTCCAATGTACGTTTGATCAAATAAGTAGGACGATTTCATGAAATGTGACAGCAACACCGTATTTGATCAAAGATTAATGACATTTAAATCAAAATGGCTGCAACAAGATTTTGTCTTTCACCCAAGCTTTTTCTTGTTTTATTTTTTCTTTTAATGATAATAGCAGCACAGAAAGTTGCTCCACGTTCCTCCAATTTCTCAAACTACGTAAAATCTTGGACAACGATATTGGACAAGTGTAATGGGCATCCATCAAAGAAATTTGATCAAATATAGGACAAAGATATTGGATAAGACGTGTAATACCACCCTAAGTTACACTCGAGTCGAGTGAGAAACCACAATCGTTGTACGTAAACTTAAATAATTAATTTCTCAGTTATTTATTGGTGGATTTCAAAAATTCTTTCAGAAGTTTTGATCTATACGAGAATTTTAATTGCATTGCGTAAAATGTGATACTACCACCATGAAACTTCTCCATTGGTGAACAGGGATCGACGCGAACCTGATGAAGTGCAGTGCAGCAGTTCTCACCGCCGCCCTTCTAACAGAGACAAGTTTTTTTTTCCAATTTTTAATTTCCACTTTATTTTACCTTACGCAAGGTTGATATTTCCAATCCAGTGAAATAACGTTTTGTCTTACAGGATTATGAAAAGGATAAAATGAATCAAACAATTAAATGATGACTTTTTACTGTTTCAATTTACATAATTAACAATACATTTTATAATTTATTTGTTTGGCTATTTCATGTCTAAATATAACACACTAGTATGAATTTATAGGTAATTAATGTGATCCTAAACTGAAATGTTATTTTTCTGACTTGTAATGAATATTGACAATAATCGGCTATTATAAACCATTAAATATTCGTAATATTAGAATTGACAAAACATCAACATCTGACAACACTCAGCACATACTACTACATTTATATTATTGTCTTGTAACACTGACCTAGGGTCATCGGTCTAATTAAATAAGGTTTAGCAGAAACCGTAATAACCTCTGGCATCTCTAAATAAACAAAGTAATTTACGATTGCAACCCGCATTGGGCTCGTGCGGCGGATTACGGCCCACATCCTCTCACAGAGAGGAGGCCTGTGTCCTAGCAGTGGGAATATTATATGCTATGCTATTTACGATTATGTTAAAGCTTATTGAATTAGACTGCAGCAAAGCCAACAGTAAGAAACTGTGCATTGGAACATTTTATAGCATACTTGTAATATTTAAGACAAATGCTTTAAAAAAGAGTTTCGTCTTTGTTTGCAAACAATTAATTTACTTACACCTATCTAAGCAATTACTAGGATAAATACCTGTTATGTTACTATATAAGATGGAAATATTGTATAGTTAATGGGCGCGATTCATGATAATTTAACAGTTAACAATATCGTGATGTAGAATTTAGTTTCTATGAAGAAAACCGGTTTTTTTTTGTGTTCTTTTTGTCGTTTAATGCGTCAGTTATCGGAAAAACAAACACAATCGAAAATCTATTGTTTGCTTATCCGTTGGTACCCGACGCGTTAATAAATAGGAACCTTCTGACTTCATTTTGTCGTCAGAGATTTATGAAAATTTTAAATAACATAAACGATGATTATATTCAACAACGTATTGCACGTACTTATACACTTTGTTATTATATAATATAATATTGCTTGCCCCACAGTATTGTAACAATTTGATAGATAAACAAGACCTTAGTATTTTCTGCCTGTAGTAATAACCAGTTCGAAGGTGTATTAGCATATTAAAGAAATGCACCTGTTTATTAATTAGCTTTCCTTGACTTCTTTTGGCGACCCTCGTTTTCTGGTAATTACTCAGATCAGTGAACAAAATTTACTGAATTACCTGCCATAATAGATATGGAAGTTCAGTCAATTTTGTTCTGTAAAATGCTCTAGTATATCATATTCATGAGAGTATATTATTCTTAGGTGAGTAATTGATTGTATTATTGTCTCTAAATATTGTGTTCTTTAGAAGTTATAGATATTTGACCATTCGTTGGTGTTTCTCAATCACAAAATGAAATAATTATGTATAATGTAAAAGCATACCTAGTGTTTTTAAAACAACACTAACAAATTCATAAATTGTGATACATGATTCATATAGGTATAATAAATTATGTTAGATACAATATTTCAAACATTCCGAATAAATTGTCTTTAGTTATGTTTTCTCCTGGACCTTCTAATATCATTTCATTGGTTAGGTGGCTTTATTTTAAATAACTACGAAATTTCAGTAACTCTGTCTCATAAATTTTGTAACTAAAGTAAATAATAAATAACATCAATAAATTCCATGTTTAAATCAGTTTACATAAGTGGCGTCTATACAAAGCTGCCAAGACAACTAACATTAAATATTCTAACAATCCCAATCCCAACCTTACCATATTAAATGCATAGTTCAGTTATAAATGCTTACCGCCGAATAAATGGTGATTTCTCTACAGCTTGCATTTGAAATCGACTAGTGTTAAAATAAAACCATCATATCGACAATTGTTCTAGTTCTAGTTCTAGTGGAAGAATGGTTAATTGGCTAGAGGATCTTAAATAAGTTAGAAAACAATGTTAGTTCCACATTAGGACTGCTTCAAATTGAATTTAAAAACAAAAGTAAAGGAACTTTGACGTGAGCCGGCACTCGCTAGAGAGTTGATCGTCATGGATATATGCGGGTTGGTATCCTAAACTAAAGGAACCGCATGATGGCATATATGAACCTCCTTAAATGTTAACAGCGCAGTGTGCCAAAACATGGCTAGGTATTTATTTTTGTAGGCGCCGCAATAGATTGCCAAGGAAGGAAAATAGTTTACCGCTAGTTATTCAGCCTTCCCGAATTATCTACGTTCTATATTACTACCTACTCGATCACAATTTACTTTCAAAGACAACTCACACTTGGCTCATTGGCCGTATTATTTTCACTAAATAGCTACAGGTTACAAAAACGCTACTATTATTTAGTTAGCCTGTCACAAGTGTCATTTTTATGCTACAGTATTTAGTCAGCCGTCACTCAAAACTCAAAGTACTTTTATAATTTTTTTAACAATAAAAAAATTTACAAACAATTGCAACAAAGATAAAAATAATAATATCACTATCATAATCATTCACTTTAAGTGTAACAAAAATAAATATAATTGTTGAGCTAAGCTTTGAAAGCTTATGATTGTATCAATTAGATCAGCTATGTTTATTTAAAACTAATAAATATATATTTTGTTCATAGCATTGTCTATCGTATAATTTCATATTATCTGGCACGTCATATATCAAAACTGTAAATGATTGTTATTGTATTTATTTAGTATCTACTGCAATCAGCCATTCAAGCTAGATTAATGTAATCCTTCGCTATTTCTTCGCGCACAAAGCAAAATCTCATCAGGACGTGTAGTTATTAAGTTAAAAATTAAATGGATGTAGTTTGTATTACTAGGCTAGGGAGTGGAATTCCCTACCGGAGTAAGTGTTTCCTGAAAGCTACAACCTGGGAGTCTTTAAGTCAAGAGTAAATAGGTTACTTCTAGGCAAGCGTGTTCCATCTTCGAACACATCATCGCTTACCATCAGGTGAGAAAGTGGTCAAACGCGTGCCTATCAGCAAAAAAAAAAAGGCTTCTTGGATTAAGTATCTTAATTACAAACCTCTGTTATTTATGTTTGGAAACAAGTACCAGAGTGATAAATTGAATTACATTTACAATATGACACAAGCAACCGGCGTAATTGATAAATTCTTGTTACATCAACACATTTTATGACACTATTCACATATATGTCATGATTACATGATAGTTACGTTGATAATTTGTATTAGTATACTGACTGATTAATAAAGTAAAACATTACTAACTAGTCAACACAACAAAAAGAGAAGTTCAGCAGTCCGGCAGTCACCTCGTGATCAAGACACAATTAAAATCTATTGCAGGGGTTTTAATCTTTTTTATACTTCGCCTCCATAAAAAGTAATATTTTTGCGACGCCCTTTTATAAGATACCTCCATTTTAGCTCTAGATATTATATTTAAAGAAAAGTCCAAAGAGTATAGAATCTCAAACATTATTATTAAGTAGGCAAAACAGTAGGTACAAGAAATGAGACGGATGAGCTTGCTTTTCTGAGCATAACTTCTGAAATTGAGGATTAGTTCTTTGTGTCTGTACGAGTATTTCGACTGCAGAAAAGCCATTTCTATACAAGTACGTCGCTGCAAACCTTAATAGTTTTGTTTGATGACTACTAGTCAAAGTAGGATTTTCTTAGGATACATTACTCCAAAATTGAATTGCATTGTCTATAAAGAATCATAGTTTAAGTCTTAGGCTCGTATCATAAGATCGTTCAGACAGCTGTTCTTCCTCGGCTATTGAAAGAGACGGCGACCTGAGTGTACTGGTTTGATATCAATAATCTAATTTTTATCATGAAATTTCGTTTTCAAATAGAACTAAGAAACATAAATTAAGTACCTACTGTATTGTATTGCATAGTTTTTGCTTATCGCTAACTGGTGGAAAAACAATCTGTAACACTTTTTTTGGAACAATAAAAATTATTATTATTATTCCAATTTACATTTTTAAATATTACAATATAAAAACATTTAAAAATATTTTAAAAAATTGTATCCCACCGGTATCGGGATAGGGTCAGGGCTCCTGAGAGTGGAACCTCCTAACTATTCGCGCCGTGTCCAGGAGTAATGCCTTCTGGATCAAGCCCTTGATCCAGCTGCCCAACGAGAGCCTCCTTAGGTATTCATCAAGGCTCTTGGCTATTAAACCATTGGCCGTCACGATTATCGGCACAATTACTGCTGTATCTACCTCCCACATGTCGACAACCTCGCGAGCCAGATCAAGATACTTTGCTTGTTTATCATTTTCAGCTTTCACGAGGTTCTCGTCATGAGGGACAGCTATATCAACAATCATTGTGCGACGCTCTAATCGATCTATCACCACTATGTCAGGCTTATTGGCAACAATAGTCCTGTCAGTGATGATAGATCGATCCCAATATAACGTGATATTGCCATTTTCGAGAACTGGGTCGGACTCATACCTATACATATATATAGTACGGTACTTCGTATTCCACAAGATTGTATTTAACAGCAAGTTGCTGGTAGATAATCCTGGCTACAAGGTTGTGTCTATGCAAGTAGTCTCCGTTAGCAAGACGAGAACAACCAGAAAATAATGTGTCAGATTGATTCCCCGGGCCGGTGGCATGCCCGAGAGATGTCAACCATACCGTCCTTCACAATGTATTTCCGGTAGTTATTAGCCATCATAACTTCGTCCATAATCGCACAGACAAAACCTTCGGTTTCCCGAAGAGGTCAACAAAACGCAGCCAGGATACGGACGCAAAGAGATCTACATCGGGCAAATGTAGGACCCGGTAAAAGCGTCCGTGAAGCTCCTTGCTCTGCCATACTTCCCTGCGGTCATTAGTACCCATTACATTTTTACATTCACATTTTTTACATTTTTTTTATTAAATAATGCATTCAACTCTGAACAAAATAATCTTATAAAAAAAATGCATTGAAACACTCAGTTATAGCAAATGATGTAAATAAGGAGGCTTACAAACAGAAAAAATAAATAACAACAATACAATTTAGTGCTAGAAGCTTTAGAGCTTCGATTGACGACGATTTACGAGTTTAGACGATGGTAGTACGCTTGTATCCGAGTAGGTATTCTGCGATGCCGACGTAGTAGACGGTCTGTGCGATGCCGAACAACGGCGCGATCACGATCATTCGGCACGCGCCGCCTTTAAAGAACGCGGTGACACCCTCGTGCTTCATTATTTTGCTGCATAGAAAAAATAATATAAAACGAAGTCGCTTTCCGTGTCTGTTTGACTGTAGGTTTAATAATTCTTCTAAGCTACAATGATTTGATGCGGATGTAGCATTTTAAGAGAAATTATTCGTCCGGCATTAAATTCATCCCACTGAGGACATTCAAATTAAGTGTATTACAAAAATCTCGATGTTGTCTTGACTTATCTTCTTATTAATAACTATAAAGTACTTATAGTTAGTTATAAAGTATAGTTAGTAGTATGACTGAGAAATCACAGAGTTTTTAATAGGGAAATCTTGAAATGAAAATTCGACACGGTGATTACCGCCACCCCACCAATGGCATGGTATATCTCGTAAACTACTGGAGCACTAATTTTGAATTTTGGGTACTAATTATATCTTGCAGGGTATTAATTTTCTATGTAGGTTTGAGGAAAGCGACAAGCTCCTCTCAAACTTGGAATCAACATGGTCCAGGCCATGGTACGAAGCGAGAGAGAATGGGAAGCAGTCGCCTCCTTCTGCGAAGCAGTACGCGGAGGAGGCGGAACGGGGGAGGGAGACTCAACAGAGTCGCCCTCATGGCCCCAGCAGTAGCCACCGCAGGAGAGGCCCTGGGCGTTGGGGGCCACGGGACGATCTTCGGCCACCGTAGGCGCAGGCCTGCGGACGGCGAGTAGTGGGTAGCTCGCCGTCTGATCAGGACCAGGCCCGAGAGTCGGCGCCGCGTAGTGTTCCACGCGCGCCTCAAAGAATGTCAGCAATGCATGACGGGGCCCGTCATGGCCGATGCCTACCCAGGGGTCGCGGATAAATTCGAAACAGAGTTACCGCGACCCTGGGCACTCAGGCAACTGAAGTAACAGGGTGGGTTTTAATCAATATAAGTCTGAGACACCCTCCCGCTCCACCCAGAGCGGGAGAAGTCATTGGAAGATTTCCCACCCACCAAAAAAATAAAAAGGTGGTCCGGGGGTAGTCACGCTCCCTTCAGCAGGACCACCATGAGCGCCGAAAAATGGGACATGCTACAGCTATTCTAAGTATACAAATAATAACTCTGTGATTTTTTCTCAAATTCATACAAAAATTAGTACTCCTAAAGAAGA
Organism: Polia nebulosa; assembly: GCA_951329385.1. Classification (NCBI taxonomy): domain Eukaryota; kingdom Metazoa; phylum Arthropoda; class Insecta; order Lepidoptera; family Noctuidae; genus Polia; species Polia nebulosa. Next base: position 13,425,178 of record OX589609.1, on the reverse strand, counting down.
TAGTGAGTTCAGATTCCTAAGTGTTGTATTTTAAGAGAAATTAGCATTTATTACTTTTGCATACTAAATGTCCGCGTATAACCCGACCAAATTAAGTTGTCAATGGTATTGAACTGTTTAGTAGATGTGCATCACTCATGCACTTAAATTTATGGATGTCGGGAATAATAATACCAACAGTTCAATATTTATATTTTTAAAACAACGATTCTGCGTTATGTGTGGAGCACACAGGCGCGAACTCGACAATGCGACATGTAGAACCGAACTTCGATTATGATCAATTAACTGAACTCAACTACGGCAGGCACCTACTCAGTTAAGTGCTGGTAATTTCTGACAGCGGCTTCGTCCGCGTGAAACTTGAAAATTAAATTCAACTACAGCGAAAGTTTCCCGCAGTAAAAAGTAGGTATTCTATGACACGGTCTATCCGAGTGCCGAGTTTCGTCCAAATCTGTTAAGACGTGAAAGGTAACAGACTGACAAAAAAAGTTTTTCGCATTTATAATATTATACGAGTAGTATAGAAGTAGGACTTACACAATGCAATCCAGCACGGACTTGTACTGCCGGTCGCCGCTGGTAACTTTGAGCGTCTGCATGCGCGTCTTCACCACGTCCAGCGGGTTCACCGCCAGCGCCGCGGTTGAGCCGGCTGCGCAACCCGACAGGAACGACCACCTGCGGACCACCATGAACTCATACACAAACCACTTCCATACTGATATGTAATTTGTGTCTGAATACAAATTCAGGTGTCCAACAATTTTGAATCATGAGCGCTGCAATAGGGTAGATTCCTACAAAATTCTATTTGGACTGTCACTTAGATTACCAAAAATATCGGACGAGTATTTTTTTTGTCACGTAAACCATAAACCAGACGTAGCGCGTTGAAATATCACGTGACGTCACGTCATGGTTCACTTTTTACCTAGAAGTGACGTCACAAGCCTCCTGCGTGCTTTGTGCGTTTTATTATTGGTAATTTGATTTAAGGCTAGGATATTCGAGCGCAGTAGGCATTTAGCGTTACCTCAGTCCCCGCGCATCAAGTCGCGCGAACGCGTATTTCAAATGAACTCCCTGACCCCGCTGCGCAAAAAGTTTGCGTCCCTGTATAAAATTGTAACAGTAGGTTAACTTTGTTTTACGGAATTTATGTTAGTTTATTTTTGTCTGTTTTTTGTTATTTTGTTTGTTTGTGTACCTGATGGTGGACTCCGAATGTAGGTACAATATCTCATTGACGGCGTTACGTAGTACTATAGTGTTTGGACTCATTTGAAAGAGCTCATGGAGAACTTCGTGACTGATGATGTGACCTACCTGATGGTGGACTCTAAAGGTGGGTATAGAATCTCATTGACGGCACTATGTAGAACCATCGTGTTTGGACTCATTTTAAAGAGTTCATGAAGGCCTTGGTGACTGATGATGTGACTGACTTGATAGTGGACTCCGTAGGTAGGTATAGGATATCATTGACGGCGCTACGTAGAAACATCGTGTTTGGACTCATTTGAAAGAGTTCATGGGGACCTTGGTGACTGATGATGTGACCTACCTGATGGTGAACTCTGAAGGTGGGTATAGGATCTCAATGACGGCACTACGTAGAAACATCGTGTTTGGACTCATTTGAAAGAGTTCATGGGGACCTTGGTGACTGATGATGTGACCAACCTGATGGTGGACTCCGAAGGTGGGTATAGGATCTCATTGACGGCACTACGTTAAACCATCGTGTTTGGACTCATTTGAAAGAGCTCATAGAGAACTTTGTGACTGATGATGTGACCTACCTGATGGTGGAGACCGAGGGTAAGTATAGGATCTCATAGACAGCACTACGTAGAACCATCGTGTTTGGACTCATTTTTTTTAAGAGTTCATGAAAAACTTTGTGACTGATGATGTGACTGACCTGGTACTGGACTCCGAAGGTAGGTATAGATTCTCACTGACGGTACTACGTAGAACCTACCTACCTTTGGAGTCCACCATCAGGTCGGTCACATCATCAGTCACAAAGTTCTTCATAAGCTCTTTCAAATGAGTGCAAACACGATAGTTCTACGTAGTGCCATCAATGAGATTCTATACCTACCTTCGAAGTTCACCATTAGGTCGGTCACATCAACAGTCACTAAGGTGTCCATGAACTCTTTCAAATGAGTCCAAACACGATGGTTCCACGTAGTGCCGTCAATGAGATTCTATACCTACCTTCGGAGTCCACCATCAGGTCGGTCACATCATCAGTCACAAAGTTCTCCATGAGCTCTTTCAAATGAGTCCAAACACGATAGTTCTACGTAGTGCCATCAATGAGATCCTATACCTACCTTCGGAGTCCATCATCAGGTCGGTCACATCATCAGTCACTAAGGTCGCCATTAACTCTTTCAAATGAGTCCAAACACGATGGTTCGACGTAGTGCCGTCAATAAGATCCTATAACTACTTTCGGGAGTCCACCATCAGGTCGGTCACATCATCAGTCACTAAGGTCTCCATGAACTCTTTCAAATGAGTCCAAACATTATGGTTCTACGTAGTGCCGTCAATGAGATCCTATACCTACCTTCGGAGTCCACCATCAGGTCGGTCACATCAACAGTCACAAAGTTCTCCATGACCTCTTTCAAATGAGTCCAAACACGATGGTTCTACGTAGTGGCATCAATGAGATCCTATACCTACCTTCGGAGTCCACCATCAGGTCGGTGACATCATCAGTCACTAAAGTCTCCATGAACTCTTTCAAATGAGTCCAAACACGATGGTTCTACGTAGTGCCGTCAATGAGATCCTATACCTACCTTCGGAGTCCACCATCAGGTCGGTCACATCAACAGTCACAAAGTTCTCCATGACCTCTTTCAAATGAGTCTAAACACGATGGTTCTACGTAATTTCGTCGATGAGATCCTATACCTACCTTCGGAGTACACCATCAGGTAGGTGACATCATCAGTCACAGTCACATAGGTCTCCATACTCCGTTAAACAAAACTCTCAAGAGCGAATTCAAAACTATAATAAAATAAACAACTTAGAAAAATAACAAAGTGTAGATACTTACAACCCGGGCGCAACAACTAGACACCTGGCTCGAAACTCGACTCCCCTCCCGCTACCCCGCGCGAGGCCCCGCTCTCGTCCTTCAGTAGCGTTAGCATCACTGTTACCGTTGCACGTAATCTTTCTGAGTTTCGGAGTCATTCGTTTGCTGTTATAATTATTTTTGTTAAGTTTTTGTTATCGTTACGTTTGGACCTGTTATTTGTTTATTGTTATTGGATTTTTGTTATTATTGTTACGTGACGTTTTCTTGTTATTGTTGTGTTTTAAAATACACAATGGGAAAAACCATACACAGCAAAGAAAGGGCCTTAATACTCAAGGTGTTGGCTTTTTTTGAACGTGAGAAGGAAGTTAGCAAATTTGTGATTCCTGTGGACCCTACCAAAAGTGCTCATGAACGTAGTGAGCATCAAAAAGTGAATAAAAAGTTTATGATTCCGGTGGACCAACCGATAAATAGAACTTGCGCTGCTACTGGTATATCTAAAAGCACATTATTAAGAATAAAAAAGCAAGTAAAACCAGTGGCACCATCAATTACACCGGTGCCGAGTACTTCGACGTCTACCCAATTACCCGGACCATCAATTGAACCGTCAACACCTGGCAAGAAGAGAAGATCAAGCAAAAAAATAAATCTTGACAATTTCGACTTAGTCGCTCTGAGAAACTTAATCAACAGTTTCTACACTGTAAAAAAAGAAGTCCCTACGCTGAAGAAAATATTGGCTGCTGCAAAAGCGGATTTGAATTTTCCAGGTGAGTGTCTTTTTAATAAATTATTTTTTTATCCAACAACTATGTGTCAAGGTCTTAAATTTGTTTTCTATACGGCTGATTCGGTTTAACTCGGTTATCCCTAGTTCTCGGAAATAGATGAAACGTATTGACCATACCAGGTTTGCAAACCATTTTTCCATCTACAAAAGCTGTATAACTTTGTCGCATGGTACGAACTAGACTAGTAGACTGAAATAAGCATATCTTAAAATACTTTCAAGTATTTTAATACCTGGTTTCCGAGCTTAGTTAGTGTATTTTTACAAATTCGTACTTGCAAGCCCTGGTATTGACATTTGCAAGTATATCTTATCGGTCCCTACTCGGAAATATTATACAACAGAATTCCGAGAACTGCGAACCGGCGCGTCGTCGCCGTATTGTATTTCATGGCTTCACTCTGTCTCGCTCGCTCGACTACTTTCTTGCATAATGAGCCACCACTGACGATTTTATTGTCTTTTTATTACTATATAAATAATACCTGGTCTAAAATTTTGGTAATAGAATATTTTTAGTTATACGACGAGTAGGTAAATGAACTTAAATTATAAAACGTTCTCTTTTTTTACAGGTGAGAGGACTACTTTGCGGCTTATACAGAGTGGTGATGACAATACGACATTAAATTAAACCTCGCATACCTCAAGACGTTCTCAGTCTACATACAAAAAATCATTTGAATATATCCAGTAGTTTAGTAACAGGAAATTATTTTCGATTTTTAACATTTGCTACATGATGTATCTGATAATAGGGAAACACTGTCAGGTTAACGACCCACATCGGTATAAACATCAAAACATTAAAGCCACGTTGCCAACTCGCTACTTTAACACTTTCGCCAAATTAGTATTTTCATCTGATTTAGTGAAAATTATACCTTAACTCTGAGTAATAAGAGTCATAAAGCGTGTCATCAGAGTTGGATAAGAAAGTAACGAATGCGGAAATTGCAATGCACTCATAATATTAATAAAAAATTTAGTGTGTGCGAAAGAGATAAATCTAGTTTCGTTTGTTACTTCGCTTTCTTGAAGAAATTTGCTACAACAAATTTATGTTAGTGTGTCGCCGGCCGCCGCGATCCTGTGACGAGTCACGCGTCCTCAGATGCCGCTAACTTTCGTTCGCGCCGCGCGCGGGCGCCTTTGATGAGGGACTTCCCCGCCGCTCGTGTTTAAATTTGTAAATTCATTTACGACATCGATCACTAATAAAAAACTAGATACACAGTCCTAAGTAAAAATTCTCTTAAAAACGTCGCCAATTGTGTTTACAAAACTCTAGTTACAATAAATATACATTAATGAAATTTCAACCTTAATTGCAACACTTAAAGTCGTATTTAAAAAGCTATGTACAAAAAGCAATAAAATTTTACGACTGATGCTCACTGCTCAACATACACCAAAACAACTTCAACCTTATACGCAAGTTTTAAAGTCAGAATTACTTAGTGACAAAAAAAATTATGACTGAGGCTCGCCGCTAGGACAAGGAATGAGTGGAGACGAACTGACCAATGTTTTTTGTTTGTACTGTAATATTATAAAAGGTATTTTTTTTTATTTTGTTATGCTATATTTATAAATTGTATAAAAATGGTGTAATAAATAAAGCATATTTTATGGTGTTTATGTGTGTGTAATGATTATAATTTACGTGAATGTCAAAATCAAATCAAAAATGTTTATTTGTTAGAATATGGTATACTAGATTTTGGATTTATTGTGACAGGATAATAAATAAATAAATGTGGTGCCACATTTACTTATTATTGAAATTGAAAGTAATTTACACAATCATTTATTTATTCTTTATCTTGAGTCAGAATTTAAGGACATTGCTTGACAAACAACTAATATCAAAATTAAATACTGAATTTAAAACTAAGAATACAAAAGTAAGAATATAGGTACCTAAATCTAAAAAATAAGTCACATTGAGAATCAACTATAACATTGATACTTTACTTTAATTATTGAATTTAAGATGAAAGCGCCAGGGTAGCCCACGAAATTCAAATTTTCTTACGATTTTTGCAATTCGCTGGTCAGTGTCAGGTTGTATCTTAGTCAAAATTTGATTCGCAGAATTCTTCGGATCTTTGACGTGCTACAGCTGATATCCATTCGCCACACCTCACTGGATCTCGAGGCAAGCTAAAAAAAAACAAACAAAAAATCACACAAAAAAAAAAAAGAACAATAGCGTCTCCAACAAATAAAACAGAGGCAACGCGCATAACTCAAACAATTTAAGTGAGCATGCGTTAGTATGATTAATACGTTTAATAGGAGTCTTTACAATTAAGACGCTTTATATCGCCTGCTGATTATTACGATTTAATTTAAAATAATGTTTTTACGATGATTTCTTGACAAAATATCAGTATTTACAAAACAGTGATAACAATTATATAATGATAATATTAATACTTACCGAAAATATGAAACTCCATCCTTTTTTAGCGTCCTAGATGTATGATTTTTGCAGTTTTTAAAGGAGCGCTGAGGCATGTTTACCGTCGGAGCGTTCGAACGCTACTAAATGAAAAGTCCACCCAAATGTTCAATTGGGTGCGCATTCGGTGAGGACATTTTTTGTCGCTGATTGTGTATCTAGTTTTTTATTAGTGATCGATGATTTACGACTGTATTAGTGCGAAATTGGACGCTTTATTTTAGTGACAGGACACGTAACGTTTTAGGTATTTAGTTAAACAGTGAGTGAATTGTGCGAAATTAGACGCTTAGTTTTTATTGTTTTCGTGTTTTTTTTTTTTAATAATCATCCTGCGCTACAGTTACACAGCTTCGGAGTACACCGACATGATTTTAATTTATGGGGAGTGTCAAAGAAACGCCGCTTTGGCTATACGGACATACCGAGAGAGGTTTGGAAACACTCGATTTTGTCCGACCAACGGGCGCACCATTGTCCAAGCTGTCCAGAGGATGCGAGAAAATCGATCCTTAATCCCGCATGTGGATAGTGCGCCTCCACGTGTAAGAGTGACCCTTGAGGAACGAATTTTAAATTATTTTGAACGCAACCCAACGTGTAGTTCGCGAAGGGCAGGTCGACATTTTCGTGTTGACCATACAACTATTCTTAAAGTTTTAAAACGCGACAAACGGAAGCCGTATAAATACAAGAAATTGCATGCATTGTTACCTAGAGACAAACCAGTTAGGGAAAACTTCTGTCGCTGGATTGAAAACAAACATTTCGAGAATCCGGATTTCTTGTACAATGTGATGTGGACTGATGAAAGTACATTTACAAGGAACGGTTTATGGAACAGACAGAATCTTCGTTACTGGAGCCGCGTGAATCCGCGTCTAGGACGGGAGACTTCGCACCAGTACAGATTTACTGTGAATGTTTGGGCTGGCATTCATAGAAATACTATTATCGGTCCGGTTTTCATTGATGGAAATTTAAATGCTGAAAAGTTTTTAGAACTCCTCAATGGACCTGTTTGCGAGTACACGGATGAGCTTTCGGTAACTGCGTTCAGGCAGATGTGGTACCAATTAGACGGAGCACCAGCTCATTCAGTGGTGTCTGCTAGAGAGCGTTTGTCTCAAATGTTCGGACAGCAGTGGATTGGCCGTTATGGACCAACGCGTTGGCCAGCTAGGTCCCCCGACCTTACACCACTGGATTTTTTCTTGTGGGGTCATATCAAAAATGAAGTGTACTCAACAGCTGTTGATACTGTTGATGATTTAAAAGATAGAATAATCATATCTTTTAATAAATTAAAACACATGGCTGCGAATGGGGACCTTTTGTCAGACGTTAGAAATAACCTTTTACGTCGGTGCAATTTGTGTATTCGAATTCATGGCGGCCATATTGAAAAACGAAAAATTTAGTGACTTTCATACCTACATCCTGATCGTGATTAATAATTTGATTAATAAATAACACGCCGTTGAGAGATGCCTGATTATTTGGTTAATAATCTGTGATTCAGTGTAATTTTACTGAGCATTAATCCATAATTAAAAGTCAAAAGATCAAGTCGCTACAGGACCGCGCGTTGTTGCCGCTCTTACGACAGGTTAGTGAACTCATATTTATAAATGGTGTTCTATTTCGTTTCTAGTTTTATGCCATTTAGTTTGTTTGAAATTTTTATTTTTTTATTTTCGATGTTAGGATTTTTTTGATAGCTTAAACTTATTCTTATGAACTAGTATTGTCTGTGTTTTCATTTATTGTCGTATTGTCTTCTCCACCCTGTATTAAAGAACCAATTGGGATACAAATTTAAGAAATGTAAAAATGCCCGATTGGTCTTGATACAAAAGCCAGATATCGCTGCCTGGAGGGCTCGCTACCTGCGGCGAATGAAAGAAAATCACGACCTTGGATCGGACAAAAAACCGGTGACGTATCTAGATGAGACCTGGATACATTCTCATTATACAGTGAGAAAATGCTGGCAGAATAGTAGCGACGCTAGTGTAATGAAAAATACCAATCCCGGCCAACGTTGGATTCTCGTCCATGCGGGTGGCGAAAATGGTTTTATCCCTGGGGCAGAGTTACTATACAAATGCAAGAGCAAGACAGGCGATTACCACGACGAGATGGACACAAAAAATTTTGTTAAGTGGCTGAACGAAAAGTTGTTGCCAAACTTGCCTCCAAACGGTATAGTTGTTATTGATAACGCGCCGTACCACTCGACGCAATCAAAAAAAATACCTTGCCAGTCATCACTTAAAAGTGAGATGCAAAGCTGGCTTACTGATAACAATATTAGTTTTGATCAAAAGATGACGAAGCCAGAGCTATACCACATCATTCGAATTAATAAGCCAGAAAAAAAATATGTGGTAGACGAACTGTTGAGGGAGCATGGCCACGAAGTTGTACGTCTGCCACCCTACCACTGTGATCTAAACCCAATCGAATACATCTGGAATTTAGTTAAACAAAGGGTGGCAGACAAAAATATAGATCAGTCTGAAAGACTAATTGAAAAGTTGACTAGAGAGTCGATACAGTCAATTTCAGTTGAAGACTGGAAAAAGGAAGTCAACCATGTCCAAAGACTGGAGAAAGAATACTGGGTGAAAGATCGATTACAAGAACACCAAGAGAGGGAGTTCATTATATCTCTTGGAGGAGAAGAGAGTTCTTCAGAGAGTGAAAGCGAGGAAGAGGAAAATGTCAGCGATACGAGTATGTCTGGTGTAGAAGAATTAAGTTACGATTCCTCATAATTATAATAATAAATTAATATTACATTCTTTTTTGTTTTATTTCCGTAAGAAATTTATTGTTTTACCTACTTATTGTATAGGTAGGTACTAGTATGAACTTGAATAAAAAATTACATTTGATTAACAATATTGGAAATTAATCCCAAAATAGACTCTAAATAGTTTATTACTGCTCCAATTCGTAACTAAGCAATAAATACTGCATTCGTTACTAGTATACAAATGTTTTATCTCAGTAGGTAATTAAATTATAAATCAGTAATACTTTGGTTTTTAGTTAGGTTAGGGTTTTTATTTCAAACCTCGCCATACGGCGGAATTCCATTGGAATTCAAATTATAATGGAAACTGTTATTTTAGTTAAAATATAATAAAGCCTGACCAGAAAAATAAAAAACGAGCACTGGGGGCGCTACATGTATGCATATGTTTACGTTTCTTTTTTGCACTCAGTACTGTAGACAAACGTCATTTGAGTCAGGTGTCAAGTTATTGCGCCCGGGTTGTAGGTACCAATAGTTTCGGAGAGCTCGGCCTCGCTATAAATATGTATACGAGTATTTCGATCGATTAGCGGGGGAACGTAGCTAGCCAGCAAAAGCGACACAGGTCCTACCTCGGTGACGCCCGGCGGGCTACTGAAGCGAAGAGCGCAGGCCGCTTTGTTTTATAATAAAAATATAATAATATTTTGTTAAAATAATAAACTGTTTCGAGAAAAAGTAATCGTAGAATGTCATTCTAAACCTCATTGCCTATTTTTTGAAATTTTTTTTGGGAGTAAAAGTTGAGTCTACTTCAAGTAAGACTTGAAAAACGATGAACAATTTCGTGAACATTTGTTTCATGAACATTTAAACGGTTTCGGCGGCTCACTACGTCTAAAAAAGGGCTCAAATACAACGATGGTAACTGAAGTAGCGTGTGATTTTATTTTTGTATTTATTTAAATGGTTCATATACGTAAATTTGCTACGTTTTATTTACTAACAATTTTATCTATGTAATTATTTTTCAATGGAATTTGTACAAAATTTTAACTTTTCCAAGTGCATTTTATAATTATTTTGGTAGACTATTACTCGTAAACTTGTAAAGCCTACTTAGCAGTTAATTACTTCCCTTTAATTTCATTACATTTACTACTGCGAATAGAATAGAATACTCTTTATTATGTACACCATTTATATTACAGAACATATAAATGAAGATAACTTTACATAGGGTGACACATGAGCGGCCTTATCGCTTATAGGGGGACACTTGATGGTTATCACAGACCCGTAATATTCTTGAATCCTATCCATATCCTAAGAAACATTTTTTCATGTTTTTTTTTCCACTTTGTCGGCGTGATTGATATGTATATCAATGCCAAATTATAGCTTTCTAGTACTAAGTATCTGAGCTAAGCTGCGGACAGACGGACATGACGAAACTATAAGGGTTCCTTGTTGACTACGGAACCCTAAAAACGAGTTGCACCGACCTCAAGAAACATAAGACAAGGGCACGCAGACGATGATGACGTACTTTCTAATTTATCTCGACCATCATTAACATTGGTGAACGAAAATGTTGTGAGGAAACCTGAATCAGCAACCTGCCTTGCGCAACATGGTGATTAATGCTCGTCCCTTTTCTAAATGAGAAGAGGCCTTAGCCCTTATGTTTTTGTTTTTTGGCAGGAGTGGGAAATGTTCATAGGACGCCCAAGCTGCCTCGCAAGTGATCCAGCCTGGGCAGTGTCAAAGTACTACTGACTAAAACCCACTTCTTAGTGCCCCTCTGACATAGTCAGAGTGTTTTTGCGACATTTTTGTTAGTTAACTATTTGAGATATTGTTTATTCCTAATGACATTGATGTTAATACTGTTTATGTCGTTTAATAATTCAAGTTTTTAGTTCTTGTGTTATATCTTTATGAATTATACTTATCGTTTTATAGTAGTGGTTACAGGCTGGTATTATTGATTCGTTATGATAGACCTGCGCGAGTAAAACAACATATTATGTTACTCGTGCAAAACTCTTTGCAGCGTGTACAAGCTCACCTCGCCCCTGGGCACTCAGGGCTGGGAAGGAACAGGGGTGGGTTTTAGTCAGTAAGAGTCTGACACGCCCTCCCGCTTCACCCAGAGCGAGAGATGTCATTGGATGATTCCATACCCCACAAAAAAAAAAAAGCGTGTACAAGCACTAGAAGTAATAACTAGTTTTTACCAGAAAGGTGGTGTGATTTCTTCTGGTTTCTTTCCCAGTTTGCTAAGGATGGCAAACATCGGGAAGTAGACGACACTGAAGGAAATATCACGGCATGCAGTAGCTCCCACGCCCTTGTAAAGCCCTAGAATACCCTTTTCTGCCACCAGATTCTTGGTCAGTCCCCAAGCAGACACTTTCTTGATTACTGTTGCCCCCGCTAAAAAAAAACAAAAAATAACATTAACATCACGCCTGTATTTTCCGAATTAAATGAAAGTAACCCTCGAAAAAATCTTTGTACAAAAAAAAATACAACCGACTTCCATAAATAATACTAAAAAATGGAAGTCGGTTGTATTTTTTTTTTTGTAAAAAGATTTTTATTTTTCACTTTTTAGTTGTTGTACCCCATTCTAAAACTAAATTAATAGTAAAGTTATGCCCGAATTGATAGCCCCAAAAATAGGGAATTTGAACATAGTTGGTGAAATAAGGGTGTATCAGGGTGAACTGTACGAATCTGTATACCGCTTTAGAGCGTATCAGCGTGATGTAATGTTGTGAAGTGGTGAAAACAATACGAGTATACAGACATGCGATTGCAGCAATTTTGGAAGGTTTGCTATTATTTATTGAAGAGTTCCATTGTGTATCTCCGAAGTTCTTCATCAGATCTTCACCAAATTTAAATGGGACCACATGTGAAGCACCAGTTTTCAAATAAAAAAAAAATCATCAAAATCGATTCACCGCATTGATATATAAAAAACCTAAGATACACACTCAGTCTCAAAACCGTCCGCATAAAATTAGCGCTTAAATTCAAATTGAGCGCTCATTTCAAATAGTCTTCTGTTGCTCGCGTCACTGCACGCACGTCAAAAATGCCGAAGTGTTCGTTGAGAAATTGTAAGAATTTTACGTCAAGAACGTTAGAAAAGGATGGGATATCGTATTTTCGGTAAGTAAAAGAGTTTATTAATTGGTTTTTGATGTTTTTATGACTAAATACTGGAAGGAATATGTGATTTTGATTTAATTTGTCTTAAAACTTCACTCAGCGATCCAAGTATAATACGAAAAATTGAAATGGCCGCTTTTTTAGTGTAAGAACAATGCATTACAAACCTTCTTTGTTTTTGTTCGCATAACACAAATGACCCTGTTCTATTCAATGGCATCGATTTTTTATTATTGTGTTTAATTTTTTATTTAGTTTATTAATTTTTGTACTTTTTGTATTTAGTTATGAACTAATATTTACATATTTAAAAATAAATATAGTTTTTGATCGACTTCCAAAAGAGGAAGAGATCGTCAATTAGACGATTTTTTAAAAATGTTTGTAGGTAATATGTACAAACATTTTGTACGTAGTAGTGCCCATAATTTACGGGTTCGGCGCGATATGCGACACGCTAATAATGAGAGAAGTTGTAACGTAGTGGCGTTACAATCACTCTTAAAATTAAACATTAAGAAAAACAACAATAACTAAAAGCCACTAAGTCAATAAAAGAAAACAATAAACAATATTAGATCTGGCAAAATTCGTTGTCTGTGGATTCGTTTCGTTGTCATCTGTCAATAACGACGAGCATATAAAAGGCCGCACAGGCGAAATTCAGCCTTTTTATTTTTTTATTCAGGCTGCCGGGGAAGATCTACGTTCTCATTGTTCTATCGAACACCTCTGAGACTTCACCCGTGATCTTAGCCAACTCAGGCAGCAGCAGTTTACATTGGCAAATACTTGGCTCCTGACGATCTACGAGTCGGTGGCTCGCTCCACGCCGGGTATCCATGTACCCGCGTGGCTTCTGCAAGCCGTCTCCGCGCAACCACCTGCCGGCCGACATCTCCGGGGCGTGCACAACGTGGCAGCCCCTAAGTCTTCCGTCACCAGACTGAGCCGTACCGTGCCATCTCTCAGGGGGAACTAAATTGTGTGACTACAAACCTTCCCACGCCCTTTCTCTATTTAATTTTTTTTTATGTTGACCGACGTACGTGTTATCATTTTCTTCCCACGTAACCTTCCTACGTCACAAAGTGGCAATGTGACGTGCTGCGCTAATCTCGCGCAACATGCCACATTGAAAACTTTAAACTTTTTACTTCTGTCGGCACAAACTAATAGATTTGAAGGATTTTGGTGGTCTATGTTACGCTAGTGAGTGGTTTTATTACACTGTATGTAATAAAACCGAGGAGATAATAAGACGACCAAAACGCATACATGGTCAAAAAAACACAACCAAGGCCTATTTGTGTTCCCTAGTTTTAAAATGTACGTTAAATTTAAATATATTTTCTAGTATTGATGCACATTCCCTTCAACAACCTGCTCTATTCAATCACAAAATTACTCGTAGTATCATAAAAGCTAATATAGAAAAGTTTAGAGATGTTTGTTTACATTATATCGCAAGAAAAAACAACAGAAAAGCTGAAAAATAGACCAACTGTACAATAAACTAAACTTATTTCAAGGAAATGAATGTTTCCTACTGTGTTATTTGGACTACTGAAATTATCATGTATGTTTTAAGAGTCCCTATCAATTTTGCGGTCTAAAAACAGAAAATGCAAACTTTTTCAGCGCGAATTTCTCAATAACCTATCTATAAGATATCTGTTTTTTTTAATGCACAGTTATTCATCACCTATTTAACTAGTAAGCCTACGAATTTAAATTTTGATAACTACTCTATATAAATCAACAAAAACTAGAAGCTCGAGGAGTTTGGAAGTTTTATAGTACGTTATTATCATATTATTTAATTATTTTATAGACAATTGGTATAACTACATATCTCCAATACATAGGTAAGATATGTATAATCTAACTAATGCTGCTGACTGTAAATTGCGATATCTGAGATACGCCATAACTTCCTTCTTTAGTAAATATCCGAACCGAACCAAATATGTGAGCTTTGGGCGAATTATTGGGTTGAAAATTAAATTTTAACTGTATTTGCGGTCAGAAGGCCTAATGGTTAAGAGGAGATAATTTTACATCTTTTAGGTCGATGGTGGCAAAGTATCCATCGCGTGGTATCAATTTGCATGTTGTTCGATAACCCTCCATTTTAAAATGGTGAACTTAATTTAATTTGAGGGTTCCAAATTCAATAAATGCGTTAATTGCCGTTAGACTTCAGCGTGAGATAGGTCGTAATAACTTAAGTTTATCATATCTGATTTTTCAGTATGCATTTCATAACTTATTTTTAGGTGTTATTGATTGACTCACAGGCGTGTGAAATGGTATTAGTTAATTATTTTATCAGCCAATCAAGAATAACACTGTTTTTGGTGTTTTTTAATCACCAGTCGTAAAAATGGCTAAGCATATCTGCACGTTTGCGCGAGCACTTAGTACTGCGCCACACACAGGGCGTGATAGAGGCCATGCTGATGACGTGTATGGTTGGTGACTCCTTGTCATCGGCGTCAATTATAAATTCTAAATTCTACGTACGACAATTCTAAATTCAAATGTATAGATCCGCCGAATACAGAATCGTTGCTGGATATCATTTCATTTTATCGTAGTTCTACTATGTCAAGGATACTAACAAGCTTTTGCCTCTGCCGCTACGCGCCCAGCATCCTGCATTGCGATTTTCAAGAGCTCCATAGGCGTAGTGATGATGATTTGGCACGCCCCGGCCGTGCCACCAGCATGCATTTGACGTGGGATGGGTAATTGTGAAAAAGAAAAAAGAAAGTCGACGAACTATGTAAATTAAGTGGGGTATCAAACTAAAGGGTTCGAGGAGGCGATTCCAAAAATATACTCACTAAACTATAGAAAATAAAAAATTGAATATTTTCAACAACAAAAAAAGCCCGTCTGCAAAAAACAACTAAAAAGTTCCAAAAAAGTCACTTTTCAAGCAGTCTGACGCAGTTGGTGGCATGAATTCAATGATTGAACTAAAATAATGCCACCAACTGCATCAGACTGCTTGAAAAGTGACTTGTTTGAAACTTTTTGGTTGTTTTTACGGTCGTTTTTTAATTTACCATTTGTATTAAAAATGCCCTAAAAAGGGTTCGATTTTGGGTTGCAATGAAATTTGATCTTTGTCTTGTACGACAATTCTAAATTCAAATATATAGATCCGCCGAATACAGAATCGTTGCTGGATATCATTTCATCGTAGTTCTACTATGTCAACGATACTAACAAGTTTTAGCCTCGGCCGCTACGCGCCCAGCATCCTGCATTGCGATTTTCAAGAGCTCCATAGGCGTAGTGATGATGATTTGGCACGCCCCGGCCATGCCACCAGCAAGCATTTGACGTGGGATGGGTAGGCTTCTACAATAAAATATTAACGCATGTTATTAGGCTGTAATGTTAAATGCTGGGCAGAATGTTGCGCCAGTTTTTTTCCAGCTAAAACACTAGGAAGTGGCTAAAGGCGCGCGATTTGGGAAAATGTCTTTTTCAAATTTCTACTTGCGAAAAGTGACGATTCTCAGCTTAATTTGAATAAATGACTTTTGATTTTTAAACGAGTTTTCAATATAAATTTCGTACGATGGCAACGCTGTTGAGTGTGATCAGTGATCACATCACAACATGACAAGGTCTAATTCTACGCAAAGACTAACGTGACTTTCTGATGTCATCATCTTAATCTGAGGTAATTGATCACAGATGATGATATTCTTTTCGCAGATTTCTTAATTTTTCTATTTAGATAATTTATTTAATAGCTTTTGATACACCACCATGTTATAAATAGTACGGAATTTTACTCATTTATCTTTATTTATTGTAAAAGTGGTTCAGGAATTTCATGTCCAGTTTGAGAGGGTAGATTAAAATTAAAAATAAGACTTACCCGTCAGGGAGAGATAAGTGCATGCGGAAGATATCATTACAAGTTAATTTAATGGCTTTCTCTGGTGTGATGAGCAGGATGTTCACACCTGACCCGCGGTACATACCGAAGTAGCCCTCCGCTGCGTATGTCTTTCTAAAGCAATCAATCCTGAAAGACAAAATAGTCACAGTCAAATACAGCAGTAGTACAATTTAAAGCATAATCATTTCAGAGGAAACAGACCCTACGACAGACTAAACTACAGTTGCGTACAGTCACAGCCGTTACAGCTAGGCCCAGGTTTTTTAATAAGCACCTCTTTGTCATGGAAGTTACAGACAGCCACTCTGCAGAGCCTGCATAGAGGAGGACGAGGCAGTAGCTCATCTAATCCTAAGTTGCCCAGTGGTCGCTGGATACAGGGCAAAGTACTTCAAAAATCGAGTTACTCTCCGTGAGAAACACACATACACATATCATCATTTTAGCCAGAAGATTTAATGCTGGGTAATACCCAAGCATCCACACTCGACACAGCGGCCGGGCTTTCCAATAGGTCATGATTCAACTTGTGGGCGAGGTTTTGAGCCTTCCCAAGAGACCTATTGTTTGATTTGTTTTCTGTCAGACTTTTTACACCTAGTCCAAATAGTCGCTATTAGACGTTATGCCTTTGATTCTGATTATTATTGGGTCTTTTGACATTAAGCAACCGTTTGTCGTTATGCGCTTTTGACAGTGACAGTCAGTAGCCACATTTACAGATATCTAGACCTAGATATATATATACCTGGGTAGATTTGGATTACTATTATAATACTCACATGCTGGTATATTGTTTTTTGCCATTTGGACCAATGGTTTGGTTCTGAAGTCGCGTTTTCACTAAATCCAGAGGAAACACGACGGAGACTCCCACAATACCAGCAATACCTCCATTGATGATCTTTGGTATTAAACTGAAATTAAACAAATTAATTTAAATCCTACTCCAAACATAAATATTGTTACGTCGATCGTATTACACTACAACGTTCGAGAATGTGGTCGAAGTTTCCAGACGATTCCACTACGTGCGAGACCATTTCATTATGGTACTGCGTAGAAGTTCAAAGATATTTAAAGAACATTCCACTGTAGGATACTTCGCTGCGAGGATCGCCCAGAGGACACGGTGAAGCATACGGTGGAGGTTTGCCCCGCCTGGGCAGAACACCGCCGTGTCCTCGTGGATGCGATAGGCGGCAGCGACCTCTCGCGCCGTGCCCTGGTTCAGGCCATGGTACGGAGCGAGGGGGAATGGGGGGCCGTCTCCTCCTTCTGCGAAGCAGTAATGCTCGCGAAGAGGGAGGCGGCACACGTTAGGGAGACTCAACAGAGGCAGAGTCGCCCTAGCGCCCTCAGCAGCAGCCGTCGCAGGAGACGCCAGGGGCTGCAAGACGATCTCCGGCCACCGTAGACCCGGGCCTGCGGACGGCGAGTAGTGGGTAACTCGCCGTCCGATCAGCACCAGGCCCGAGAGTCGACGGCGCGTAGTGTTCCACGCGCGCCTCAAAGAGTTGTCAGCAAAGGACGGGGCCTGCCACGGCCAATGCCTGCCCGGGGGTGGAGGATAAATTCGAAAGAGTTACCTCGCCCCCGGGCACGTAGGGCAGGGAGGAACAGGGGTGGGTTTTAGTCAGTAAGAGTCTGACACGCCCTTCCGCTCCACCCTAGAGCGAAAGAAGTCATGAGATGATTTCCCACCCCCCAAAAAAAAAAAAAAAAAAAATAGGATACTTCGACAATGGTGTTGATTCTGTTATGCACAAACTAAACTTAATTTAGGCTATTGCTATCTTTTTCTCTCTAATAAAACAAGAAAGAGACGGACGTAAATTAGAGCTGTCAAATTTAGTTTGAACTAATATTTCCATACAAATTAAGGGTACACGTAAAAACATGTCGACTAAAAACACGGCGAAGCGTAAGGCGTAAACTAGTTTGACATCTCTAACTTAGAGCATGGCTATAGCCGTCCTTTTCTCGCACTGCCTTTTAGTAAAAGATAGCAATTCTCTAATTTTAGTCAGTGCAATGGCAAAAAATTATTTGAACAAAAAAGGCTTGATACATTGATAAAAAATATTGTAAAATGTTCGTTTCTAATTCCTAAACATAATAAAAAAAAAGATATTTAAAAAAAAACTCCGTGGTTAATAAATATTCAAGAATTTCATTCTTTGTTTTTTTAGCGGTAATTATGAATTTTACAACAACTATTATGGGTAATAACAACAATGTTGCCAATTGAATGCTTTTTGCGCCAGATCTAGAACTTTTTTGCACTACAATGTCTGAGAAATATCTACTATTAGGTGGTGGTGGTGGTGGTGTGTTTAATAAATAAATTGACCAAATAACATACCTACTTATTTTTTTGTACTATGTCACTTGAAAGCTGTAACATTTTTTTTGTCCGAAATAATGTTAAAAATGGGGACTCAGTCTTTTCGTTGTTAGCAACACTGACTATTGTTGACAGTGACAGATGCTCTCGAGCCACTGTTGTTGTCGTTGTGTTTGAGTTTCGTGTGTTTAAGATTGGTTTTATTTTTCGAATTATATTTGACGTGGACTGTTTTAAGGACTCTCGATCGATTCTTGCTCTGTGTGTGACCCGTGCGTGCTTTTGGATTGTGATTATCTTCCTTGCGTGGTGACATTGTGCTCTTCTTGACTGGACTCTGATTTTGCTTCACAATTTGGTTCTGTCTGACTGGTGTTGAATCTTTACGACGTTAATAAGGGGGTAGAATTAAGTCGCGACACATAACCAGGCGTACTTACTTTGTTTATATTATTATTGAAAATAATATCCCTAGTCGTACTGGTATGATTCAGTACTGCTGTAATTGTTTGGTGGGTCGGCGAATAGTCGGGAGTTGCTCTCATGTAATGACCCTTGTATGGTATCTGGGGTGGGCAAGGCATAAAAAACGTATTTTAGCCCCGGCGCAGTTTTTAGATGACGTTATTATTACAGAAGATGATGATGAATAAATGTTGGTATTCAAAATGATTTGTTTTTTATTCAATAAACCATTATTTTTCATTTATTATAACAAATAAAAATTCATACGATAGTAAAAAACTTAATACATACATAAAATGTAGTTTCAAATTCAAAATTCCCGCCAAAAAGACTAGTCTCAATATTTATTAACCCCGGAGTTTTTTGTCAAAAATCTTTTCTAATATAAGTCTAGGAACATATTACGAACATTTTACGGCAGTTTTCATTAATGTAACAAGATTTTTTACTTCAAATAAAATGATGTATGGGCACCTGCCATTGTTCTTTGACAGCTCTAATTTACTTCCGTCTCTTTCTTGTTTTATTAGAGAGAAAAAGATAGCAATAGCCTAAATTAAGTTTAGTATGTGCATAACAGAATCAACACCAATGTTCTGGAAACTTCTATGAGTGTATAAATAGGCCGGGCGGGCGGCCAGTGAGTCAGTCTGTTTTCGACTACGGATGCGAATACAAGCGATTACGAAGAAAATAGATTATTATGGAAGTAGAAAGAGGAAGATTCAAGACGAATACGCCAAATACCCGAACACCCGTATCCGACCGGCTGCAGGTTTTTTGCAATGGTAGCACTTCACATCGCTATTCATGTTCGCGTATTTATCTTATTCGCCCAAATAGGACGATGTGAAGTAGCTCTATTCGTCTATATTTGCCTATTCTCACGAACAAGATGAAAACGCCAAATACCCGAACACCCGTATCCGCCCGGCTGTCGGGTTTTTGCAACATATCAAAGGATTGCGAATATGGCGACTATATTCGTTTACCGGCCACACATCGCTCGCTCGACGCTCAGTAGTTTTTATGTAGTTTGTTTACAGCTTGTTCGCGCCAATATGGATTGGCCAAATGACCTTGTTATGCGATTTTTACGTTTTGTTTTTACGTACGCATAACATGTACTGGTAATTAGCACAATGGAAATAATAAGCCGATGCTACAGTTAACACGTCCATCGGATCACTAGCTTGTCGTCAGTAAAGTTAGTGGTCAAATACGCATTTCGCCAGAAAACGCATGTTGACAGAAACGCATCTCGTCAGATTAGCACCACGTCAAAGACGCAGCTCGACAAACACGCTACTTGACAGATGCGCGTCTCGACAGATACGCAACTCGACAGTAAATTAATAAATAGAATTTAAACGCAGTCGTAGTCATATACATCATTTTCTTGCCCTTAACCCAATTCATTTGGGGTCGGCGCAGCGTATCTTCTCCATACTTCTCTATTACTCGTCATCTCACCAGACACCTTTCTTGCCATATCATCCTTTACGCAGTCCATCCATCAGTAGGGGAAGAGGAAAGAAATTTGGTTTTCCTCTACTCTTATATCCATCCACATTCAAACTCAAAACTTAACTCACGATATTATCTCGGGGATAAAGAAAGGCCTACTCAACCTTGTAACCTATTGAAATTTTGAAATGTGGGTACTTGGACATTACATTTAAAAAAAACGGCATAGGTCTGTTATGTATCTATTTGGTTGTTTCGGTCAAAGTCAACACGTTTATTGCGACCTAAGTATACAATGTTGGTGTTACGTTATGTTTGTACTTATGACTCAGCAGCCTTTTACAAGCATTGCAATTAACATTCGCCTGCCCTTAGGTTGGATAAATTAGTATGCATTCAACATTATTACTATTACATAAATATTTTCTTCTAAATTATTAGTAAAATTAAATTGAAAAATTATAATTATGTCGAAATTAAATGTCAATAATAATGAATTTAATACGTCCGTAGCCTGGCTATGTTCCGGGGACCTCTTTGAAGAAACCGTAGGATTAGTCTGTGCAATTATGGATGAAGTTATGATGACGAATAATTACCGCAGATTTATTGTGAAGGACGGTATGAGACATAATGTCGGGCATGCCACCGTCCCGGCGAATCAATCCGTCACATTATAACCGCGTGTTCTCGTCTAGCTAACGAAGAGTACTTGCATAGACACAACCTTGTAGCCAGCATTTATGCATCAGCAACTTGCTCTAAAATACAGCTTTGTGGAATCGGAATACCGTACTATAGAGGTATGTGCCCGACCCAGTTTTGAAAATGGCAACACATCACATTGTACTGGGATCAATCCATCATCACTGACAGGACTATTGTATCCAATAAATCTGATGTGGTGGTGGTGGATCGATTAGAGCGGCGCGCAATGATTTTTGACATAACGGTCCCCACATGAGAACGAGGAGAA
This sequence comes from Polia nebulosa, assembly GCA_951329385.1. Classification (NCBI taxonomy): domain Eukaryota; kingdom Metazoa; phylum Arthropoda; class Insecta; order Lepidoptera; family Noctuidae; genus Polia; species Polia nebulosa. The sequence goes on along the minus strand of OX589609.1, from coordinate 13,403,712 downwards.
TGTCTTGAACAATTTGCGTGAAAGTTAACAAACACCAGTGTTTGTTCGAAAAGCGAGAATGTCATATTTCAATCCACGCCACCTCACTCGTTGACCACAACGTGCCACAGCCGTAGAACTGCTGTAAACCCGACTACACGTAGTCTTGTCTACTCTACCTTTTTTTTGGTCGTGGGAAATCATCCAATGACATCTCATGCTCTGGGTGGAGCGGGAGGGCTTGTCAGACTCTTACTGACTAAAATCCACCCCTGTACCTTCCCTGCCCTGAGTGCTCACGGGCGCGGTAACTCTGTTTCGAATTTATCCACAACCCCTGGGCAGGCATCGGCCATGACAGGCCCCGTCATGGTTTGCTGACAACTCTTTGAGGCGCGCGTGGAACATTACGCGCCGTCGACTCTCGGGCCTGGTGCTGATCGGACGGCGAGCTACCCACTACTCGCCGTCCGCAGAGTGTAATTTCAGCTTGCGTAGGCGCGGAAGGGCGAGGCGGCCCGCGCCCTGAGGAGATTAGATTAAAACCATCTGCGACGATAAGCTCGCAAGGGACCGCCGGAGTCGTGACAGAAACCATACCTGCTGCACGCATATTTTTGCTCTTAATGAACACCTGTGAAGCCCCGCAACTCACCGGTGAGTCGGACAAAAAAAAAATATTAGAGAAAAAAAAAAAAAAAATCGCCTGTCAACCCGGGTTGTCGTCGGGGTTCAATTTGACAACCCGGATTTGGCCGCGGGGCTTCACAGGTTAACCAAGTCGTCGTGGTCTATGATAACAGTCACCGGTGAACGACCAAAACCGTCATGATAAGGATAAATAACGGTCATTCACCAGCTGTTTTGGTGGATGTTAACAGACACCAGAGTATTTTAACAAACAGAGCACTTCGGACATTCACAGTAACATAAATAAATTACATATATTCAAAATGTCACTTGTTCTTATAGTAGGTGATTCCTAGTAGGTTTAAAAAAGGTGATAGAAAGTAGTACTTTTTATGATTATATAATTTTACCTTATATTTTATTTACCGTTGCTTTTAATCAAGTATAAATACTTAATTTATACTTGATTAAAAGCAAAAGTAAATAAAAAAACTAAATCTTATACTGTTTTAATTAATATGCAGAGTGTTTTGTTATCTGATATTGTTTATTAAAAAATACTTACTGTTTTATTTGACTAATTCTTTTGTTTACATCAATCTGGGTGGATGGTTTCAAATAACTGACTAAATAAATGCGTATCTGTCATGTTGCGTGTCACCGAACTGCGAGTCTGTCGAGTTCAGTTTCTGACAAGTAGCGAGTCTATCCTGAGAGACGACGAAATGCGTATTTGACCACTTGCTTTTCTGACGACATGCTAGTGATCCGCTCGTAACAATATGAAACATATTGAGTAGCAAAGAATACAATATGTCTGGGTTCGGACTGTACAAACTTTAGGGAGTGATATTTTGCTCTATTTTATCACTAAAATCATTCTACAGGTGGGGTCTAAACCCAACGGCCTCTGAATGGCAGCCATTTTTGTATTTTGGTTGACTTTTTCGTAGCGTCCATACTAAAAGTAATGTAACTTTGGAATTTAATGTCAGATTATCGTAAAACAAAAACTTCCCATAACGGAAAAGTATTACCAATGAGATAAATAACTCAAATAATTTTAATAATTGCTGTATCATATTAAAATAAATGCTAAAAGATCAATTTTACGTCAAAATTAACATTGTTTTTTAGTTTTTCAAGGTTATTACAAAAAACACCCCTGAGAACTACCTCTTTTTACGCACGTGTTTTACAGATGGTAAGTTTACCTAAATAATGACACCAAAAACTTGATTCTATGACCACTGGTTTAAGAGATATTGTTGCTTGAATGCAGCCCTTCCGTGCGTAAGATATGAATGAGCGCACCATTCCATGGGGAAGCAGGTAAAAAAATGGTTTATTGCGTATTATTGAAGTGAGAACGGGACAAATGAATACAAAAGAACGGGGATGCGCGGGGGCGATGTGAATACAAAAGAATTAGTGTTCGTCAGATAAAACTCGACTAGTTTAATTTTTACCAGTCCGTTTCTTCTGGTTATTGTGACTACACATAATTTGCTCCTGTGCGTATTGTTCTTCACTTACAAGTGTCGTGAAGTTCTAATTATTCGTTATGGGAACTCGTGCTCGTGAACACTCTAGTAGACACATTGCTGATATGCATTTCGTTTACGGATTTTGCAATGGAAATGCAAGAGCTGCTGTGCGGGAGTATCAAAGACGATATCCGAATCGATCAATACCGAATCATCAGACATTCAGTGCAATTCACGCTAGATTAGCCGAATATGGAATAAGGAGGCCTCAAGGTGAACGTAACGCATCTGTACCTGTGCATAGTGAAGAAGCGGAATGTTGAATTTAATCTTCAGTGATCCAAGACTCAGTATCCGTCGTATTTCAACGCGTTTAGGCATATCACGATGGACAGTCTGGAAGATTTTGAAGAAAGAAGGACTACATCCATATCATTTAAGACGTGTGCAGGATATAAGAGAGCCAGACAATGCTGCACGATCAGTATTCTGCTTGTGGGTAACTCAGAATATGCGACGTACACCAGCATTTTTAAAACGCATAATGTGGACAGATGAGGCATCATTTACAAGAAGAGGAATTACAAATTTTTGAAATCTACACTTGTGGATGGCTGAAAATCCACATGCTGTTAGACCTTCAACGTTTCAGCATGAATTTTCTGTAAATGTGTGGGCCGCTATGATCGATGATCAATTGATTGGCCCTATCGAACTCCCAAGAAATTTAAATGGCCCAAGATTTTTAGAGTTTCTGAACAATGAATTTTTTGAAGCGTTATTAGAATTACCATTGTCATATCGGCGACGCATGTGGCTTCAGTTAGATGGAGCTCCTCCACACTTTGCCCGAGCGGTAAGGGCACACCTAGACCAATATCATCCACAGTGGATTGGCCGCGGCGGTCCTGTAGCCTGGCCACCGCGTTCACCAGACTTAACGCCACTGGACTTTTATCTCTGGGGTTGGATGAAACAGAAAGTTTATTTTGAGCCAGTCAACACCTGAGTTGCTGGAGCGTATTCGCGTTGCTGCTGCCGAAATTAAGGCTGATCCGAGCCAGTTGAGACGGTCAACACAGCAGGTAGCGATCCGGGCTACTGCGTGCCTTCAAAGTGGCGGGGGACATTTTGAACAATTATTGTAAATCTACTTTTGTTATTAAATAATTAACCTTTGTTATGTTGTTTATCTTTGCTAATCACTGTAAATATCTAAAGAAAAACCAAATCGTTGTGAATTCACTATCTGCACAAGCCTATGTTCCAACATCAATATCTCTTAAACCAATTGTCATATAATCGAGTTTTTGGTATCATTATTTAGGTAAACTTACCATCTGTAAGACACGTGCGTAAAAAGAGGTAGTTCTCAGGGGTGTTTTTTGTAATAACCTTGAAAAACTAAAAAACAATGTTAATTTTGACGTAAAATTGATCTTTTAGCATTTATTTTGATATGATACAGCAATTATTAAAATTATTTGAGTTATTTATCTCATTGGTAATACTTTTCCGTTATGGGAAGTTTTTGTTTTACGATAATCGGACATTAAATTTCAAAGTTACATTACTTTTAGTATGGACGCTACGAAAAAGTCAACCAAAATACAAAAATGGCTGCCATTTAGAGGGCGTTGGGTTTAGACCCAACCTGTAGAATGATTTTAGTGATAAAATAGAGCAAACTATCACCCCCTAAAGTTTGTACAGTCCGAACCCAGACATATTGTATAACATTTTTTCTTGTTAAACAATTAAATAATGTCGTACATGACTGGAGAGCAATGATTTCGAATTTTGAACTTCAAGAGAACTTGGTCGCAACTTGCCGGACAACCGGTCGTGCGGGTGCGGCCAAACTTTCATCTTGGCTGAAGCTTCTGCGGCCCTAGCACCTTGCGAGAAGTAGTGGTGCGGGCACGTGGTCGAGGCTTTGATAGAGCCTAAATTTTTTGTTATATTTGGGCAGTTTGCCGAGCGACAAGCAGCATATTTTTAGAATCTTCAGATCTTAAAAGATAAATAAAACTGCCGAGTTTATCACAAATTATCAGACATCACTTGCAAATCAGATTATTTATCTGATATGGCCTCATCATCCTACGCCCGCCCTTTATCTGATATGATTTCTTCTAAAATAATGCTAATTTGGGTTCAGAAACCGTTTGCGATATGTATTACACATTTTTTGTTTCTAAAGATTTTTTTATCATCTACTACATAATTACAGGTTTAATTACATTTTATTCAATAAAAATAAAACTTATTTACAGCAATCCTTATCAAAGAAAAAACAGAATCTAGAACTGTCTCAAACTCACTGCTTTTCTGAGTAGCAACCACCAGCGATCCTCTACTCCCGGTCCCCCAGGGACCGGCCGTATCGGGAGAGGTGGAGGGGACCGGCAGACTACAACCCTCCAAATGAGAGTATGCCTACTTACCTTAAACTTCGAAAAATACGAACTTTCGATAATACAAGCCTACGCACCAAATCTAACAAACAAACATTTCAGTAGATAAAAAAAAAAATAGAACCGACTTCCAAAAAGACGCCCTAGAACAAGAGATTGAAAAATTCTATGAGACACTAAGGTCAGCGCAAAAGTACGCCAGTAAAAACCTGTCCTTGATGGGAGACTTCAATTCGAAGATAGGCTAACGTAAAACCGGCGAGCATTTATTGGGCCTATTTTGCCAAGGAAATAGAAACCGGAACGGCGAGCTGTTGGCGCATTACGCACTCGAATAATCACGATCATGAACTCTACAGCGTGTAACGGAAAGGTGTGGTCATATTTGAGGATCATTTGAAGAATCTTATAATTGCTGGATACCTATGGTCGGAGTTAAAGATATGTTTTGTTTGTATGGAAGTGTTTAAAAGAGGATGGATGTATGTGGCTGACTTTATTCTTCAACAAGTTGTTGTATGAAGAAGTGATCCCACAAGAATGGTGCAATAGTTCGCTAGTGCCCATCTTCAAGAATAAAGGGGACGTACAGGACTGCAACAACCATCGAGGGATAAAGCTCATGTCACATACTAATGAAAGTATGGGAGAAAGTGATAGAGAAAAGATTGCGAGAGGAGAGTGAAATTACCCCGAACCAGTTCGGGTTTATGCCAGGTCGAGGGACAATGGACGCCACCTTCGCTCTCCGTCAATTGTGCGAGAAGTACAGACGTGTGCACAAGAACTTGCACATGGTGTTCATCGATCTTGAGAAAGCGTATGATAGGGTACCTCGGGATGTGTTGTGGTGGGCCTTGAAAGAGAAAGGTTTGCCTGGGAAGTATGTTGAGTTGATTCGTGCTATGTACAGACAATCTACTACCTACGTACGGTCGGCTGCTGGCAACACCGATGTGTGTTCATCAGTGTTGCCAGCATCAAGTTCAGTGTGGCTGTAGGCTTACATCAAGGGTTGGCATTAAGTCCTTACCTCTTCCTGTTGATTATGGACGCTCTTACGTCGGAAATACAGGAGGAGGCACCCTGGTGCATGCTGTTTGCCGACGACATTGTTCTGGTCGGTGAAGATGGACCTGAGATCCAGAGCAGATTGGAGAAATGGCAACAGAAGCTGGAGAAAGTTTGCTTGAAAATCAGCAGAACCAAAACTGAATACATGTTCTGCGATTTCGGCGGTCTCTCCAGTTCTAAAGCTATAGTGCTAGATGGCGCGCTTCTCCCAGTCTGCTCCGATTTTCGGTATCTCGGTTCACTCGTGCAAAGCGATAGCGAAATAGATCGGACTGTTAAGCACAGAAATTATACTGGATGGATGAAATGGCGGCAGGTCACCGGGACTATCTGCGACTCCCGCATTCCCCTTAAACTTAAGGGGAAGATTTATAAAATAATTGTCAGACCTGCTGTCTTGTATGGTTCAGAATGTTGGGCCACAAAAGGGATGAATGCAAAGCTGTCGCCGTGTGATCTGGAGGCAAAGGTCCTCGCGCACCTCTATGAGCAGCGCGAGGAGGCGAAACGCCTTGGCAAAACTCCGCTGCCGCGACACCTCGCGGCTCAGCGGACAGAGCTCCGGCAGGATCTCATGGCGACATGGGGAGAGCGACTGTCGCAACCCAGCGCTGGGCACGCCACCTTTGCGGCGGTATTGCCCCTCTTTGAGGAGTGGCTGGAGAGGCCACAGCGTCCTCACCTTCCGCCTGACGCAGGTCCTCATCGGACACGGAAGTTTCGGGAGGCGGAGGCAAACGCCCGGGTGTCCCCACTGTGAGGATCGCCCAGAGGACACGGCGGAGCATACGGTGGAGATCTGCCCCGCTTGGGCGGAGCCCCGCCGTATCTTCGTGGTGGCGATCGGCGGCAGCGACCTCTCACGCTCGGCCCTGGTCCAGGCCATGGTACGGAGCGAGACGGAATGGGAAGCTGTCTCCTCCTTCTGCGAAGCAGTAATGCTCGCGAAGGAGGAGGCGGAACGGGTGAGGGAGGCTCAACAACAGAGTCGCCCTCACGCCCTCAGCAGCAGCCGCCGCAAGAGACGCCAAGGACTTCCGGCACCGCGAGACAATCTCCGACCACCGTAGACGGCGAGTAATGGGTAGCTAGCCGTCCGATCAGCACCAGGCCCGAGAGTCGACGGTCGGCGGACTGTCGTCGGGCGGTCGTCCACGCGCGCCTCAGAATTGTCAGCATTAATGACGGGGCCCGTCATGGCCGCTGCCTGCCCAGGGGTTGAGGATAATTTCGAAACAGAGTTACCTCGCGCCTGGGCACTCAGGGCAGGGAAGGAACAGGGGCGGGTTTTAGTCAGTAAGAGTCTGACACGCCCTCCCGCTCCACCCAGAGCGAGAGATGTCAGTAGATGATTTCCCACCCCACAAAATAAAAAAAAATGTCAAAACTTCTACTTTGCTTGAGCTCTCCAAATTGCCGGTACCGAATTGTCCAATTTTTTATCTTAGTCTGCCTTTGAGTCAGGGTCGCTGCCCCAATTTCTTACTAAAGGAATAATCCACCTGCTCCATAAATCAGGTAGTACTGCGGAACCTAAAAATTATAGACCGATCACGTACTTATTGCCTCTCAAAATGGATGTAGGAATGGGTCCCGCGGTACTAAGGAGCTGCTCCTCATCGATATGGCCATTAACCAACAGGTTCGGCGTTCCCGAAAGGATCTGTCGATATGTTGGATAGGCTATAAGAAGGCTTATGACTCAGTTCCTCATGAATGGTGAGAGTAGAATAGAATTGTATGTTGATGCAACGCTTTTTGTGATTTTTCCAATATTTTTAATAGTTATTCTGCTATTCAAGACGAAGACAAATCCAACAAAATAAAGATCCTAATAATCGGTCCAGCCGTTCTTGAGTTATAAATGGTGTAACTAACCTGATTTTGTTTTATACATAAATACACATGCAATAAACTGGAATCACTTCATCGCGCATTGCTCAAAACAATTTTTTACAATTTCTTTGCAATGAACTACAGATTATATTATTTATTGAACACACATCATTTGAAAGTTACATTTTGGGGCGCACATATATCAGGCCTATCAGGAAGGCTCAGCTCTGCCGCCTACGCCGTCAGAAAAGTTAGACAATATACTGACGTTGACACAGCACGGTTAGTCTATTTTAGTTATTTCCATAGTGTTATGTCTTATGGTATTCTTTTGTGGGGTAAAGCTGCGGACATACAAAATATATTTGTTTTACAAAAACGTGCTGTACGAGCAATCTATAGGTTAGGGTCAAGAGTTTCTTTACGAGAAATTTTCAAAGAGATTGAAATTCTCACGGTGGCATCTCAATTCATTTTTGCAAACATATTATACACTAGCTGTGCCCGCGACTTCGTTCGCGTGGTTGTCGAGAACAAAACAACGTCGTTTAGATAAGAGTATATCACCTTTTTGATGATTTAGATAAGAGTCCTGACTTTGGTATAGTTGATTACGTTAATGCTTCTCTATATACTATGTTAGCGGTGGAATTACCCGGAGCATATACAAAAAGGTTGTTTGGGTTGCTAACACGTGATAGAGAAACATAGAGTTGGCCGTGTGAAAAACAATCAAAAGTAAGGTCTACACCCGCAACGGATAACGTCTGGCCTTGGGCTTTATTAATAGTCATAGCGTAACAGAGGCTTACAGGAAATTGCACACGTTTGAAAGTAAACGGAAAATTATTGGGGATAATGGGTATCCTGGGAATGAAAACAACATCACCGGAGCCGCAACCTGTTAAGATTTCGGCTTCGATGACATTTCGTTGGAGATTTGTTACTCTCAACCGAGTTCCATTGCATAGTTTTGGTGGGCTTAAATTTCTGAGTAGAATGATTGGTACTCCGACTTTTAAATAAATTTTGTGTGCTGGAAGACCTGGTGTATTTAGAGAGTCTAAAAACTCTACTGGATAGTGGGTGGCATCTCCTTCTTCTAAAACCGTGTTAATAGATAAATATTCCCTACTTTCTCCAGAAACATGTACCAATATTTGAGAATTTATTGCTGCTGCTTGGTCGTTGCGAGGTGCCAAAATAGCTCGTTGGCATAGCCAAGCAGCGTCATGGTTCGAGATCTCTGATGGATCTCCGTATACAGAGGAAATGAGTTCCTGCTGTGAGGCAACAGAAGAACACAGGCTTTCGACTAAAGTTACTTTACCTCCTTCTTGAGTCGGGTATGTGCCGTTACCAATTTGAAGTAGTAAATTTGAGAAAACCTGCGCGTTTGCGTCACCTCCCAAATATGCTCGCATATTAAAGCTCAAATTAGTTAATATGACACTACGCCATAAAATAGAGCTCTTTAAACAGGCACCTATTTCATCGGCCCTCGTTCCTCTGGGTATTATAGGGAGTGTCTGCCTGAAGTCTCCACAGAATAGCACCGTTAAGCCTCCCATCGGTCGGTCATTTTGTCTTATATCTCGCAACGTTCTATCTACAGCTTCCACAGCTTTACGATTTGCCATCGTACACTCGTCCCAAACGATAAGGGCGCAATCGCGTAAAACCCTTGCTTTATCACTATTGCGAGACACGTTGCAAACAGGGTTTTCTGTGCGGTCCAAGTCGATTGGTATTTTAAATGTTGTATGTGCAGTTTTTCCTCCTGGTAATAAAGTGGCAGCTATTCCTGAGGAAGCGACGGCAAGGGCAATTTTGTTTTGGCTCCTTATTTGAGCCAAGATAACTTTAGTGAGGAAAGTTTTACCTGTTCCACCAGGTGCATCTAAAAACAGCATTTCTCCTAATGAATGTTCTACACTACAGCATACTCTATCAAAGATTTGACGTTGTTCTGTCGTCAAATTTGAACAGCCATTTCGCAATATTTCTGCTAACTCTTCGGGGTTGTAATTTATTTCAGATGTATACTCCCTATTAATTCGTTCCCCACCAACTGTCGGTGTCGGCAAGCCGTATTGACTGAGGGGGTTCCCTCCTATACTTGTAACTATATCCTGTATAGCCAGCAAAGCCCTATTATGGCAGCTTTCACGTACTTGGTCAGAAGTTTCACTATTTATATTTTGCTGTCTCATAAAATCTTCGGCAAACGCGTCTTTATATTTTTGCCACAACTGCCCAGCGTCCGATAGGCCACAAAATGTCAACAAAATGGCAAATAAATGGCGCAAACGATGTGGACTATCACTGACGCATGCTTCGGCTAAAGCATCATCCCAATGCTGATCGCCATCTAATAAATGCCGTGCGCGGCAAGCAGCTTGAAATGTGGGATATTCTATATCGTCCACTTTGCGGAGCTCAGCAAAAGAAGTAGGTCCTCGCACTGTGTGAAGAAGAAGGCGTAAATAATAACACTCTGCATTATTTGGGTGCACCGTGTATACTCTTCCAATCACGTGTTCTTTAAAAATGCCGGACTCGCCTTCTACAGCAGTTCCACGTCTCCTGCGATTAAAAACACCTTGCTGCTTGTTATAAGTATAATAATGTGGCACTTCATTGTACAACAGAGACTTAGCGAAATTGTCTCTTTCGCAAAGGCGAAAGAATGCGAGCAAGGTGGTTTGTCTTGGGTTGTTCATTCTTTCTGCCACATTTTCTGGCTGAAAGTAAACTCGCTGCCCGCCTTCCAGGTGCACGTCAAGATGGATGACTGGCGAATACCTTTCATGAATAGGGAAACTCAAAATGCGCCAAACTGCCTCCGAAGAGCTTATGTATCGGCCAGATTGATACCTTGTCACTTCATCAAATTGGTTGTTATTTCTTAGTGCTATCATGGCTTGATCACTACCTTTATTAACATATTTACATATATATTTTATAGATTCGACGCTATTACAAATTTCAACATTAATGTGTGCTTGAAAAGCGTTTGACAAAACTGGAGAATACGATACCACCCAACTATTATTTAGAATTATTTCTTGTCCACGGAATCTGACAGTAGCTGTGAAACCACCTTGTGACGGTGATCTTCGCCGGTATTGCGGATACCCATTTTCCCCAGCCATAGTTAGTTCTTTCAGTGCTCTGGGGTATTTTTTTGAGCATTGACCATCTTTCATGCACGGTGATTCCCTGTTTAAGAGGCCACATGGCCCGTGAACCATATGTGTTTTTACTATGTCATGCAAAATCGGATCTGCATTATAGTCCGGAAATTCTGCACTTATGACACTGTCTATAGCATCGGGACGAATTTTTTCTTCCAGCCACAGAAGAATGTGCGCGTGGGGTAAACCACGCTTTTGCCACTCGACGCTATACATAAAACAAAGAGTTGAACCGAAAACTTTCTCCTTTGTAAGTAGATTAATCAAGACTTTGAGTTTTAAATGAAAAATCCTAGCAATAATGTCATGTCTGTCGTATGACGCCTGTCCTGTGAGTAGTGCCTGGCAAATCTCCGTCCACTTTGGATTTGTTGTAAATGTTATAAAAAGGTCCGGCCGGCCGTATTTACGGACGTAACAAAAAGCATCTTGCGTTCGTTCGTGCATATACCGCGGACCGCCTGTGAAACTGGATGGCAAAATAACCAATCGACCCAAGTTTTCGACGTTATTATCTGATTGCATGGCGTCCCGCAAGTGCACGTATTCTTCAGCGCGTAACCGTCGCTGGTTAGTGCGAATATACACTAAACGTTCAGTTTCTATTTTTGCGTACATGTCCACAATAAATTGGCTGAACAAACCACGAAATCGTTGCAAATATACGAAACTGTTTTGCCTTATTTGTAAAAGGTAGGAATAGTATTGTTGAGCAGATATTTTTTTTTGATAATTAGTGACTCTCGTAGTAGGGTTCACTTGGTACAGCCCAAAATTGTACCCATCTTCACCATGACAATAAATTAGTGGATATTGCAGGGCGTCGTAAGCTCGGTGGGTTTCCAAAATGCGTTGAAGGCGATCGTCGCGTGTACGCAACACGATATCACGTCTCTCACACTCCTGGTCGACTAAAACAACTGCAACTTCATCTGCGACGGGTGCATTGTGTCTTCCACGGTGTTCACCCACAGGACGTCTATCGGCACTTATAACAATTTTGAAATCATTGCTGCCTTGTGGAATTGACTCCAATGCAGCTTTGAATTCACGAACGTACTGGTTAACGTGATGCAGCAATTCTTGAAGTTGACCCAAAAGCTCAGCATTGAGCTGGGGAAAATTGTGATTTCTAACATTGAGCTGTTGCGTGTAATCGGATACAAAATAAATTTGGAGAAATTTGGGTTCATTTTCTGGCAGCAAAGATCCAATAAGGTGATAAACTTGACCTTGTACTTTGAAGGTTGGCATGAACGGTCCTTCCGTTATTTGTTTTGCCCCAAAGGAAGTCATTTGGAAAGCACTGTTATATAAACGAATATTATCCAAAAAACGGTTCGACTGGGGATGATCGCCATTCAGGAGACTTTTAAGTAAGTGTGGTGGATCTTGGAAATTTGGAAGAACAATTTTTCCATTTGAGCAGCACATTCCATCTGTCTCTTTCCTCCATTTCAAAGCATGACAAAAATTACAAATTTCTCTCATGTCACCCACGAAAGTAAAGCCAGCATAATTAATTCTAGACGAATATGTGAACCCTGATTTTTCCCTATTGTCCCAAGGTAATAAAATATTTGCATCGTCATTTTCCATGGACTCATCAGCTCCGCTATTTGTTTCTCTATTCATATGGTATCGAGCTCGTTCTATTTCTAGGCGAGATTGACGTTGTTCTGCTGTTTCTGCTCGTCTTAGTTCATCTATTCTTTCCCTTTCAGATGCAAGATAACTTTCATTGTTTCTTTGTACACCTACATAGTTATGTCTAGCTATTTGTAATCGTTCTTCTCTTTGGGAGAGAGATTCAGACTCGCGCGAGAGAGCGTGTCGCTCTCGGTCAGATGACAGACGTGCTTGGCGTTCCTCGATACTCTCTTGAGAACGCAAAGTCGCGGTCCGAGTTCTTTGCGAACTTAAGCGCGACTCCCTTTCTGTGAAAGTCTCTGACTCGCGTGAGAGAGACTGGCGCTCCCGATCAGCAGACAGCCGAACTTCGCGTTCCTGGATATTCTCTTGAGAACGCAAAGTCGCGGTCCGAGTTCTTTGCGAACTTAAGCGCGACTCCCTTTCTGTGAAAGTCTCTGACTCGCGTGAGAGAGACTGGCGCTCCCGATCAGCAGACAGCCGAACATCGCGTTCCTGGATATTCTCTTGAGAACGCAAAGTCGCGGTCCGAGTTCTTTGCGAACTTAAGCGCGACTCCCTTTCTGTGAATGTCTCTGACTCACGTGAGAGAGAGTGGCGCTCCCGATCAGCAGACAGCCGGTCTTCGCGTTCCTGGATACTCTCTTGAGACCGCAAAGTCGCGGTCCGTGTTCTTTGTGAACTTAAACGTGACTCCCTTTCGGTGAACGTTTCCGATTCACGTGAAAGAGCGATGTGCTCTCGGTTAGCAGATAACCGTGCTTCACGATCTTCTTCCGATTCCTGAGACCTACAAAGTCTCATCCTTTTCGCATTTCGGCTACGCAGCGAAAGGTTAGTTTTTTTTCTTTGAGGCATTTTCAAGGAAAATTAAAGCAATAAACAAAACTAACAACACTTATGACTGAATAGCCTACAAACTTAAAAGATCGGTGCGTCGAACAGTCTAGTGTGACAACGTATCGTCTGTTCGTGGTCGTGACTCAACGAATTGGCAACACTAACTTACTGTATAACGATTGGCACTATTGGATTCAAACTACGAAGTAAATCAAATACAATCTTTACTTCGTACTTCAAACCAATGACCAAAGTTGACCAAACGAAACCAATAAGATAAGCAAATACTTTTTTTTCGACCAATTTAGAAAATCGATAAACCAAGCAACCAAAGAACTTTTACGACACACGCAAGAACTTTTAAGACACCTAACGAAACCCAATTTGCCTAGTAAACACGGTGGACGTCATCCTCGCGCGGAAAATCTTAACACCGCGATTCAGAAAATGACGTCATTTGCACAACGCCATCTATCGGATTTAGATTTCAACTATCAACATTAGTTCTATTTTTAGTCTTAAGATGTCGTTGCAAGTACTATACTTAATTGCGTAACGTAATATTTTACTTCTTGAACTCACTAAATTAATCATATCTTTTGATAGAGTGAACCGATTTCGATGAAACAAAAACTAAGTTAATCCTCAAGTTGCGTATAATTTTTGTATATAAACATTGTCAGCATTGAATTCGTAGATTTTACGTGATGTGCGCACAAACAAACAGACAAACAGACAAACAGACAAACAGACAAAAATTTCAAAAATGATGGAAATGGGTTCTGTTACTTATCTTTTCACACGCTGGCTATTTTTTGTTTCAATTTCTTCAATGTACAAAAATGACTTTTCTACAGATTTATTATATGTATAGATTAGACAAAATATACATTTGTACAAAAAGACCAGTGATATCCACAATTTTAACACCAGAAATAAGTATAAACTTCATGTTCCTTCCCACCGTGTTCGTAGGGTTCATGGTTCGTTTGAGGGTCTCGGTATCGAATTTTACAATAAGCTACCCCGTTCTTTTCTTGACTTGCCTTTTAATGCATTTAAAACTAAAGTTAAATCTAGTCTCTGTTCGAAAGCATACTATTCCATCAACGACTACTTAGAAGATAATAATAGTTGGTCGCCGTGTTGAACGCAAGACAATGTTACACTTGATGTTCTTTCTCCATATTTAGCTTATGGTTATAACAGATTATATGAGTTCATATAATAATTGTCTACCAAATTTAGTGTGATGGCTCTAGTTCATCACTTGTGGCTTCGAATCACAGCCCTTTGATAGTTTCAATCTTTGTTCTTGTAAGCAGGCACACCAGTTATGTATGGAGGCTTCTTTAATGTGGTTTAGTGTTTATGCTTGAGTTTGTTTTTAATGGCATGATTGAGTGTGCTAGCTGGCAAGTGGCGGATTATTTAATTTTATGATTATATTTTAGACGACATATATTTATTTTTCTGTTTTACATAATGTTAAGATTGTTGCTTAGAATTATATAGATTCAAGTTCTTAAAACTTAACAGACAGATGTGTTGCTGGGGAGTTTGTTGGCCACTTCTTCTTCACAGCTAAAACACTAGGAAGTGGTGACGGGCGGGCGTTTTTTGGGGGACTGTATTTATGAAGAACTTTGACGTTCAAAAAGTGCTGGTTCTCAGCCTAGTTTGAATAAATGACTTTTGATTTTGATTTTTTGATTTTGTTAGCTTTCAAAATTAAATGATATCAAAAATATTATAGAATTTAAGTTATTAAACCCTCAATATTTTTGTCCTCCACCCCCCTCCCTCCTGGCCCTAATCAACCTAACCTGCCAGTAAACGGTTTTTCATTGACCGAATGAGTTTCCTGATGGAATCCTGTGAGGTTTCCTGCCACTCTTCGACTAAAGCAGTTTTCAGGTCTTCTATCAACGCTGGAGCTGGACATCTTCCCGTACCTGCCTTATCGGCTCGTCCCACTTATATTCAACCGGATTCAAGTCAGGACTGAGGGCTGGCCAGTTCAGTGTAGGAATCCCAACTCCTTCCAGGTACTGTCTAGTCACTGCAGCGGTATGGCAGCGGGCATTATCGTGCATTAGCAGTAAATCTTCGCGAATAAACACGGCGTATGGGAGCAGATGGCCTAGCAGAATGTCGTTGATGTATCTTTCTGCAATTAGCCCCCATACCCGACCTCCAACTCAGCTCTGTTTTTGTGCTTCAATAGAAAACTCCGCCCACATCATACAGGACCCACCACATTTTTTTTGACTGACTAAAACCCACCCCTTTCCTTCAGTTGCCTGAGTGCCCAGGGGTGCGGTAACTCTGTTCTGTTTCTGATTCAAATTAATCCGCTACCCCTGGGAAGAAGGACCCACCGTATGCCACTATTTCCGCAAAAGAGGAATGTGCGAATAGCTCCCCCGGTCTCCATAAACTCTCCACGCAAGCACATCCTGGTTTCGTCGGAGAACAGGAATCGGCTCCATTACCTACTCTATATCCCAATCTAAGTGATCGCGAGAAAACTGAAGCCGGGCTTGTCGGTGGGCTGGACACAATTTGGGTCCCGTGGCTGGCCTTTTTGGGGTCAAGTTCGCTTCTTTGAGTCTTCACGTCACTGTGCACTCACTGACGGGCTGTCGGCGAGTGAGCCCTTGAACTTTTCTGAGCTGCTGCTGGACGTCTACGCCGATCAGGTGTCGATTTCGGAGAGAAGAGGTGACAATAAATCAGTCATCTCTCACCGAAATGTATCGCTGTCATCCAGATCCTGGTCTCCGGAGTAGACCGGACTAAGTTTCCAGTCTCCCTGAACCTCTTGTATACCTTCGAGACACAAGACTGGCTCAGATGAAGCTGTCGAGCGATAGTACGCTGAGACAACCCTTGCTGGATTAGGATGACGACTTCAGCGGCTTCTATAGGTGTGGTTTCCATTTTCTTTTAGCTTCAATGTTCCCAGTGACGTGAAACATTGGACTGATGACCAATTTTCATAAACGCTCACTTTTATAGAGTATCAGGACCACCAAACAATATGGTGTTTTGTTTTAAAAATTGATGTCTTGTTTTTACGTTCCATGACATAAGGTGAATAATCTCTGGTTATGATATTGAAAGAGGTTGAAAGCTAACAAAATTACCTTTCAAATGATATACCACAATCAATAGTTCGCAAGCAACGCGCGATGAAGTGATTCCAGTCCCCCTAGTAAAATACGTTTTCTATGATCAAATGCTTTATACAAAACTAGCTTTTGCCCGCGACTTCATCCGCGTAGAAGTCGGAAATGGTTCTAATAGGATTTTTACTCCCACTATTGGTACAATAGTAAAGTTTATTAATTTCCCATTGATGTTAACCAACTCTGCTTCCATTTTTAAAAATAGACACAGACAAATTTATAAATGTAAAAAAATGCGAAAAACAGTAAGTACCTACACAAGATTCAACCTTTTTTTAATAATATCGGATAGAGTTTTCAGACATGTGTCAAAATAAAATGTAATTTAAATCAAAAGCACTAAGGAGTATTGATATCAACTTCGAAGCAAGTCACCGCCAAAATTACTTTCTATCCTTTTTTAACCCCGTTAGGGGATGAATTTCAATAAAATACGAAACACGTCTTCCATCAATTCTGTTAAAAAAGGTTTATGCAAAATTTGAAGTAGATTGGACCAAGGAATCACGTTGTCCCATACAAACTTTGCCCCCCTTTTTCACCCCCTTAAGGGTAGATTATTGGAAAATCTGAAAATTTCTTATCGGATGTCTATATCATACAAAGAACACACCCTCCAAGTTTCAGGTCTCAGCGATCAGAGGTTTAGGCTGTGCGTTGATCCGTCAGTCAGTCATTCAGGACAAAGCATTTTAATGTATAGATGTATGGTAATGTCATTGCCATTCATCTTGTACACGAATTTGTAAATGATAATAATAGAAAAGTTATTTGGCTAGGGGGGCTGTTTCTTGCTCGCGAGTATAGAGAGAAGATTTTAATAACCTAAATACCAGTTTTATTATATCTATATAGGTCACACATCTAATTTGAGATCATTTTGTAGGATTTTAGGATTTTTAAACCTCATACGACTATTAAGACCAGTTCAGTTAGAAGTGATTGTATTGAAGGCCACTTCAATAGAAGCTTGTTTGAAAACCAATATTATCACAACAAAATGAACCCTATATCTAGCAGTAAAAAGGTCTTTTTTCAAAAAAATAATTACAATATACAGAAAATCAATTTGCATAATGCTAATGAAGTGATTATGGCTACTCTTAAAAGAAACGAGAATACTTTGTATGATTGTGAATAGTATTGTGTGATACATTGACACAATCATAATCTAAACACACTTCTCATGCTTTTATTAGATATCCACATCACCAGTAGAATGTAAGGATTATCACACTATGTCCACTGCAGTTTCAGTCAGTCAACTCAGCAACACAGCAGTTTGACACTCAGAATATTCTCTGTATTAGTGACTCTTAAATTGTCTTTACACACTTTCATTTCTTAATTCTTTACTTAGCCTTCCTTTTTTTTCTCACCACCACAATAGTGCGTAAAATATATTTTATCTTATTTACCTATATAATATAATATACAATTATGTTTATTAGGAGTACACCCCTCGCTTTTTATTTTAAGTTCTTTCAGTCCATTCAAAGGTTATCTGGCAGATATCTCTGTCAGTTATAAGACTGCCATTGTACCCATACATTTTTTGTGTACAAAAATGTGTTACTTTTTTGGTGTACAATAACAATCTGCCTAGCCTTTTCCCAACTATCTTGGGGTCAGCTTCCAGTCTAACCGGATGCAGCTGAATACAAGTATTTTACATGGAGCGACTGCTTATCTGACCTCCACAACCCAGTTACTGGGTAATACGATACCCCTTGGTAAGACTGGTTGTCAGACTTTCGGGCTTCTGACGACCCGTAACGACTGTCAAAGATCCACGATTGACAGCCGGGACCAACGGCTTAACGTGCTTTCCGAGGCACGGAGGAGTCTCGGTATGTGAAAGAAAGAAAGAAAGAAAAATAATTTATTATGTAAAGATGGTCAGTCACCCATCCATGGACCAACCCCTGCAAGCGTAGCTTAACCTGATGGATCGACCCGTGCGGCTGTTATTACTTTAGCCACGAGCTCCTCTGGTGTACAATAAAGTTGAAAGAAATATTGATGGAATAAACTTTATTGGTACGAGTATATAGTATAATAAAGTTTATTCCATGAATATTTCTCTTCCAATTTGCACCACAAGACTGCAGTGTTGGGCACGCCACAATTGCGGCGGTAAGGCCTCTTTTTGAGAAGTGGCTGGAGGGCGCCACGGCGTCCTCACATTTCGCCTAACGCAGGTCCTCACCAGACACGGCTGTTTCGGGAGGTTCCTGTGTCGGATAAGGTAGAAGGAAACGCCCGTGTGAGGGTGTCACTACTGTGCGGATCGCCCAGAGGACGCGGTAGAGCATACGGTTGAGTTCTGATCCGCTTGGGCGGAGCACTGCCGTGTCCTCGAGGAAGCGATCGGCGGCAGCGACCTCTCGCGTACGGCCCTGATCCAGGCCATGGTACGGAGCGAGAGGGAATGGAAAACAGACGCCTCCTTCAGCGAAGCAGTAATGCTCGCGAAGGAGGCGGAACGGGTGAGAGAGACTCAACAGAGTCGCCCTCACGCCCCCAGCAGCATACGCGGCTGGAGACGCCCTGGGCGTCGGGGGTCACGATGTATGCCCAGGGGTCGCAGATAAATTCTAAACAGAGTTACCGCGCCCCTGGGCACTCAGGCAACTGAAGGAACTGGGTTGGGTTTTAGTCAGTAAAAGTATGACACGCCCTCCCGCTCCACCCAGAACGGTGAAAAAAGTACCGTCAGAAATGAAAACAAAAAACTTGAACAAAAATGCCCAACGCGTCACACGATCCGCTATGTGTAGCACTTTCGTAGGGAATCGCGTAGCGGTGTCGGTGGCGCGCGAGTTCAATTGTTTTTTTCCCATCTCAAATCTGCTCAAAGCGTCTAAATAAGTTTTCACTTTAAAAAAAAACGGCCAAGAGTGAGTCGGACTCGCACACAAAGGGTTCCGAACAAATCATATTTTTTCAGGTTTTTTTTAAACTGCCTCCACTTTATAGGTTTTCCTGTAATCTATAAGTAAAGAACTACTTACTGTATTTTTTTCAAAATTTTAGGCCCAGTGGTTTCGGAGATAAGAGGGGAGAATGGTCATTTTTCATCTATTTTCTTAAATAACTTCTAAATCATATATTTTAAAATTATGAAACAAATATATTCGAGACCCTCATAATGTGCCCTTTTATTTGATATGTCGCACGACACAGTTTGAAAAACTTTGATTTTCACCCCAAAAGTGACCCCCATATGCCAAATTTATTTTGTTTAGAGTACGCATCCGTGTTTGAGTCACAGATATTCATGTGTTTATCAAATTTCAGCTCTATCAGTCCAGCAGATTCGGGGCAAATTGACTGTGACAGACAGACACACAAGTGATTCTATAAGGGTTCCGTTTCCATACGGACTTTCGGAACCCTAAAAAAGACTGCAGTGTTCTTGCCAGGGTCGTGGGAGTGTTCAAAAGAGTCACTGCAAAGGAACACAAAGGGCAACTAAAGAAATACAGGTGGGTTTTAGTCAATAAGATTCTGACACTCCCTCCCGCTCCTTCACCCAAAGCGGGAGAAGTCATTTGATAATTTCCCACACTCAAAAAATAAAACAAAGGCTGCAGTGTTGTAGTGCAAATTGGAAGAGGCCCATGTCCAACAGTCTTGGATAAACTCACGCCTTTTTCCTATGGGAGGAGGCCGATACTTCAGATGCCATCTGCTAAATACTTGTCTGACATACTTGTTTTGCTTCATTTACATTCATAAATCTGGCCCATGTCCAACAGTCTTGGACAAACTCACGCCTTTTTCCTATGGGAGTAGGCCAATACTTGAGATGCCATCTGCTAAATACTTGTCTGACATACTTGTTTTGCTTCATTTACATTCATAAATCTGGTCATACATGCACTTGGGTTGTGAGTGCTGGGCCCCTGGACTTTTTGAAGAAAATCGCCGATTAGATCTGTATATGTCCTTCTAGGGTCTATTTGTGACTATTATTAAGGTTACTATCACAATCAAATAGTACTTACACTTTTGGTGTGATTGGAGCCACTGCTGGGTTCGGTGGAGCCGGCTTACCTGACATTTTAATTTGATTTTTTTTTGTTGAGCTCTAAAAAAAAATAATACACAAAATCAAAACTATTGTTTACACTACTTTTATAAATAATGTTGAAGTAGGTTTGATAAAATAAAATAATTCTAAAATACTATTTAGTGCATACTAAATAATAGGACAACAAAGGGGTGCTAGTTGTCAGTTGTTCATTTAGAAGTCTTTTAAATTGTCATCAATCAGTAGTTGTTCAGATCACTTAGAACAATCTCTTTATTTTTGTTGCTGATTGATACATGCCAGTTGGAAAACCTGAGACATGCTTTAATAATCAATTCTTTTCCTAAAAAAAGAATATTTCTTGCCTCAAGATAAAAATGCAGATCTGGATTAGTCAAAAGTGAATTTAAAATATCTCTCGACTGGGACCCTAGAAGTTGTCATTCTTTAATAAAAACTTGTTAAATGTTTTAAATAGCGATCTAATTTATTTTAATGAAGTGTGCAGTTTAAATAATTTTAATGTAACTTAAGTAGGTGATGAAAGTTTTATCACAGCAGAGCTTAGGTAGTAGCTATCACATAGGTATAATAAATAATTATGCCGGCCTCGTCTCTTTGTATTTTTCTTCATAACTATTCGGTTTGTACCAATGCTCGCCAATAGAAAAAATCAATAATTCATACACGGTACACACACGACTTTAGATGAAATACCACTAAAAATTATGGGTTGTTGACTGAATACCATTCTATACAAACTTTAGAAAGATATTATGCATACATTTGGTATGTATTGCTTAGAAGTCTTCACAAAAATTGGATATTTCCCATCGGCATTTTACGTAATAGCAACAAACAAAATGTTACTTACCTAATACTATATGATCTAGGTTATAGTATATTTAGCCCTTGAACTATCTATCGAGTTAAATGATAATCATACTAGCAGAATTTACAATTTTTTTACTATTTTTTTCGGAATTAATAAAAAAGAGTCTAGGTAGTCTAGAAGTCACAATGCATTTGACGCAGTTTAAATTTGAAGTTTGGTTTGATTGATTGTTTTTTTTTTTTTAGCAATTGTGGCTATGCCACTGGCTTGGTTACAAAACCTTTAAGCCAAGTCTTAATTTGATCACCATCACTTTTTCTTTTTCCCCGTTAGAATGCAGATGTAACACATTCTAATGTATTTTGCAGTATTTGGCAACAAATGTGTCGAGTCAGCATTCTCGGCAAACTTCGCTGAGGTAGTCTTTATTATTGTAAGTCCAGTTGCGTAGACACTTGAGACACAAAACTACATCAATTTTAAATAACAATATCCACTAGGAATCAATAAGCAAATAATTAAAACAGCCACTGAACTTCATTCGAGAAAATCCCGCCAAAAACTCCTTGAATGATTGATCGCAAATCAGGGACTGAATACCGACATAATTTTGATATCGATATGAATACTGATATTTAGGTATCTCTTTATCGATATTGATACCGATATTGTTATCCAGTATACTAATATCTGTACTTTAATGTGCCTATATCAGTATCGATACCGCTACTAAAATACCGATATATTACCAATAAATGCCTTTACCCGCGGCTGTGCCACGTTTGCGATTCACATCATCCATCTCCCGGCCCGTCTAGTAAGAGCGGTTGCGCACTACATCCGATACTTATTCGATACTTATCCGTCAAAATACAGATCTATAAAAAACTCGGACCGAACTCGGATCGGTAGTGCGTAACCTACCATACAAATTGTTCTACGACCACACCGGACCGTATTTTCACAGTTAAGTATCGGATAAGAATCGGACGTAGTACGCAACCGCTCTAACGGTCGTGCGATAGCCACATGAATTTGGGTTTGTAGTGATTGGTATGTCAAGATGGCTGGACTCCCGGGGGTTGATGATAAACCCGGGGGTTGAGGATAAATTCGAAACAGAGTTACCTCGCCCCCGGGCACTAAGGGCAGGAAGGAACAGGGGTGGGTTTTAGTCAGTAACAGTCTGACACGTCCTCCCGCTCCGCCCAGACCGGGAGAAGTCATTGGATGATTTCCCACCCCACAAAAAAAAAAGATGGCTGTATTGGCTGGTTTGTATTTTTTACCTTTAAAGTTTAAATTTTTCGTTTGTTTCTAGACCAGAAAAGCCATACGAACGAATAAAACATGGTGAATGAATACGAACATCAAACACGGAACAAGAGCTCAGAAACGTTATTTAAAATAACATTTGTAAAATGATGTAACAGTTCTTTGTAGAACATTTTCAACATTTTGTTCCGAATGAAAACGATATGAGAACGTTTTCAAAAAAACTGTTGTATTCCCCAAGGCGCAGCCGCGCACAGTGTGCGGCAACAACTGAATGAAATTCGTAATAATCGTAGTATCAAACAATAAAAAAATGGAAAAAAATCTATAAAAAACGTTTAGTTAATCGAAAACAATTTTAATTTTGTTCTTCTTCAAAACCTTTTTTTTATAATATTCCGTTCGAAACAAATCATTTTTAGGTAAATAAGATGAAACCGCCACTCCCACCACTCCCCGTGGGTGTCGTAAGAGGCGACTAAGGGACTCACCAGAGAATGAGCAGCAGCATTCTCTGAGCATTGTGCAACAGCTATACTGCGATCGCCAAATCGCCTGCCAAGCGGTCAAGGTCACGGCGAAGGAAAGGGGTGTTAAGAATCTCCGGAGTGGAACCGGCTACCCCAAAAATAACCGTCGACTGGACCTGGCAATACTCAATACGAGATCAGGACTGACGAGAGGATCGCTGAACTTGAGGAGAAATTGAGCAGATTGCGATGGAGTATTACGGGATTATCGGAAGTGTCGGGTCTATCGTCCACAAGTCCCTTGTGAACAATGTGGTGAGAATCGAGTGTGTCGACCAGGATGGCGTTCCTTATACTCAGAATATTGGCAAGATATTCCTTGAAGGTCGTACAAGTTTACGCCCCAACCTCGATACACCCCAACGACAAAGTAGAGGCCATATATGAGGACATATCCAGAGCCATCCATGTTCATAAAACTCACTTCACCGTGGTCATGGGGAATTCAACGCGAAATTGGGCAATCGAGACGGAACCACTAGGGACACCTACTTGCCAGTAGTATTTCCAGATGACCTGGCAGAGCCCCGACGGTGCGATTAGAAATGAGATTGACTTCATCGATGACAGAACCATATCCGCCAATTTGGAGCTTCTGAAAGAGATCGAGACGTTCTAAGGACAGTTATACTCGTCAATGACTCATGCATGAATCTAGCTACCGCCCCTAGAGCTGGATTGACCCGACATTATACCGAAGACATGGACGTCAGCCTGTTGAAGCAGCTTAAAAACAACAAGGCGTCGGGTGATGACGGAATCACGGCCGAACTCCTGAAGGCGGGTGGAAAACCGGCCCCAAAGGCCCTTCAGAAACTATTCGATTCCGTCATACTTCTCGTCATACTACTTATACTCGTAGTTGAGGTGCGAATTGCATTATTCAGGAACGCTAGACTTTTTGACCTATCAGCAAATACTATCACCGTGATAAGAAAAAAAGACATGAAAGTGTATTTTTTTTTTCAAAATTTTAGTCTGAGGTAGTTTCGGAGATAAGGGTGACCAATGGTCAATTTTCATCTATTTTCTAATTTTAATAATCTATTTGCCACAAAGTGACCCCCATACGCATAAGTCATGCATTTACGTTACACGCTCTTGTTTGAGTCACAAAAATTCATATGTGTATAGTAAGCGTCAAACTTTATGGCGGCTCTGAAGTGCGCTACTGGCTGCGCAGTACCCCACCCCTCATCCCCGCTGACATGAATTTGCTACTGCGCAGTGACTCATCTCATGTTCCGACCCGCCATTATTAAGTTTGTTATACTTGTAAAACAACGTGGAAATTAAAATACAACGTGACTGTCTATACCGACAAATAGTTGTGTTTTGTAGGTACCTCACGTAAGTACCATAAAACCATTTTTAAACGAAGTGATTTCACTCGGTTTAGATGAGGTAAATTACTTTACGTTACATTATTGCTACTTACTTGCCTACATTTATACCGAACGAAATAAGGTAGATAGGTACATAAAATATTCTCAGATTAGACCTTAGAAGTTTAGAGTTAGACATACCCTAAAGGCGTGTACGCACGTTCGTTGCTCTGCGTGGACGGTGTTATTCGCACCGAACTCGAAGGGTGAGCGCGCGGAAGCTCGCGGGCAAGAGTTTGTTTTCGCTTTTTGTAAAAAACTGTTTCCATAATATATCGTGATTTATGTTTCGTGAAACTTACGAATAGCAAAAAAAAATTGGATTCTTCACTGTGGACCACTTCCAATGACGAATCCATGCCTACTGCGAGCAACGTGCCCTGCCCACTGCCACTTCAGTTTGGCGATTCTTTGGGCTATGTCGGTAACCTTGGTTCTCTTGCAGATTTCATCATTCCTGATTCGATCACGCAAGGAAACTCCGAGCATAGCCCTCTCCATTGCCCTTTGGGTGACTTCTGATGAGGCCCATTGTGAGCGTTTTTTTTCCACGTTTCTGTTCCATATGTCATCACTGGCAACATGCACTGGTCATAGACTTTCGTCTTGAGACACTGTGGTATGTGGGACGAGAAGCTATCACGCAGCCCCCCAAATGCCGCCCAGCCGAGTCGGATTCGACGATTGAACTCTTTCTCGAAGTTAGCCCTACCTAACTGGACCGTTTGTCCCAGGAAAACGTACTCGTTTACGACTTCGACTGTTGAGTCTCCGATCTTAATAGGAGTTGGTGCTATATGGGTATTTGCCATAATCTTTGTTTTGTCCATGTTCATTTTAAGACCCACTCTTTCGGAAGCTCTACTGAGGTCATTGAGCATTGTACTGAGGCCTTCCATAGTCTCAGCCATGACGACTATATCGTCGGAAAATCGAAGGTGAGTCATGTACTCGTCTTTGATGTTAATGCCTAGCCTAGCCTAATGCCCTCTCCAGTCCAGAACCTTGAAGACATCCTCCAATGCAGCTGTGAACAGTTTTGGAGAAATGATGTCTCCCTGCCTCACACCCCGCTGCAAGAGAATAGGTTTCGAGGTCTAGTCCTGAAGTCGGACTGACATAGTGGCGTTTTCGTACAGACTGTTGTCAACATTACCTGACCCACCCTAAAATCAAACTACTTTGGACCCTCTGCATGTAACATTAAGGTTTATTTAATTTATATGAGCTTATCAGACAACTGCTCGAGGATTTGATGAACAAATACAATAATAGTATAGACACGCAAATTTGATCTTTAAAACGTTATCATTAGGTTATATTTTATAACTATTTGTTATAATATGATAAGTGTAATAGCTTATTTTAATGATTGGGGTCAAGTAATTCTAGTCTCGTGGTCTGTGTGTAAGACTGAGAAAAACAAGGTTCGAGATCAAATCCTGCGACAAAGATATTGTTTTGCTTTCAATATAGAATTTATATTCCAAAACTATTTCTTGTATTATTGTAAAGAACTACAGACTATACAAAAACTTTTTAAAATGGTAATATTTTCACATAACTTGTAATAAGTGGGTAGTTGAAAAATAAATATTCGTATTCATTATAAAGAACTGTGAACTTAAAGTTTTTTAAATTACCCACCCGTTTACAAGATAAGTTATTAGGCGAAAATCATATTGGTCGTTCTTTAATATTGCAAGCAATATTGTAGAAATGAAAACAAATTAAAAAAGAAACTGATGTATAGGTGGACTGTGTTTTTGAAACCACATGCTGTTTGTCGTCAATCCAGCATCAAACCGCTAAGCCACAAGAACTTGTTGGGAATACGCGAAATTAAAGATTGGGTTGTAATTATGTAGTGTGACTTAAAAGCTTTTCAACTTTAATGTTAACGAGATAATGATTAAAATAGCTTAACAAAAACATATATAATGCCGGTGGCTCCGACTATGTTGGGTGGGTTTACCTTAACGTTACGTGTTAAAGATCAAATTTGAGTGTCTGTGTTATTATTGTATTTTTGTTCATCGAGTCCTCGTGCACTTGTGTGATAAGCTCATATAAATTAAACAAACCTTAATGTTACAGGCAGAGGGTCCAAAGTCGTTTGATTTTAGGGTGGGTCAGGTAATGTTGACAACAGTCTGTACAAACACTTCAGCACCTCGATGTACCGATGGTCAATCTGGCACTGTTGGAGAGACTGCAACACAGCCCAAGTATCGATCGAATCGAAGGCTTTCTCGTAGTCCAGATACGCTAACCAGAGAGGCAGATACTCTTCGGTCTTCTGTATAACCTGCCGCAGCATATGTATGTGGTCTACAGTTCTGAAGCCTTTTCGGAATCCGGCTTGCTCGGGAGGCTGGAAGTCGTCAAACCTGCGCGCGAAATGGTTCGTGATGACTCTGGAAAACAGCTTATAGACATGGCTCAGAAGTGAGATGGGCCTGTAAATGTTAAGCAGGACATTGTCGCCCTTCTTAAAGAAAAGTACCACCACACCTCTGCCCCATGCCTGTGGCGTTTTCCCTTCGAGTATGACGGAATCGAATAGTTCCTGAAGGGCCTTTAGGACCGGTTTTCCACCCGCCTTCAGGAGTTCGGCCGTGATTCCGTCATCACCCGACGCCCTGTTGTTTTTAAGCTGGTTCAGGGCCATCCTAATCTCATACAGGCTGACGTCCATGTCTTCGGTATAATGTCGGGTCCATCCAGCTCTAAGGGCGGTAGCTAGATTCATGAGCAGTGATCGGGTTGCTCCTGTACAAGTAAAGTGAGAATATTATTTTTTTTTCTCGTCTATCCCATGGTGTGGGATACCCCACGCCATGGGATAGACGTTGGATAAGCCATTCAAAAATATTAGGCGGGTCTGTGAAGACCATTTTTCGATTGAGGGATCTGTTTGCGTAAATTAGGCTTTTCATTGCTAATTTTTGTTAGAGTAAAGTGTGTATGTCGCCGCGCCACCTAAATGTTTGCTTTTGACGATGTCAAAAAAATCACGGCTGTAGTACCTACTTATACAGGGGGTAACGGAAAGGTGTGGTCATATTTTAAGAATCGGTTCTGCCCATGAAAATGAAAAACTTCCTCTCTAAGAAAACTTTTTTACAAAAAAGAACAACCGACTTCCAAAAAAAAAATACAATAAAAATTAAAAAATAACTTTAATTTCGGCAGTCGGTGTCAAATAATGAAGAAGTAAAATACAAACACCGACTTCCGTAATTAAAGTTATTTTTTTTTTTTGGAAGTCGGTTGTTTTTTTTGTAAAAAAGTTTTTTATTTTTCACTTTTTAGTTGTTACACCCTAGAACTAAAAACCCCAATAATATGGAACGTAGAATTTAAACATTTGGAGAACACCAAAACGTCATCGAGGTATGCGTATTTTTCGTTATTGTTCAGTTTCTCAAAAAGTGCTGAAGCAATTTCGAAAAAAAATATAATATATATGGGACCACCTCGGGATTATATTCTTTCGGATAAAAAAATAATTTTGAAAATCAGTCCACAACTGACGGAGAAATCGACGGACATACATAAAAAAAAAAAAAACTTGAGAGGTGTCAAGGGACACCCGAATGGAACGAAATTCCTTTCGATTAATTAGTGAATTAATTGTAATAAATACAAGAAGTTTTTATTAGATTGTTTTTCCAACACAATCTTTTTGGATGGACAGCCTCATTAGTGTCGTGACAACTTTTCGTAAGAATTTTTTCCGTCTAGCCCCCTTTCACAACGCGCGATAAGGAACTTCGTTCCAAAAAAAAAAACATACAGACGAACATAGAACCTCCTCCTTTTTCGAAAGTCGGTTAAAAAAATAGAAAATTCCCAAAAAAATGTTGGACTTTCCATACAAAGTTATCATCAGTTGATCAATATTTGTATGAGAGGTAAAATTGTTTTTTTTTTGAGAATTTCCTCTGGTTTTCTTGAAGAAAGTTATTCATATCGATGGGCAGATGCAGTTCTTAAAATATGACCACACCTTTCCGTTACAACCTGTATGTATCACGGCTAAGTAACTAACAGAGCTACTGTTAGTTTTATTTTAGAGTAATAGTCGCCCAACTTATAAAATGTTTCTACTTGTTAATAGGCCGTACCCGAAATTTTGGCCGTTTTCACTAATTTACGTGATTTTACAGTTAAAATAATGCATTTCTATAAGTTTTAATGCACAACATGAAAGATAATTTCAATTAAGATCTAATGAATGAGCTAGATTCGAAGCTTGCGTTGCGTATTAGAAGTCGAAATTTGGGTTGTTTTAAAATATTTTTTATTGCCAAGTTTTTGTAATTTTTACATTTTTTTTCTCAAGAAATGGATTAATGGTGAACTAAAGTTTATTTTTGCTGTTTTAATTTTATGAACGAGAGGTTTAAATAGCCAAAATCAAAAGCAATTTTTTTTCCATTTTCTCTAAAATTTGGCTAAGTTAAATATTTTTTTACTCTACTTTTTTATATGAAAGTGGTAAAAAGTGATTCATACATTATATAGATGACTTTTGCAACAATACATTCTAATTTTTATACTGTTTAAAAGTCAAAACGATTCGTAATTTTGTGTTATTCTAAACCTCTTACAGCAAAAATTCACAAAACCGTCGTCGGTTTGTGGTTGATTAATTATAATAAAAATAAAAAAAACTACTCATACATTAGATCATAATTGAAATGATCTTTCATGTTGTGCATTAAAACTTTTAGAAATACATTATTTTAACTGTAAAAACACGTCTGTAAAATCACGTAAATCAGTGAAATCGGCCAAATTTCGTGTCTCTTAAATTTCGTACAAAATACTCCCTTAGAAAAAAAATACTTAAAAGTTAAGTACGGTCTACGGAACCTTACTTTGCGCGTCATCCGATACGCACTTGGCCAATCTTTTTAATACTGGCCAAGTGCGTATCGGATCACGCCATTATTCACTTAAAAATAAACTTAAAATACATTAAGTCGATACTTGAGTTGGTGGCGATTCATTGGAATCATTTTGAATTATGAATTCTAGAATATGTAGTTACGTCATTACGTGTAGGTACATAATGTCTTAGGATACTTAGAGCAAATCAGATCAATCTCATAAGAGTGAACTACCTACTCATTATCTATTGTACCTACATAAAGAAAGTGAACGAATACCTATCGATTTAGTGATAGGTTCTGCTCGCATTTAGACGGTGGGTAGGGACCTACTGTGGGGTACCTACTTCGTTCATTATCCCTTTCTATACGATACGGTACAGTCTTTTCCGGATTCGACAATATAAAATGATCCATGTCCATCAGATTTGTATCACAGTATCTCGTGAAGACGTCAAGTAAACAACAACTGATAACAAAATGGGTTTCATTACTTTGGTAAGTAGTTACCTAATAATAACTAAATTAATAAAATTGAAAAAAATAAACTCAAATTATAGACAATATTTGAGTGTTAACTTAGCCTTAGCTCAAAATAATATTGTCTCGATAAAAATAGACATAAATATGTGGTACATTGGTACCTCTCGAAAAACATTATGCTCCTTCTGAGACAGTTGGGTAAAAAGAAGTACGGTCAGCAATAAAAGTCTATTTGGACTTTTCATTTTGATTTGCACTTTTGATTTTGTTTAGAAAAAAAAAACACTTTTATCATTGACTAGCTTCTGCCAGCGGTTTCGCCCGCATTGAATTAGTACTTCCCCCGTAATCAACTTTCAACCCATTTTTCACCCCCTTAAGGGTCGAATTACGAAAAACTCTTTCTTAGTGGATACCCTGCACTCTTCACAGAGAACACATCCTCCAAATTCCATGTCTCTAGGACCAGCGGTTTAGGCTGTGCGTTGATATATCAGTCAGTGATCAGTCAGTCAGTCAGGACTTTAAATTTTATAATGTACAGATGGGCTCACGCTTTGCCACTATCTCACCTAATGGTAAGCGATGTTAAGGTGGAAGATCGACAATGGAGCTCGCTTGTCTAGAAGTAACCTATACGCGTCAGGGCCCTCGCGTATCCATGAGGTAACGCAACAATAGGTTTTTAATTGTGTCTGCTAATGAGGGGCTTGACGCGTTAATATACCCTCTGGACTTAAAGACCCCCTAAAGGTTGTACTCATAGTCTTTTTCAAGATTTTATTGTTTCGTTTCCTTGGCGAGATTAATATACATACATAAGTAATTATATTACTAGCTGTCCCCGCAAACGTTGTTCTACGATTAAAAAACAGGGGTTGATCGTAGAAGGGTGAAAATTTGAAGTTGTATTTATTTTTCAATGCTAAACTAAATCATGACAAAAAAAATAAAAAATAATTAGTCAAAAAATAAAATAAATATTTTGGGGTGGGTCACCACTCATTTAGGACTATGAAAAATAAATGTTGGCCGATTTTCAGACCTACCCGATATGCATACAAAGTTTAATACAAATCGGTCCAGCCGTTTCGGAGGAGTTTGTTTACAAACACCGCGCCACGAGAATTTTATTTATTAGATTTATAAACCCATGCAAAATTGCAGCTTTCTAGAACCTAGGTACCTACTAACAGTCTCTAAGCTATGCCTCACACGGACAGACCGAAACTATAAGGGTTCCGTAGTCCTAACAACGACAAGGAACCCTTGCTGAGTCTTAGGGCATGTTATTTTTTTTTTTAAACTTTGCCTCACACTAGGAATTACTCCTGTATCGTGGGTGCGTTCACAAACATATATACTTACATACACAAGACACCCAGACCCGGAACAACTATCTGCAGGTCATACAAATATTTGTTCCGTGCGGGAATCGAAACCGCGACACACAGCGCAGCAGCCGAACACTCGACCACTGCGCCAACCGTGTCGACTTGTTCATAATAACGTCATCGTCTCCAGGTGCATATTGCTTGCTTCCCACAAGATTCCCTACCTAACAGCCTTTTTAACCGACGATAAAAAAGGAGGAGGTTCTCAATTCGACCGTACATGTTTTTTTTTTTTTTTTGTGTATGTTCAGCCCTCACTCCGTCATTTATGAACCGATCTTGATGATTTTTTTTATGTTAGATAGAGTATACCTCAAGGATGGTCCCATGTCAAGGAAATTAGGATCTGATAATGGAATCCTGATAAAATTGAGAGAAAACCTCGAAAATTGTGGGCACGTTTAGCGTTTCTGTACGCATGTTCGTCCCTCACTCCGTTGTTTATGAACCGATTGTCATGATTCTTTTTTAGTTAGATAGGGTATACTTCAAGGGTGGTCCCATGTTAAGGAAATCAGGATCAGATTATGGAATCTTGATAAAATTGAGAGAAAACCTCGAAAATTGTGGGCACGTTTAGCGTTTCTGTACGTATGTTTGGCTCTCACTCCGTTGTTTATGAACCGATTTTGATGATTCTTTTTTTGTTAGATAGAGTATGCCTAAAGGGTGGTCCCATGTCCAGGACATCAGGATCTGATCATGGAATCCTGATAAAATTGAGAGAAAACCTTGAAAATTGGGCACGAATATTGTTTCTGTTTACTTTTCATAACTTAATCAGGTATTTGCATTTAGGAATCATCACGTTATGAAACTGAGCTGATGATGGGAACCATACCTTTCCTAAACAATAGAAGTTAGATATAAAAAACTTACAGATACCACTTAATATGCTTTGAAGAAAAGACGTCTTTAGAATATTAGAGGTAACCTCAACTGGTCAATATCCTGGGAACCCCATAGAAGGATGGTTACATTATCAGCTCAGTGCCAAGAGGAATGATGAAGGATTAAAAATTAGCCTCAAAGTATTAAAAGATGATGCGAGTCACAAAAAATCATAAAATAAAAAACTTTTTAACAAAAAAATCAACCGACGAAAAAGAACTAAAAAGCAAAAAATAAATAAACCTTCTAAGTCTTGAGTATTGAGCTTATTTACCTACATAAAATATCAAATTTTATATAAACTAATTTTGAGTCGGCGCCAAATAATAAAATGATTAATTACCTACATCTAGCCTTCTTCATTTCTACGTACATATAAAATTTAGATATTTATAATCAGATTGTCGTTTGGCGCCGACTCAAAATTAGTTTATATAAAATTTGATATTTTATGTAGGTAAATAAGCTCAATACTCAAGACTTAGAAGGTTTATTTATTTTTTGCTTTTTAGTTCTTTTTCGTCGGTTGATTTTTTTGTTAAAAAGTTTTATATTATAACATGGTCATCGTCTGCAGATGCTGGCCATCTATCTGGGCACGGCTGTGACAGCCAGCAGCCAGGACAAGCGCAGCGTCTTCAGCGTAGAACCGGCTGCGTGGCCAGGAGTGGCAGCCTGGGTGCAGGGAGGGCAAGGTAAAATTATTATAATTAATTATCTGTCTATTCTTTTCCCAAATATGGTCGGCGCTGCGTACCATTATTCTACCGGAGCCTGCTTAACTGGGTTACTCGATACCTCTTTCATGACCCCAGATTTACGATGGATAGCGAGGACTAATAGCTTGAAAGTGCTTTTCGAAACACGAATGGGTCTCGCTTCTTAATAACAGCTGTATTACTTAGCCACGAGCCCCAATATCCTTTATTGGAATAGTAGATTGTTCTATAGAGGTCGAAAGGAATCAATTCATAAACGAGGTATTTAGACTATACTTAGTTCGAGTAGGAATTGTGACTTTCACCCGTATTAAACACTTTCTCTTTTTCATCTCGAATTTAAGGAAATTAAAAAAATAATAATAATAATAAATGTAAGTCCTGTACCTACTTATGCCTATAAAACCGTTTTTTTTTTATTTTGGTACAGCTTACAGAGTTAGTATCCCGTAGGAGTGAAGCGTATTTATCGTAACAGATACAAATGTAGATACTAGATAAGTTGGTCCTGTGATATCATATAATAATATCTGTTAAAAAATATCATTCATAATTAAGTATTATTCACAATACTCAATCACAATCTACACTACTCTCTTCAGTCTCAGTAGGTAGGTACCTACTCAAAAACAACTCTTCTTTTTCTATTAATTTTTCTTCGTATGTGTTAATCTGTTTCGCTCACACCCGCTTGATTGAATCTTTCTAAAACGAGAAACACCTACCTAGTAATTATTATCCGAAAATTCAAATTGTAATTTTATGTCAATTGTAATTTGTTGTAATTTGAATTTTCGGTGATATCATAGCATCCTTGAAAAGTGAAAACAATTTCTAGTCGTATTATATGTTTCTAACTATCAGTTCGGCAACACTGCAAGAATAACCTTACTACTTATTTTACAAAGTTGAAGTATTACTTCCTTTAGTAGGTATGTAATAAACAAAGGTCAAACATCTATTACATGCATAAAATTATCAATATATAAGATCTAAAAAATGGAAAAATATGTCCTACTGTACGTGATTTATTTACTGACAGACCGTGCTTTGAAAAATAACAAGCTGTTATTTAATAACAGGTAATGACATCTATTATTATTGCGTAACAGTAACAGGAATAACAGATATCTTGTTTGATCTGTTATCTTATACCCACGTCTCATAAAGTCTTTTTATTTTATTTTAAACTAGCTGTGCCCGCGACTTCGTTCGCGTGGTTGTCGAGAACAAAACAACGTCGTTTAGATAAGAGTATATCACCTTTTTGATGATTTAGATAAGAGTCCTGACTTTGGTATAGTTGATTACGTTAATGCTTCTCTATATACTATGTTAGCGGTGGAATTACCCGGAGCATATACAAAAAGGTTGTTTGAGTTGCTAACACGTGATAGAGAAACATAGAGTTGGCCGTGTGAAAAACAATCAAAAGTAAGGTCTACACCCGCAACGGATAACGTCTGGCCTTGGGCTTTATTAATAGTCATAGCGTAACAGAGGCTTACAGGAAATTGCACACGTTTGAAAGTAAACGGAAAATTATTGGGGATAATGGGTATCCTGGGAATGAAAACAACATCACCGGAGCCGCAACCTGTTAAGATTTCGGCTTCGATGACATTTCGTTGGAGATTTGTTACTCTCAACCGAGTTCCATTGCATAGTTTTGGTGGGCTTAAATTTCTGAGTAGAATGATTGGTACTCCGACTTTTAAATAAATTTTGTGTGCTGGAAGACCTGGTGTATTTAGAGAGTCTAAAAACTCTACTGGATAGTGGGTGGCATCTCCTTCTTCTAAAACCGTGTTAATAGATAAATATTCCCTACTTTCTCCAGAAACATGTACCAATATTTGAGAATTTATTGCTGCTGCTTGGTCGTTGCGAGGTGCCAAAATAGCTCGTTGGCATAGCCAAGCAGCGTCATGGTTCGAGATCTCTGATGGATCTCCGTATACAGAGGAAATGAGTTCCTGCTGTGAGGCAACAGAAGAACACAGGCTTTCGACTAAAGTTACTTTACCTCCTTCTTGAGTCGGGTATGTGCCGTTACCAATTTGAAGTAGTAAATTTGAGAAAACCTGCGCGTTTGCGTCACCTCCCAAATATGCTCGCATATTAAAGCTCAAATTAGTTAATATGACACTACGCCATAAAATAGAGCTCTTTAAACAGGCACCTATTTCATCGGCCCTCGTTCCTCTGGGTATTATAGGGAGTGTCTGCCTGAAGTCTCCACAGAATAGCACCGTTAAGCCTCCCATCGGTCGGTCATTTTGTCTTATATCTCGCAACGTTCTATCTACAGCTTCCACAGCTTTACGATTTGCCATCGTACACTCGTCCCAAACGATAAGGGCGCAATCGCGTAAAACCCTTGCTTTATCACTATTGCGAGACACGTTGCAAACAGGGTTTTCTGTGCGGTCCAAGTCGATTGGTATTTTAAATGTTGTATGTGCAGTTTTTCCTCCTGGTAATAAAGTGGCAGCTATTCCTGAGGAAGCGACGGCAAGGGCAATTTTGTTTTGGCTCCTTATTTGAGCCAAGATAACTTTAGTGAGGAAAGTTTTACCTGTTCCACCAGGTGCATCTAAAAACAGCATTTCTCCTAATGAATGTTCTACACTACAGCATACTCTATCAAAGATTTGACGTTGTTCTGTCGTCAAATTTGAACAGCCATTTCGCAATATTTCTGCTAACTCTTCGGGGTTGTAATTTATTTCAGATGTATACTCCCTATTAATTCGTTCCCCACCAACTGTCGGTGTCGGCAAGCCGTATTGACTGAGGGGGTTCCCTCCTATACTTGTAACTATATCTTGTATAGCCAGCAAAGCCCTATTATGGCAGCTTTCACGTACTTGGTCAGAAGTTTCACTATTTATATTTTGCTGTCTCAAAAAATCTTCGGCAAACGCGTCTTTATATTTTTGCCACAACTGCCCAGCGTCCGATAGGCCACAAAATGTCAACAAAATGGCAAATAAATGGCGCAAACGATGTGGACTATCACTGACGCATGCTTCGGCTAAAGCATCATCCCAATGCTGATCGCCATCTAATAAATGCCGTGCGCGGCAAGCAGCTTGAAATGTGGGATATTCTATATCGTCCACTTTGCGGAGCTCAGCAAAAGAAGTAGGTCCTCGCACTGTGTGAAGAAGAAGGCGTAAATAATAACACTCTGCATTATTTGGGTGCACCGTGTATACTCTTCCAATCACGTGTTCTTTAAAAATGCCGGACTCGCCTTCTACAGCAGTTCAACGTCTCCTGCGATTAAAAACACCTTGCTGCTTGTTATAAGTATAATAATGTGGCACTTCATTGTACAACAGAGACTTAGCGAAATTGTCTCTTTCGCAAAGGCGAAAGAATGCGAGCAAGGTGGTTTGTCTTGGGTTGTTCATTCTTTCTGCCACATTTTCTGGCTGAAAGTAAACTCGCTGCCCGCCTTCCAGGTGCACGTCAAGATGGATGACTGGCGGATACCTTTCATGAATAGGGAAACTCAAAATGCGCCAAACTGCCTCCGAAGAGCTTATGTATCGGCCAGATTGATACCTTGTCACTTCATCAAATTGGTTGTTATTTCTTAGTGCTATCATGGCTTGATCACTACCTTTATTAACATATTTACATATATATTTTATAGATTCGACGCTATTACAAATTTCAACATTAATGTGTGCTTGAAAAGCGTTTGACAAAACTGGAGAATACGGTACCACCCAACTATTATTTAGAATTATTTCTTGTCCACGGAATCTGACAGTAGCTGTGAAACCACCTTGTGACGGTGATCTTCGCCGGTATTGCGGATACCCATTTTCCCCAGCCATAGTTAGTTCTTTCAGTGCTCTGGGGTATTTTTTTGAGCATTGACCATCTTTCATGCACGGTGATTCCCTGTTTAAGAGGCCACATGGCCCGTGAACCATATGTGTTTTTACTATGTCATGCAAAATCGGATCTGCATTATAGTCCGGAAATTCTGCACTTATGACACTGTCTATAGCATCGGACGAATTTTTTCTTCCAGCCACAGAAGAATGTGCGCGTGGGGTAAACCACGCTTTTGCCACTCGACGCTATACATAAAACAAAGAGTTGAACCGAAAACTTTCTCCTTTGTAAGTAGATTAATCAAGACTTTGAGTTTTAAATGAAAAATCCTAGCAATAATGTCATGTCTGTCGTATGACGCCTGTCCTGTGAGAAGTGCCTGGCAAATCTCCGTCCACTTTGGATTTGTTGTAAATGTTATAAAAAGGTCCGGCCGGCCGTATTTACGGACGTAACAAAAAGCATCTTGCGTTCGTTCGTGCATATACCGCGGACCGCCTGTGAAACTGGATGGCAAAATAACCAATCGACCCAAGTTTTCGACGTTATTATCTGATTGCATGGCGTCCCGCAAGTGCACGTATTCTTCAGCGCGTAACCGTCGCTGGTTAGTGCGAATATACACTAAACGTTCAGTTTCTATTTTTGCGTACATGTCCACAATAAATTGGCTGAACAAACCACGAAATCGTTGCAAATATACGAAACTGTTTTGCCTTATTTGTAAAAGGTAGGAATAGTATTGTTGAGCAGATATTTTTTTTTGATAATTAGTGACTCTCGTAGTAGGGTTCACTTGGTACAGCCCAAAATTGTACCCATCTTCACCATGACAATAAATTAGTGGATATTGCAGGGCGTCGTAAGCTCGGTGGGTTTCCAAAATGCGTTGAAGGCGATCGTCGCGTGTACGCAACACGATATCACGTCTCTCACACTCCTGGTCGACTAAAACAACTGCAACTTCATCTGCGACGGGTGCATTGTGTCTTCCACGGTGTTCACCCACAGGACGTCTATCGGCACTTATAACAATTTTGAAATCATTGCTGCCTTGTGGAATTGACTCCAATGCAGCTTTGAATTCACGAACGTACTGGTTAACGTGATGCAGCAATTCTTGAAGTTGACCCAAAAGCTCAGCATTGAGCTGGGGAAAATTGTGATTTCTAACATTGAGCTGTTGCGTGTAATCGGATACAAAATAAATTTGGAGAAATTTGGGTTCATTTTCTGGCAGCAAAGATCCAATAAGGTGATAAACTTGACCTTGTACTTTGAAGGTTGGCATGAACGGTCCTTCCGTTATTTGTTTTGCCCCAAAGGAAGTCATTTGGAAAGCACTGTTATATAAACGAATATTATCCAAAAAACGGTTCGACTGGGGATGATCGCCATTCAGGAGACTTTTAAGTAAGTGTGGTGGATCTTGGAAATTTGGAAGAACAATTTTTCCATTTGAGCAGCACATTCCATCTGTCTCTTTCCTCCATTTCAAAGCATGACAAAAATTACAAATTTCTCTCATGTCACCCACGAAAGTAAAGCCAGCATAATTAATTCTAGACGAATATGTGAACCCTGATTTTTCCCTATTGTCCCAAGGTAATAAAATATTTGCATCGTCATTTTCCATGGACTCATCAGCTCCGCTATTTGTTTCTCTATTCATATGGTATCGAGCTCGTTCTATTTCTAGGCGAGATTGACGTTGTTCTGCTGTTTCTGCTCGTCTTAGTTCATCTATTCTTTCCCTTTCAGATGCAAGATAACTTTCATTGTTTCTTTGTACACCTACATAGTTATGTCTAGCTATTTGTAATCGTTCTTCTCTTTGGGAGAGAGATTCAGACTCGCGCGAGAGAGCGTGTCGCTCTCGGTCAGATGACAGACGTGCTTGGCGTTCCTCGATACTCTCTTGAGAACGCAAAGTCGCGGTCCGAGTTCTTTGCGAACTTAAGCGCGACTCCCTTTCTGTGAAAGTCTCTGACTCGCGTGAGAGAGACTGGCGCTCCCGATCAGCAGACAGCCGAACTTCGCGTTCCTGGATATTCTCTTGAGAACGCAAAGTCGCGGTCCGAGTTCTTTGCGAACTTAAGCGCGACTCCCTTTCTGTGAAAGTCTCTGACTCGCGTGAGAGAGACTGGCGCTCCCGATCAGCAGACAGCCGAACTTCGCGTTCCTGGATATTCTCTTGAGAACGCAAAGTCGCGGTCCGAGTTCTTTGCGAACTTAAGCGCGACTCCCTTTCTGTGAATGTCTCTGACTCACGTGAGAGAGAGTGGCGCTCCCGATCAGCAGACAGCCGGTCTTCGCGTTCCTGGATACTCTCTTGAGACCGCAAAGTCGCGGTCCGTGTTCTTTGTGAACTTAAACGTGACTCCCTTTCGGTGAACGTTTCCGATTCACGTGAAAGAGCGATGTGCTCTCGGTTAGCAGATAACCGTGCTTCACGATCTTCTTCCGATTCCTGAGACCTACAAAGTGACAACGTATCGTCTGTTCGTGGTCGTGACTCAACGAATTGGCAACACTAACTTACTGTATAACGATTGGCACTATTGGATTCAAACTACGAAGTAAATCAAATACAATCTTTACTTCGTACTTCAAACCAATGACCAAAGTTGACCAAACGAAACCAATAAGATAAGCAAATACTTTTTTTTCGACCAATTTAGAAAATCGATAAACCAAGCAACCAAAGAACTTTTACGACACACGCAAGAACTTTTAAGACACCTAACGAAACCCAATTTGCCTAGTAAACACGGTGGACGTCATCCTCGCGCGGAAAATCTTAACACCGCGATTCAGAAAATGACGTCATTTGCACAACGCCATCTATCGGATTTAGATTTCAACTATCAACATTAGTTCTATTTTTAGTCTTAAGATGTCGTTGCAAGTACTATACTTAATTGCGTAACGTAATATTTTACTTCTTGAACTCACTAAATTAATCATATCTTTTGATAGAGTGAACCGATTTCGATGAAACAAAAACTAAGTTAATCCTCAAGTTGCGTATAATTTTTGTATATAAACATTGTCAGCATTGAATTCGTAGATTTTACGTGATGTGCGCACAAACAAACAGACAAACAGACAAACAGACAAACAGACAAACAGACAAACAGACAAACAGACAAACAGACAAACAGACAAAAATTTCAAAAATGATGGAAATGGGTTCTGTTACTTATCTTTTCACACGCTGGCTATTTTTTGTTTCAATTTCTTCAATGTACAAAAATGACTTTTCTACAGATTTATTATATGTATAGATATGGACCACACCGCGTCACCGCCTTGTGCCTAGGTATTTTTTTTAATACACTCACAAGACCGCAGCATTTTTATTTTATTTTAATCGGTAATTTTCTTGATTATGTAAACATTTTGTAGTCGACTACCTAACCTAGTGCTATTTTTATAATTCATTCCGGCCCTAGGGAGGAAAGCAATTTACTATGAGTCTTTCCCACCCAAGGGTGGGAATCAGCGTTTTCCACCCGCGCTGCTCGGATCAAACAAACACTATTTTCCGAGTAGGTATGACAAATGTAAATATTTTTTAGACTCATATTGTATCTAAATAGATTTATAATAAATTAAAGTATCTTTTAAGGTACATCTTTTATTACACATATAAGTCACCCGCTTAAATGATTTCTCAGGAACTTGGTCGTCAGATACTAGCTCTGACGTGGCTGGCGCAGTGGCGGCTGCTAAGGCAGCTGCGACGGCTGTGATGGCAGCCCAGCATGAGGTGGCCGCGGCCAAACACGCTGCTCTTGAACAACAGAGTGTTGCCAGCGCTAAGGAAGCTGCAGCCGCGCGCGCTGCTCATAAGAGGTTCGTTTTAAAAGAAAGCTTAACGGCTCAGCAAATCAATGGTAGGTACTTAATCTTAATTTTGTAAAATTGCTTGACACACCCAAAGGCAAAACCTATCATTTTTTCAATCATTGTGTTTGTTTACGTTGTCGAGCTGACACACTTTTGAAACATTATGGTCTATGAATGTCATTTAAAATCCAAAGTGTAATCTTCGGGGGAAATTGGGGTTTGAACTATGGCACTCAGTAGTGACGAAGTTGCAGCGTCGCAATTTCTGCAGCATGTCGTGAAAACCAAAACTGTAGGTAACACCCGCCAGTTATTAAATAAAACACCATGATCCATGACTGATTCAATTCACAGTGAGGAGGCAGCCAGAAATGCCCGTGCACACGCACTGGAGGCCGCACAGGCTGCCGTACAGTCGCAGGCGCAGCTGGCAGGGGCGAAGGCCCGCGCTGCCGCCGCGCAGAAGATCGCCGCAGCCCGAGAGGCGGCCGCTGCCAAGGCCATCCAGCGCGCTGCGAGTAACCAGGCGGCCAGGCTGCAGAATGCTGGTATAGTCAATCAATTAATTCAGACTATCACCAGTCCACTGCTGGATTGTCATCGTTGTTGTCTTGCCATTATCCCATGCACACCAAAATATAATAAATACCACCAATTTGCCAATCGTCGTTCAATGCTAAAGTCGTCGATTAATCTAACAGATCTGGGAGGGGCGACCGACGACCTACCTACCAATATTTGCTGCCTGGTTCTGTAATACTAAACAAGAAAAAACTTTTTTACAAAAAAAAACAACCGACTTCCAAAAAAAAATACACTAAAAATTTATAAATAACTTTAATTTCGGAAGTCGGTGTTTGTATTTTTACTTCTTCGTTATTTGACACCGACTTCCGAAATTAAAGTTATTTATAAATTTGTAGTGTATTTTGTTTTTGGATGTCGGTTGTTTTTTTTGTAAAAAAGTTTTATATTTTTCACTTTTTAGTTGTTATACCCCAGAACTAAAAACCCCAATATAATGGAACGTGGAATTTAAACATTTGGAGAACACCAAAACGTCATCGAGGTACACGTATTTTCCGTTTTTGTTCAGTTTCTCAAAAAGCGCTGAAGCAATTTCGATAAAATTTATATGGGAGCACCTTGGGAATATATTATTTCGGATAAAAAAAAAATTGAAAATCGGTCCACAACTGACAGAGAAATCGGTGGAAATACATAAAAAAAACATACAGTAGAACATAGAACCTCCTCCTTTTTCGAAGTCGGTTAAAAACAACCCACTTCCAAGAAAGAAAATACACAAAATTAAAAAAATTACTTTAATTTCGGCAGTCGGTGTTTGTATTTTATTTCTTCGTATTTTGACAGCGACTTCCGAAATTAAAGTATTTTTTTTTTAATTTTTAGTGTATTTTCTTTTTGGAAGTCGGTTGTTTTTTCTGTAAAAAAAAAATATTTTTCACTTTTTAGTTGTGAAATGAAATAAAATGAAATAAATAACATGGAACGTGGCATTTAAACATACTCGTAATTGGAGAAAACCAAAACGTCATCGACGTATACCTACGTATTTTTCGTTTTTGTTCAGTTTTTCAAAAAGCGCTGAAGCATTTCAATAAAATTGATATGGGTGTATATTCCTCGGGGGTATATTCTTAAAAAAAAAAAGAATTTTGAAAATCAGTCCACAACTGACAGAGAATTCGGTGGACATAGATAAAAAAAAGAAAATGAACCTCTCCACTACGATTGGGTTGATGACTACAAAAATCTAATTAGTCAAAATATTGGATACGTATCTTTTCTTTTGTCACGTAAACAAAAAATTAAGACGATATAGTGCGTTGAAATTTCGCATGACGTCACACTTGAGTTAAAATTGTACTTTACTCAAAAGTCCTGAACTTTGATGCGTTTTATCTTTGTCATTTTTCATTTATTTGATAAAGCAAAAACTACGTGTCCAATATTTTTTGGTAGGTAATCTAACTGACGTATTAAATACAATTATTATATTTTTACTCTAGAATCATCCCTGCCTACGCATTTCTGTTTGTTTATGTTACTATCACGCTGCCCATAAGCTATAAAACCACTCAAAGCATCGGACACAGTCTTGCTCCATTCGGATAAGATAATATATTGTATTTAAGTTTTTTTTTTCAATCAGTCTTCTTACGCGAACAGAGGGCCTTGCGGAATGTACCTTGCCCACATCAAATTTAGATCTTGCCCCACCACTGATAGCA
Organism: Polia nebulosa; assembly: GCA_951329385.1. NCBI lineage: Eukaryota > Metazoa > Arthropoda > Insecta > Lepidoptera > Noctuidae > Polia > Polia nebulosa. Next base: position 13,361,003 of record OX589609.1, on the reverse strand, counting down.
CAAAATGTGGCTATTTGTATTTTGATCTCTGTTGACTGGCACCTCACATATTTTGAAGAAGTTTCACAAAATCTTTTCTATTTCAGACTTGGAAGCTCTAAAGCTGTCCGTGATCCAAAGCTCTGGTGCCGCAGGAGCTGCGGGGGCTGCCCAGCACGCAGCCACGGCCGCCGCAGCAGCCCTGCGTCCCCAAACCCCTGAGTGGCCAGCCAAGCCCTGGGCCCCATCTGCTTGGGTACCAGCCGCCTGGGGCTGGGCTTAAATACAACGGCAAGGAACTTTTTTTTAGGTGTGTTTAACTATAGGACCTGGAATAAGATGCGTTTAAACTTTTTTTAAGATTTTGTTGCTTTTGTCTGTCTGCTTGGACTATATTTTGTAAGTTTCTAGATATAAGTCGGATACAAAAATAAATGTTTTTGAGTTTTCTTATAAATTATTTTTCTTGCTTGATTAATGATTATGATTACCTAGTAGTTGGGTACCTACCTAACAGCGTGGCATTTTTATTACTCTTTGAACATAATTGTTATCTCTTCTATTAATTGCAAAGATTCACGTACTATAAAAAGTATAAGACTGAAAGCTGATAAAGAAGAAAATGTCTGGTACAGGTCGGCAATAAAATCAACACACCATATTCTATCCTACCATTCCGGTAGCATGGACCAATGAAAGAGTACTCGTATACTCTACGACTACTTACATACTACGATGTAGATGTAGCTCTATATCTGGTAGGACCTACTAAGCTAATTATTAGTACCTACCTACATATCTAAGTAGATCTTACCAGACCTGAGGGTGTCATTTTAATTAGTACCACTTCGTTCTATCGTATGGGGTTGAACTTTTATGTGTTGGTTCGGTTCCGATGACAAGGCATTTTTATGGTAATCATGACCTAAATGGCCATCCAGAATTGGGTTGATGACTAAAAATATCTAATTAGTCCGTCAGTAAGATACCAAAAAATATTTTCTTTTGTCACGTAAACAAAAAATGAAGACGATACATTGCGTTGAAATTTCGCATGACGTCACACTTGAGTTGTCGTCACACAACAACGTACCACTTTTTACTCAAAAGTGACGTAACTACCGGGCACTCCTGAACTTTGATGCGTGAACTGTTATGCAAAAAATACATGTCTAAACGCAGTTTTGATTAAGTACAACTTTTTACTATTGGCTGTACCATGGCTGTACCTAATAATATTCTAGAATGTTCGTCCGTTTATTGACCCGATATTTACGCCTGCGCGTTACAATTCGGTGACCGAGATGAAGCGCCGCGGATCTTGCTACCACAGCATCCTGTATCTGTTGGAGAGTTAAATTATTGTGTAAACTGGTGAATTTAAGTCTTTATGTACCGAAAATGGGCAGAAATTAAGCGTAAATAAGAGGACAATAAGGTAAGATTTAATAACCAGTAATCTGTTAGCATCCTTTTAATGTGTTAATTCGAATATTGGGCTTGAAAAGGTGTGTCTCAAATATTCATACTCAATCTAAAGATGAGTGAGCTGTTGAGCAATTACCTCCTGCGGGAGCTTATTTAGACATAGAAGCGACTAACTTTGTTTATAAATCGTAATTATGTGATGATTTGAACAGTCAACTATAATTTGAGTAGTTGCTATATAGTTAGGTTTAGGATATCTAACTATTTATTTACATTATGTACCTTTATAAGTAGTTAAATAATGTTGATATCTAGCTATACCTAACTACGATAGGTAGGTATAACTTGTATAATTAATTAATTATATTACAAAGCAAGCAAAAATAATAATTAGACGGACTAATATTTGACGATAGCAGACATAATAGTCATTGGCAAACATCTACCGGAAAAAGTTTTCGTACAATCATGATCTTCAATTCTGACTACTTCCATTCTGAAAGCGCTCCGGAAAATGTGCATGATCGGACATCCAGCCAGCACGCCGCATCATTCGAAGAATGACGAGCCTTAGGCCGGGACTCCACCAAAGCGGAGACGAGACGAGCGGAGGGGAGATGTTTTTTAAACAACCAATAGAATTGTGTTATTAACACATCTCCTCTCTGCTCAGCTTCAGTGGAGATCGCTGTGAGTGTGCGGAGATGTGTAATATTTGTATGGCGCGATGGAAGCGGAGATGTGAACTGTGCGCGGACAACGCGCAGTGAAGACGTGAGATGTGAGCGGCGTGTAGTGAGCGATGTCACCCTCCCCCCTCTCGCCCGCTATATATCGTCTACCTTTCGTGTGAGAATGCGTGCTGAGCACACCAACACCTCGCACCCGAGCTGAAAAACATCTCTTCTCGCACAGCACAGCACACCGCACATATCTCCGCTTTGGTGGAGTCCCGGCCTTACTACTTGCACGTCATGTCATGCTCGGTCGGCTGAGTCAGGCTGCGCTGTGCTGCGGACGCTGCGGTCACACCCCGCGCATGCGCCGCGTCCAAGACGCTTGCTTTGCTTGGCCAAGTTGGACATACATATAGGCTATTATAGATTGCGCAGCTGCCTTTCTGCCCTCTGCAATGCGCAGTGCGCTCAAACGCGCCGGTTCCACCGTTGAAAAACTAGGATGCATGATGATGCGCTTTTGTCCGCCCCGATGATTACCTACCAACGCATTTTATTCTATCGGTTTAATGAACCGGGACGTCAGTGTTATGTTAACACATCATCATAAACTATATAGTTACATATACGACGTTGACTGTAAGTGCCTACTTTTCGTGAAAAAGAATTTGTTGCACACTATGTTACTGACTTATTAGGAGGTGTTCTTACCTACCACCACGACAAAAAATACTTTTGTTAGGGGTTGTCTTCTATTTACCACTAGGTACCTACCCATCATCAGGGGAGAGACTTGATAAGGGGTAAGGAAAATCAACCTATAGTATGTAACCCAACTCAGCAAGCATCCGTTTAGTGTCATACACAGATATACGGGTGGCTGATTTAATTTATTGTAGTTCTCTGTTTCGATGCAGTTATTTAAAATGCATAGAACGTCAACTGCAACGGAATTGCATTCATACTGCAATTTTGCAGCTGTCGTGCAATTCTGTTTATTAGACCCCATTAAAAATTGTCGATGTTCCTTTCTTCGTCAGATACCTACCAAAATGTGGTGGTACCACATCCTTGTCGCGGTACTGTACTGCACGGGACACCTGGTCTCCGCCGACATAGACCGGCGACGTTTCTCCAACCCCACCTACTACAACGTTGGCGGGGTGCTCTCCAGCAACGAGTCTATAGCGTTCTACAAGGACACTATATCGGTAAGTTGATACTCCGACAAATACTGATGTCGGTTCTCCAACTCAAACTACTACAACGTGGGCGGGGTTCTCTCCAGCATCAAGTCAATTGCGTGCTACAAGTACACTATATCGGTAAGTTGACTGTAGTGGCATTAGTGGCAGACATAGACTGACGACGGTTCTCCAGCACTACCTACTGCAACATCGGTTCTCCAACCCAAACCCAACCCAGAGGGGTTTTCTCCAGCAACTAGATTACAGAGACTAGACTCGTCTATTGCGTTCTACAAGGGCAATTTATTGGTAAGTTGACGCTACGACAAACACTGACGTCAGTTATTCAACTCAACCTACCACAACCTGGGCGGAGTGCTCCCCAGCATTTGGTCTACCGCGATCTACAAGGACACTATATCAGTACGTTGCCACTCCAACAAACACTGACGTCGGTGCTCCAACCCACACAACAAACACAACGTCACACACAACCAACGCTACAACGTCTGTGGGGTTCTCTCGAGCAACGAGTCTATAGCCTTCTTCAAGGACCCTATGTATATCGGTAAGTTAACTATAGTGGCATTAGTGGCCGACATAGACCGGCGACGGTTTTCCAACCCCACATGCTGCAACGCTGCCGGGGTGCTCTCCAGCAACGAGTCTATTGCATTCAACAAGGTACGTTTCGGTACGTTCTATATACCTACCGATATTAGCTGATGTAAACTGAACATGTTCGGTTTAAAGTAGTTTGACAAAAATAGGTAATCGGTGAGGTAATGAAATCAAAGAAACAAAACTAAGTGGAGTATTTTGCGTTACTTTGAAAAACTATTTATTGAAAGCGAGGGAGCCCATTGGATAGGTACCTACTAGCACTTAAGAACCTTAATGGACCCATACATTAAGGATCACCATTGAGGATTGGTCTATTTGAGCTCACACTACCCATCTGTAAAATATGTACTTCTGTATTACCATGCAGCGTTCCACCAAAGACTACAATAATATATAGCGTTTCACAATGAGATTGTTTCATGCTATCTGTCACCAAAGAAAACAATATTTTATATTTACAGACACAGAGCGTTAATAAACCAACTTGTGTCCATGACAAACGTTTCAATTCAACGCAGTTAATGCCAATTTTCATTTCCTTTGATATGCATACGAAACCGTTTATTCAACTTGAGCCGGTTTGTATCAGTAACTAACACGATTACCTACATTATAGAACTTTTTTTTTTACAGAATCTGAACTTCAAAGATCAATATGTGCCTCGAGGAGTCACATATCATGATTATTCGATGCTTATGGATCCGAATCCTATAAAAACGGCGCTGAATGTCTGTAAAGACTTGATTGCTCATCGAGTAAGTATAAAAACCAATAAAACTGGAGCATATAGTTACAAGAATAGTTACTAATAATACAACACTTTCTAGGTGTACGCGATCGTGGTATCTCACCCACTGACGGGCGACCTCTCCCCAGCAGCTGTCTCATATACCAGTGGTTTCTACCATATCCCAGTCATCGGCATCTCGTCCAGAGACTCGGCATTCTCCGATAAGAACATTCACGTATCTTTCCTTCGAACAGTCCCGCCGTACTCGCACCAAGCTGATGTGTGGGTCGATGTGTTGAAACACTTCAATTATATGAAGGTCATATTCATTCATAGTTCTGATACCGATGGTAGGGCTATTCTGGGACGGTAAGTTGACAAACACATTCTGTTACATCACATGACATCACGCGTATATTGCACGAATGATTAGGCAGTGGTGTAGGTATCTATCGTATACCCACATTAGGTACTTAGTAAACCTGTATATTATCAAGTGAAGCGTGAAGCCTAGAGCTATTTTGCCAAAGCATTGGTTGAACAAATTTTGGCTTAGATATCTTTGCAAGAATGCGATTACGAGATTGACCTCCAATGTTTGCTGATTAAAACATAATTTACAATGTTCGTAGGTTCCAAACGACGTCTCAAAGCGTGGATGAGGATGTAGACCGCAAGGTGGTGGTGGAGCAGGTGATAGAATTCGAACCGGGACTAGATTCCTTCAGCGATAGGCTTATGGATGTCAAAGGTGCTCAAGCGAGGGTTTTTCTTATGTATGCCAGGTATGTGACAGTTTAATTGTACGCACACACCTCCATTCTACATTCTTTATCGTAAACATCCACCATCCTCACACCCACACCCAAATAGGTCATGAATTATCCGGCTCTATTTACTGTTCGGATATTCCGGATACTTCCAAACTAGAGTTATTTTTAGGACTATTTCCACTGCTGCAGTTGGGGTGGGGTGGTTCTCATGCAGCCAGTGATAGCTGAATGGGCTAGTCTTTGGAACCACAGGAGCCTGGTAATGGTGGTCGAGAATTCTGTCCTTGTGCACAAAATCAAAGCGCCATAGGTTAGAATTGGCCTGATCACAGCTGTGTATAGCCATAACGTAATCTTTAAACAAAAACAACAGACTTTCAAAAAAACACAAAAAATGCAAAATAACTTTAATTTCAGAAATCGGTGTTTCTAGTTTTGTTTCTTAGTTGTTTTTTTGGAAGTCGGTTGTTTTTTTGTTACGTAAAAAGTTTTTTATTTGTCACTTTTTAGTTGTTGGACCCCATTTACATTTTCATAATCCAATTAAATATTAATTTTATAATTTTGTTTTTTGATAGTTATACTTTATATAATTAAAACTAAATAGTAAAGTTATGAAAAAAATGATTTTCTCATTAAATAAAACGAGAACATCATCAATGTAGTCGAAGTCAATTAAATACGCATTACTAAGGATAACTCAAAAACTACTGGTCAGATCTTGATCAAATTTAAATGGGACCACATGAGAAGCATCAGCTTTCAAATAAAGAATCATCAAAATCGGATCACCTCGATAAAATTTCTTCAAGGCAAAAATACTGTCTTATTGAGAATCTCCTCTGTTTTAGAAATCGGTCAAAACATGGGGCCTCTTTGTCTAACGTTTATTTTTTTGTTGAGTTTGTATTCGAGATCCACTTCCAAGTACTTGCGACTACGTATCCGTATTATTCATATTATCCCAATACTAGTATGTACAAGATATCCGGATATTCACACTCCATTAGTACATTAACATTCCATTCTCACCCGGCCCTGTAACCACAATGCACTTGGTTTTAATGCGTGACAGTTTTTATATAATTTTTTTATAACCTATGTATGGCGCAGTAAAACAGATGCTGAAATAATATTCCGCGACGCCACGTTCCTGAACATGACGACCGTGGGCTACGTGTGGATGGTGACGGAGCAGGCCCTGGACGCTGCCAACGCGCCCGAGGGTTTGCTGGGACTTCGACTTGTTAACGCTACCAATGAACACGCGCATATTCAGGATTCGATGTAAGTTATAGCTATAATAATAATAATAATAATAATGTATCTATACTAGCTGTAAGGAACAGGATACTTACCGCAAACTTCGCGAAAAGGTTACACCTAATGCCACTAACAAAATTATGATAGTCATTACCGAGTGGTAATGATCGGTTACAAAAATTAACATTTTCAAGCACGCAATGTATTGTGACCAATGCGATCTCAACGCTACGCAATGAATGTAGGCGCGCGGGAGCGCGTAGTACGTAGTTACCTACCACGTCTTATACACACAGCCACGGGTGGACGTGCGCCCGTGCATTCCACCGCGCGCACGCTACTCGGGTCAGGTCGCTTTCTTTTTTTGTGGGTTGGGAAATCAACCAATGACTTCTCCCGCTCTAGGGTGGAGCGGGAGGGCGTGTCAGATTCTTACTGAGTAAAACCCACCCCTGTTCCTTCTTGCCCTGAGTGCCCAGGGGCGAGGTAACTCTGTTTCGAGTTTATCCTCAACCCCCTGGCAGGCATCGGCCATGACGGGCCCCGTCCTTATTGCTGACAACTCTTTGAGGCACGCGTGGAACACTACGCGCCGTCGACTCTCGGGCCTGGTGCTGATCGGACGGCGAGCTACCCATTACTCGCCGTCCGCAGGCCCGGTCTACGGAGGACGGAGATCGTCTCGCGGCGCCGGAAGCCCCAGGCGTCTCCTGAGGGGGCTGCTGCTGAGGGCATGAGGGCGACTCTGTTGTTGAGTCTCCCTCACCCATGCCGCCTCGTACTTAAATACAATTTCTACTTGGTGATAAAAATACATTTACGTCGATGTTTCCGACCGATGCATGTGATCAATAACTAGATCAGAAACTTAATACACTTAAGCGCATACCTGCGTAAAACGTTTAAAACGACAAATGCTGGGAATGCTGCATATCGAAACGTATAATGTTCCGTGGCACCTTTAACTGTTTATTCTAATGACGACAACATTGACATCACATACATTTATAATCCCTCAAGAATACTGAAGATAAGGTTAGCTAACGATTAAGATAGATAATAATAAAGAAGCTTTTAATACCTACATTGCGCTCCAAGAATGTAGGTGTGGCAGCGCGCACGACCTGCGCGCGCGCCGCACAACATCACACTGGAGGTACCACTGCGCGCCACCCATATTTATAGCCTGGGCGCTAAATGTAAAAAACGTAACGTCTTCAATGTCCGCGCGCCCCTTGAACTTCACCACTATTGGTGGATTAATTCTATTGGTATTGTAGACCTGACGCTAATTCCACCATGTTAAATAGTATGTAAGTAGGGATAATATTCAATAAATTATGATCATTATATCGTACAATTCCTGTGTTTTACTTGTCGCAAACCCAATCTCCAAAGTGGTGACCCCGAACGAAGAAATCGCAACCAAGCTATGCCGATTGACACTGAACAACCCGGTATGGAGTCAGCAAGAGCAAGCTCAGCGCAACCCCAGGATGTTTCGCTATCATCGCAGCACATTGACGGCATCTCACTATCCCTGCGAGTACCACCTTTCTGGCGCGACAAACCGAGACTATGGTTCATCACTTTTGAAGCAGCTACCCGCGATCTCAAGAAAAGCGAATCACAAAAGGCACAGATGGTCATCGCTCAGCTACAAAAGGAAGAAATTGAGCAAATTTGTGACCTGTTGTACAACCCATCCCCCGATCGTCAATACACCGTCATAAAGGAACGTCTCATTTCCGTCTACGAGGAATCTGATGGCAAGCAGCTACAGAAGCTACTCTCCGACATGGAACTAGGAGACCAGAAGCCCAGTCAATTGCTCCGTCGCATGCGCAATCTCGCACACAACAAGGTTCCAGACAATACTCTACGGCTTATGTGGATGAACTTACTACCCGCACACGTTCGCTCAGTACTTGTAGTAAGTGACACTATAAGCAAAGAAACGGCACTCGAAGAACTAGCCAAGCTCGCCGATAAGATGCTTGAGCAAACATCGGAAGCATCATCAGTGTCCGTCGCATCGGTATCAACATCCCAGCAATCACAAAACCAACCTGTAAGCATCCAGAATCTCGTTGAAGAGATAAAAAAATTACATTTGGAGATCGCCGAACTCAAGACATCATACCGCCACGACCGCTCGCGATCGTCGACACGGCGACACTACGGCAGCGCGAGCGGGCGCAACTCACACCGAGCGCGTTCAACGTCACGAACTCGTTCTCGCTCAACTACGCCAGCGGGACATTGCTATTATCATCGGCGATTTGGGCAAAATGCGAAGCGATGTACGACACCGTGCACTTTTAACAATGTTGCGAAGACGGAAAACTGAAAGAGGCGTTGGCAGTGGCGGATCCAAACGTCGATAACAAGTCTTACCGCCTATTCATCACCGACAAGACGACATCTATGAGTTTTTTGGTAGATACAGGTGCCAATATATCCGTCATACCGAAAAGAAAAGGAACAAAATCAACGCCACTACCATATCAACTTTACGCCGCAAATAACACGATAATACCCACATATGGTGAGAAAACACTGGAGCTTGACCTCAATCTACGCCGACCATATAAGTGGAAGTTCGTGGTCGCCGCAGTTTCGAAGCCAATAATAGGAGCAGACTTTCTCGGCTACCACAACTTACTAGTCGACTTACGAAGCCAGCGACTCATCGACAACGTCACGAAGCTCTCATCCAAAGCAACTGGCCGCTATACAAGTATGCCTACCGTCACCAGCATCAACCTACAGCAAACATTTCATGACATTCTCGCCGAATTTCCTGGAACTACCCGCCTATCTTCGATGAAACTTAACCCGAAGCATAAAGTGGAACATTTCATTGAAACAACTGGCCCACCTATTCACTCCAGAGCAAGACCAATACCACCGCACCTGTACGAACGAGCTAAGAAGGAATTCGAGAACATGATAAGTCAAGGCCTGTGCAGACCCAGCAAAAGCCCTTGGTCCAGCCCATTACACATCGTGCCAAAGAAAAATGGAGACTTGCGAGCATGTGGGGACTACCGACGTCTCAATGCCGTAACAAAACCAGATCGCTATCCAGTTCCAAGAATAAAGGACTTCACGTATCAGCTCGCCGGCAAACAAATATTCACCACGCTTGATCTGAACCGAGCTTACCAACAATTGCCCGTACGTGCCGAAGACGTGGAAAAAACTGCAATCATCACACCATTTGGCCTATTTGAATTCCCGAGAATGTGTCCAGGATTGAAGAACGCAGGACAAACCTTCCAGCGATTCATTCATGAAGTACTGCGTGAACTTGACTTCGTGTACCCGTTCATCGACGATCTGCTAATTGCTTCGGAAAATGAACAAACGCACAGACAGCACTTACGAACAGTTTTAGGAAGATTGGACGAGTATGGCATAACAATAAACCCAGCAAAGTGTGTATTTGGCCAACGTGAAGTTCTATTTCTCGGCTACAAAGTCTCAGCAGAAGGTCTAAAACCGCCTGAAGATAAGATCAAGGTAATCAGTGAATATCCCAAACCAAAGAACATCGAGGAGCTACGAAGATTCCTAGGAATGCTCAACTTCTACCGAGATAGCATACCTAACGCAACCGCCATTCAAGCACCATTACATACGTACTTGCACAACACAAAGAAGCGAGACAAGACAATAATTCAGTGGAATGAGGGTACATCACAAGCATTTGAAAACTGCAAGAAATGTATCACAGAAACAATTTGTTTGTCACACCCACATCACTCAGCCCCACTAGGACTGATGTGCGATGCGTCCCAAAGATGTGCAGGCGGCGTTCTCCAACAGCAAGTCAATGGAAAATGGCAACCACTAGGCTATTTCTCAAAGAAGTTCACACCGGCTCAGCAAAATTACTCAACGTACGACAGAGAACTTCAAGCAATTTACATGGCTATCAAGCACTTTAGGAAAATATTTGAAGGACGTGAACTCATTATATTCACAGACCACAAGCCACTCCAATACGCCATGCAAAAAATCTCGTCAGATTCAGAGATTCCGCGCCGACGCAGACAGCTATTATTCATCAGTGAATTTACCAACGATATACGTCACATAAGCGGGCGAGACAACGTAGTCGCCGACGCATTATCTCGCGTCGACGCAATCAGCTGTCCGAACCCGATCGATTACGCAGCACTCGCTCAAGCGCAAGAAAAGGACGAGAATATAAACGAAATGATGAAACAAACAAACATCCAAATGAAGAGAATAATATTACCAGGCACATCTCAACATATTTACTGTGAAACTTCAACACACGACGTTCGCCCATACCTACCTCTGCAGTTCCGTATTAACGCTTTCAACGCTATCCACGGACTCAGTCATCCCGGTATACGAACAACGAGAAAGCTCATACAGAGAAGATACTTTTGGCCATCCATGAACACAGACGTGAAAACATGGGTTCAAACATGCGTCGCGTGTCAACGATCCAAGATCCAACGTCATACGTCAAGTGCCACAGCTACTTTCGAACAGTCGCACCGCTTCGAACACCTGCACGCTGACATTGTCGGACCCCTAACAACATCGCCGACTGGTCATCGCTACGTCATCACCATGATCGACCGTGCTACACGCTGGCCCGAAGCACACGCCGTGTGCGACATAACAGCCGAAACTGTCGCCAAAGTCATCTATGAAGGATGGATTGCAAGATTCGGCTGCCCAGCAAGAATAACAACGGATCAAGGTCGCCAGTTCGAAAGTCACCTATTCACCGCACTCACCAGATTTTTTGGGATACAGAAGATAAGAACTACGCCATATCATCCCCAAAGCAATGGCATTATAGAACGCTGGCATCGCTGCATGAAAACCGCACTCACAGCACGTCTCAGTAACAACAGCTGGATAGAAGAATTACCCACCGTATTGTTGGGACTGCGTGCCGCAATCAGAACCGACACGGATGTAAGCGCAGCAGAGTTAACTTACGGTCAAAATCTACGCCTACCAGGTGATTTCTTCGTGACGTCACAATCAGAGATAATGGACAGTAACTACGTCGAGAAACTGCGATCATCAATCAGCAACATACGCCCGGTACATGCACAGTCGCATAACACTAATCGCCCTGTGTTTGTACACCGTGACCTATTAACATGTAAACAAGTGTTCGTGCGAGTCGACGCCGTGAAGAAACCACTACAGCCACCTTACGACGGTCCATACGCAGTATTACGCAGAGATAGCAAAACATTCACACTACAACTTCCTGGAAGAGTGGCAGTAATCTCCATCGACCGTCTGAAGCCTGCTTTTACCGTGTGTGACGCCGAAGCAAACCCCGCCGCCGCTGCCACCATCGCCGCAGCGAAAAAACCTACAACAAATGTAAACAAAACATCGCGTTTCGGCCGAGTCATTAAACCACCGGTACGCTTCGCTTGAGGGGGAGCACTGTGGCAGCGCGCACGACCTGCACGCGCGCCGCACAACATCACACTGGAGGTACCACTGCGCGCCACCCATATTTATAGCCTGGGCGCTAAATGTAAAAAACGTAACGTCTTCAATGTCCGCGCGCCCCTTGAACTTCACCACTATTGGTGGATTAATTCTATTGGTATTGTAGACCTGACGCTAATTCCACCATGTTAAATAGTATGTAAGTAGGGATAATATTCAATAAATTATGATCATTATATCGTACAATTCCTGTGTTTTACTTGTCGCAAACCCAATCTCCAAATAGGTATAAAGCGCCTGCTACACGGTCGCCAATCGCGGCCCTAAAGAGGTGTTCTTGATGGTTTACAACCGCGTAGATGATGGTTTATGACCAAATTTTGTAAGTACAGCTCTGCCGGTCGCCAACCAAGGTCATCTCTGTCGGGGGAGCGGTTGGCAACCGTGTCGGTACTACAACTAATGAACTAACTCACCTTAAAGTTCGTTCATTTCTTACGAGAGAGGCGCCTACGTGCTTCATGCATGAGCATTTTCCTGGGCACTGAGGTATTGTTTCAACAAGAAAAACAAAAAACACATACACTAACTAACACAGAAACTAACTTATATTTTTGATAACTTTACGATAACAACCTAAATTCGCGACAAACTGCACATCCGTTTGCAATGAACGTAAACACCACAGAACATATATACCCTACGGGCAAAAATGTATCTAAGAATTATGTAGTTATCAGAAAACGGTAACACACTTTTTTTAGATTTTCTTTACTTGTTTCGATGAAGGTTTATAAAAATAACCTTACCTCAAAATAAGTTCAAATAAAAGTAGTCGATGGGATATAAATTATTGTAGACACATGAAATGCCTAATGTGCCGCGTCTGTTAGATTCATTTGTCTGTATGAGCATTTGCCGGCAAAGGAACGTCGGCGGTCTTTGGCCGGTGTCTGTGTGCGTACGTACTGGGCCCGCGATGACCTTCGGTGAACATAGGAAATCAGCTGAGCAGGGAGCTTCTTGTAGTTTTATTTACATTGCGTTTTTTTGCGAAAAAAATAAACTAATTATTTTTTAATTGAAAATGTCATTGAGGTAGATAGGTATAACGATTTTATACAGTTTAATGTAAAAAAACGCAGATTTTATTTTTCAAAAATTAAGAAAAAGCCGACGAAAAATTCCAACGCTAGGGGGTCCAGAATCATGTACTGAATCACTGGAACACGTATGTGCGTTTATGTACCTTACACCCTGTATAATTAACTCCTGGAATCTTAACCCTTTAATTCTCAAAAAAAAACCCCATGTCGCGTTGCTAAAAAAAAACAGTTTATGAAATGAACCATAAAGTTAAGTTAGTACAAAGAAGGTTCCATCAATAGAACTGACTTTTAGGGTAGGCCGAAATAGATAAAAATAATAACATGCCATATTTTTTTGTAAAAAAAATAATTAAGAAGAATATTTTAATGGCGTCTCATAAATGTTTTGATGAAAAGTAGCCAGTGACCGCTATATTTTTGACAACCACCGGAAAGGAGGTCCCGAAACTTGTCTTTTCGAATTATTTTATTTACTAATAGTCCGGTCAATCTAGACCAAAAAATGAGAGTGAAGTTACATAAAGTCCCAACAAGCTGAAAATCAGTAAAATTGTTCAAAACATAATTATAAACAATGTCTGAAAGTTCCCCATCATTCCCGTGTATGGAAAAAAAATTATTCAAGGTCAAAGGTAAAAAAAATGAGTTTTTCGCGATTTTCAGCAAAACGGTAAGTTTTATCATAAAAGTACCTCAGACATAAATTGTAGATCATAAAATTATCTATAAAAAATGTATCATTACTTTTTCTTACGAGCCACCCGTTTCTGAGATATAACGATTCAAAAAGTTATAAAAGTTGTTATCGTTGTAGCGACATCTATGACGCTACATATGAACTAGAACAGCAAAACTCCTACATCGCGCAAGCAGAGTTCTCCGCGCGATTCGAACATATACAACAGCCTGAAATGAACTATCGGGCAGTTGCCCGGACCAGACACAACACCCGTCTGGTCCGAGGATCCTCCCTTTTCAACGGAGATTTGCGGGACTTTACACTCTGTTCCGCATACCTCCACACTGGTGACCCTCGACTATGAACGTCAGCGCAGCCTTCGTGCAGCTACTCCAGCGTGACGTCATCATCATCACTTCCTCCAAGCTCTTCAGCAACGAGTCATAGAGCCAGCCAGTGCAACGATAACGCCGACAACGATACGCCGACAACGATAACGCTATTCATATTATGACGATAACAACTTTTATAACTTTTTGAATCGTTATATCTCAGAAACGGTGGCTCGTAAGAAAAAGTAATGATACATTTATTATAGGCAATTTTATGATCTACAATTTATGTCTGAGGTACTTTTATGATAAAACTTACCGTTTTGCTGAAAATTGCGAAAAATTCAATTTTTTTACCTTTGACCTTGAATAAAAAATTTTCCATACACGGGAATGATGGAGAACTTTTAGACATTGTTTATAATTATGTTTTGAACAATTTTACTGATTTTCAGCTTGTTGGGACTTTATGTACCTTCGAATGTCTAAATTGACCGGACTATAATCGCAGATCAATTAAATTCTGGCCTATTCTCCCCTCAAACTCGGTCTGAGTTTCAATTTCATTTCATCAATTTATTATCCAGGAATAAGTGTAAAATTGGCTGTAATTTCTGAATAAAACTACTATGCCTATTTAATTTTCAGCTACGTCCTAGCATCAGCCATTCGTGACATGAACACATCAGAGGAGATCCACGCCCCTCCTTCAGACTGCGACAACTCAGGGTCTATCTGGACCACGGGCCGTCTTCTTTTCGACTACATCAGGAAGCAGCGATTGGAGAATGGCGCCACTGGTCATGTGGCCTTTGATGACCATGGAGATCGAGTGCATGCGGAGTATGATATGGTCAATGTGAGGGCACAGGGAGAACATGTCGCTGTGGGGAAATACTTTTACTCCAAGGTAAGTGACGTACAAGGTCGACAGATGATGGATTTACTAGATGCGAGGAGCACAGGACCGATCGATGTGGCGACGCTAGGGGGAGATCTCTAACCAGCTGTGGATGTACGTCTTTCGGCTGAAATGATGATGACAATAAAATTTGGCCACTTCATTCGGTTCGTTTCAGAAACTAAACAACATTCAATTTTTTTGGTACCATTGCTCAAAGATAGCAAATAGTAAGACTGTAAAGGGCTTTACTTTACGACTTTTTATTTCTTCAGGAAACCCAGAAGATGCGACTGGAACTAAAAGAGCAAGAGATAATATGGATGGGCCGCAGTACTTCGAAGCCGGAAGGGTTCATGATACCGACGCATCTCAAGGTGATATTAATCAACAGCACGATATGACAGAGACAGGCATAGCTAGCTATGTGTAAGATAGAAAGAGGTAAATATATGTTTGTAACTTCAGGTGTTGACGATTGAGGAGAAGCCTTTCGTGTACACTCGTCGTATTGACGATGGCAGTGACTGTACTCCTGACGAGATCCCTTGTCCTCATTACAATGCGACTGAGGAAACAGGTACAAAACAATTCCCCTACCGATATTATACTCGTTTACATAAATAGCTAGAGGCCTCATTATCAGATTCTATGGAAAGGTTGCAAGTGCGTCTGTTAAAACGAGATCTTAGCATTTTTGATCAAATTCCTATAATGTGCAAACTGAGAACCAAATAGGTTTATTTTATGGCTAAAACTCATTGACAGGAGTTAACAGAGCTCAGCACCTGGTCAAATACCTATACCTACTGAGCAACAATATATCTGACCTACCGTCTTACTTACAGCGCGCTTGCCTTTTTAACTGACTTCAAAAAGAAGGAGGTTATCAATTCGGATGTTTGTATTTTTTTTTTCTTTTAAGTATGTTCGGGCATAACTCCGTCATTTAAAGACGGATTTGCATTTTTGTTCGAAAGGGCTTTATTTCGAATTGGTCCCATTTAAATTTCATATAGATCTGATGATGAGTTTCGGAGACAGACAACAGAACTCTTCAAAAAATGACAGCAAATCAACTGCGATTTCTGCGATCGTATGTCTGTGTAGTGCTTACACAATTTAATGGGGAACCAAAACTAAAAAATGAAAAATAAAAACTTTTTTACAAAAAATAGAACCGACTTCCAAAAAAGTGCAAAATAACTTTAATTTCGGAAGTCGGTGTCAAAAAATGAAAACACAAAACCAGAAACATCGACTCCTTTAAACCCCGATCAGCTCTCATGTGTGCCGCTAGTTTTCCGCTAGATTACCTTTCCAAAAAAAATGCCAAAAACCCGATTCACGCGTTTTAAACCGCTATTATCACTATTAGCCAAGGTCTTTAGACCTGTGACAAGGTTCATACACCCGGAACCTGACAAAGTCTGTAGTTACACGATGGCCGCCTGTCAAAGGGGACTGACAGATGCTGAAACGTGACGCGTCTTCGGGTTTTAGAGGTTAAAGTTATTTTGCACTTTTTTTGGAAGCCGGTTCTTTTTTTTAACCGACATCGAAAAAGGAGGAGGTTCTATGTTCGACTGTAGATATGTATGCTTTTATGTATGTCCACCGATTTCTTTGTCAGTTGTGGACCGATTTTCAAAATTCTTTTTTTATCCGAAAGAATATACTCTCGAAGTGGTCCCAAAAAAAATTATCGAAAATGCTTCAGCTCTTTTTGAAAAACTGAACAAAAACGAAAAATACGTGTACATAGATGACATTTTGGTTTTTGCCAATTACTAGTATGTTTAAATTCCACGTTCCATGTTATTTGGGTTTTTAGTTCTGGGGTACAACAACTAAAAAGTGAAAAATAAAAAAGTTTTATTTTTCAATTTTTAGTTGTTATTATTATTCGGTGTCAAATAACGAAGAAATAATATACAAACACCGACTTCCGAAATTAAAGTTATTTTTTAATTTTTAGTTCATTTTCTTTTTTGGAAGTCTGTTGTTTGACAATAAATTTACACCTCACTAAACCTTTTTTGAGAATAATTTTAGACCTCACTAAACCTTTTTTGAGAATAAATTTAGACCTCACTAAACTCATTTAAATGCTATAGGCACGCCATTAAATGCTCTACGACATCGCGAAGACCGAGGCGAAGCTCCACTCCAAGCGAAATGAGAAGCCGCCCTAGTAAAAGTCAGAATGTTATGGAAAAGGGAGAGAGGGTAGGCCTTTGCCCTGCAGTGAGACAAGATTGGCTAGTTGGATTAAATTGGAGTAATTTAGAATTCGGGATTCTGGAACTACTCGTACCTATGACGGTTTAAATCTTTGCTTCTTTAAATTAATGAGATCATCCGTTGGGCTCTTGTCACCGCCGCCGGTGTGCCAGCTGTTTTAGAACTCAATGGCTTGGCACGTGACGATGCCAGACGGAATGACCATAATGCCATGGAAGGTGGGTAGGCCTTTGGTGTGGGATGCAACATGTGTTGACACCCTTACGCCATCGCATCTTCTTATAATAGCAGGCGGGCTGTGCTGGAGCGGCTGCTACAGGTACAGAATACCTCAAATGGCACAAATATAACAACCTTATTAGGAGTTAGTTTGAGCCATTTGGAGTTGAAATACTAGGGGCAAGCACTTAGTCGACTCTTCACGTAACGAGGGCTGGGCTTTTCTTTGGCCAACGAATCAGCATTGCCATTCAACGTGGCAATGCTGCTAGCGTTCTGGGTCCCAATTCTGTAAAATAACTAACTTGTCAATAGTGTGTCGGTAGTGTGTCAGTGTTGTCTCAATAGAATAGTCATTGACATTTAATTTTGGTATTCTATAAACTCTCTCTCTCTCTTCTCTACTAAGCAGAGTACGAGAAAGTAGCAACAGCATCCTCAAAGTAATAGGGGAGGATGTTACATCTCCAATTTTAAAAAAGATGGTGAGGAAGGTGATAATTTGATAGTCACAATAAATGGTGGTTTATTGTGACTATTAAATTATATTGGTGAATATCGTGGCACTTTACTAACAATAGCTGTAAGTCATTATTGTAATTACTAACACATTGGATCTTAGTTATCTGAAAAATAAAGACTTATTAATTATTTATGGTCATTGACTTTCCACTGTAGTACCTTTGAAACGCCATAATAAGACTATTGTAATAATTGGTAGTCTGGTCTACTATAATATTATGTCAATAGCATTTTGAAGTTTTCGCAGAATACCAAATTTGCAACTGTGGCAAAATAATTCTGTTGTGTGTCGATGGCGTGTAGCTTAACTCAAAGTTACAGAATTGGGCCCCTGGGTACTTTTTTCATTGACAGCGATGTGGATGAATTTTTTGATGCCCAATGAATTGTTTCTATACATATTAGTTATTTTTATCAGTTTGTATAGATTTTTTTTTTTTTTTGGGGGGTGGGAAATCATCCTATGACTTCTTCCGCTCTAGGGTGGAGCGGAAGGGTGTGTCAGACTCTTACTGACTAAAACCCACCCCTGTTCCTCCCTGCCTCGAGTGCCCGGGGGCGAGGTAACTCTTTCGAATTTATCCTCCACCCCCGGGCAGGCACCGGCCTTGGCAGGCCCCTACACTTTGCTGACAACTCTTTGAGGCGCGCGTGGAACACTACGCGCCGTCGACTCTCGGGCCTGGTGCTGATCGGGCGGCGAGTTACCCACTACTCGCCGTCCGCAGGCCCGGGTCTACGGTGGCCGGAGATCGTCTCGCGGCCCCTGGCGTCTCCTGCGGCGGTCGCGGCTGGGGGCGCTAGGGCGACTCGGCTGTTGCTGAGCCTCCCTAACGTGTGCCGCCTCCCTCTTCGCGAGCATTACTGCTTCGCAGAAGGAGGAGACGGCCTCCCATTCCCTCTCGCTCCGTACCATGGCCTGAACCAGGGCACGGCGCGAGAGGTCGCTGTCGCCTATCGCATCCACGAGGACACGGCGGTGTTCTGCCCAAGCGGGGCAAACCTCCACCGTATGCTCCACCGTGTCCTCTGGGCGATCCTCGCAGTGGAAACACTCAGGGGTCACCTCCGCCTTGATCCGACACAGGTACCTCCCGAAACAGCCGTGTCCGGTGAGCACCTGCGTCAGGCGGAAGGTGAGGGCGCCGTGACGCCTCTCCAGCCACTCCTCAAAGAGGGGCACTACCGCCTCGATGGTGGCGTGCCCAGCGCTGGGTTGCGACAGTCGCTCTCTCCATGTCACCATGAGATCCTGCCGGAGCTCGGTCCGCCGAGCCGCGAGTTGTCGCGGCAGCGGAGTTTCGCCCCGGCGTTTGGCCTCCTCGCGCCACTCGTACAGGTGCGCGAGGATTTTTGCCTCCAGATCCCACGGTGACAGTCCGGCAAGGAGGCTCGCCGCCTCACGGGAGATCGTGCGGTATCCGCGGATGATACGGATCGCCATGACCCTCTGGGACGCGTTCATCAGGCGAGCTGATCGCTGCCACACCGGTGCCCCGTAGAGGGCCATGGACCGCACGATCCCCGCGTAGAGCCTCCGGCAGGAGGCGTTTGGCCCCCTCAGATTGGGTAGGAGCCGCTTCAAGGCGGCCCCGGCCCTGTCCAATCTGGGAGCCAAACGTCGAAAATGTTCGACGAAGTTCCACCGGCTGTCGAGGACGAGTCCCAGGTACTTCATCGTACCCTCGACGCCGATGCGAACCCCTACCGTGATCTGGGAACCCGCAGGTGGCGCGTTCCGACGACCATGAAAACACATGGCCTCGGACTTGTGCAATGCCACCTCGAGTCCCAGTTGCCGGATCCTCTCTATGACTATCGCAACCCCGCGTGTCATAAGTTCGGCCGCCGCCTCGTGCGACCTCCCCTGCGCTAAGACCAGCGTGTCGTCAGCGTAGCACACTACGCTGACGCCAGTGGGGAGGTCGGCGCGCAGCACCCAGTCGTATCCGATGTTCCACAAGGGCGGCCCCAGGATCGATCCCTGTGGAACACCGCACGACATCTCTCGCCGGTTCCATACTCCCTGATGACCGGGGTAGATGACGGCTCTGTCCGTCAGATACGCCTCGACTACGCGAGTTTACGCGACGGAGGTAGGGCGGCACCCGGTGATACCGGAGTGCCTCCACTATACAACTCCAGGGCAGGGTGTTGAAGGCATTGGCGATGTCCAGAGACACCGCCAAGACGACCCTACCCCGGGCCACTGCATCCCTCGTCGTGAGGGCTCTTACGCGCATGACTGCGTCCACCGTGGAGCGCCCCCTGCGGAAGCCATACTGGCTCTCCGCCAGGTCCGGCCCCACCCGCACCAACTGCCCGACGAGGCGGTCTGCAATTACTCTTTCAAAGAGCTTGCCCACCTCGTCGAGCAGCACAATGGGCCGGTAAGCGGACGGAGAGTCCGCAGGGCGCCCCACCTTCTTGATCAGGACCAGCTTCCCCGTCTTCCACCGACGTGGAAACTGGCCCCTCTCTAAGCATGCACTTAAAAGCCCTCTGAGTCGAGGCCCGAGAGCCTCTTGCAAGGCCAGGACCCAGGCTTTCCCATGAAAGCCATCGGGTCCTGGGGCGGTGTTTTTGGCATTCAGCCTACGCACCGCCGCTCTCAGCTCTACCTCGGTCACCTCGGGAGCATCGTCGTCGTCGTCGTCGTCCTGGTCCGCGTCAGATACCGCAGGAGACGGAGCCATAGGCGGAGGAGTATGTTCCCCTCGCGAGGGGAACAGAGCGCTCACCACGCCCTCCACGATCTGTGGCCGGAGACTCTGCGTCAGTGGGGGGGCCCATGGGCGGAGTTTCCCCCGCACCGCTAGATACGGGCGCCCCCATGGGTCTCTGTTCAGAGTCTCCAGCGACTCCTCGCGGGCCGATCTCTTGGCCCGCAAGATCTCCGTTCGGAGGGCGATCCTCGCAGCTCTGTACCCCTCGTATAGCTCCGCCTCGACGGCTTCCGTTTCCGGCGTGCGGTTACGGAGCCGTCTGCGGTACCTGGTGTACCGGCGTCGCGCGGCAATACACCCTTGGCGTAAAGCCGTAAGCGCCGGCGACCACCAGTACACCTGTCGCCGAGCAGACGGCTGGACCCGGGGCATTGCCACGTCACATATCTCGGACATGGCCTCCTGGAACCACTCTGCCTCGTCGTCTATGTCGGCAGGCCTGTTCGGTGATGTCACACAGGCCTGCACGATCGAGGCCTCCAGGAGTAGCTCCCGGTCCAGCTGCTTCAGCGACCAACGCGGACCGCTCGGGGTCTGTCGGACCGGCGGCACGCTGGAGGTCTGGGCGGAAACGTCAAACCGGATGTACCGATGATCGGAAGACGTCTCCACCTCCTCCAGAACGCGCCAGTCAAGTACGCGCGGTGACAGAGCGGGGCTGGCGAACGAGAGGTCCACCACCGATTCGCCCTGCCACCGCACGCACGTGGGGACAGAACCCCGGTTCAGGACGACCAGGCCTGTCTCCAGAGCCCAGTCCTCCACCATCCTGCCTCTTGCGTCCGTGAACCGGGAACCCCAAGCCAAGTTCTTGGCATTGAAGTCCCCGAGAACGAGCGCAGGGAGGGAACGGTATCCGACGACGACGTCTCTCAACTCCGCGAGGGAGTTGTGGAACTCGCCGAGAGTTCGGTTCGGGGAGAAGTACACCCCTACCACTACTATCTCCCCGAACCGTGCTGCCACGCAACCCCGACCCCTCTTGACCTCCTCGAGGGTCGGGGTACCGGCGGCGGCCGACGAAATGATGGTCACCGAGCCGTCCAGGTCCTCCACCCAGTCATCCCTGGGCGGGACATAGTACGGCTCGGGGACCACGGCGATGTTAATCGACCACTGCGCCATGCTCTGGAACAACAGGTCCTGAGCATCGGCGCAGTGGTTGATGTTCGCCTGGAGGAGGCGTAATGGGGCCGTTATTGGCATTCCATTACAGCCTCCTCCTCCCCAGCCCTCTGCGAGGGTCCAGCCACCGCGATGTTTGCGGTGGCGACGACGGCTGTGGGGGCAGCGTCGGCGGAAGCGGCGGAAGCGGCGACGGCGGTGGTTGCGACGGTGGCGGTGGTGGTGGTGGTGGTGGAGGGCCTGCCCCTGGCCCTGGTCTTGGCGGGTGGGGCGCAGGTCCTGCTCCCAGCCCGGTGATCGGCCGGCTTGCCAGCTGCCGCACATGCTGCGCAGTGCGGCGCGGCCTCACAGGAGCCGGCCTTGTGACCGGGCCGACCACAGCGGAAGCAGCTGTTCCCCCTGTCCACCTCCGAGGTGCACCTCGCTGCCACGTGGTCGCCCACATGGCAGCGGAAGCACCTCAGAGGTCTGGGTTCCAGCAGCTTCACCTGCGCAGACACCCAGCCCACCAAGAGCCTTCGGTCCTTCCCAGTTATCTGGCTCGCCGCCGACACGGGGCAGCTCACCGTTACAGTGAGAAGCCCCGCGCGATCAGGACGGAGAGTGCCTACCCTCACCTGCTCGGCAGGGCACCCTCCAGTCCTGGCGACGGCGGCCTTCACCTCCGCCTCCGTCACAGAGTCGTCCAGGCCCATAATGCGCATGTCTGCGCTCTTGGTGGGCCTGGACACTCGAGCCTCGTCGACCAGCAACGCCCTGATCTTCTCGGCCAGGGCGTCAGCAGCTGGGCCGCTGGAGGCGCCGGGGACCTCCAGCATCCGGGCTCCGGTCTTGGTGACCTTCACCCGAACGCCGTCGGCACACCCCACCTCCTCGAGGCTCACCGCCGCCTTGGTTTTGGCGAGCACGCTGCGGTAGGTCACGCCCTTCTGGACCGCTTCCGGCTGCAGCGTTATAACCACAGCCGCGGACCTCGGGGCGCGGAGCCTGGCCGCAGCGGCCCGCTCCTTGCGCCGCTTCCGCCTCTCTCGGCGTTTGGCCGCCCTTTTGGCCTTTCCCGCCTTCTCTTTCTCCCCGGCCACTTGCCATTCGGCAGCCTCGGCCGGAGGAGGTTGGGAAGTCGGGGCAGGCTGTGACGGCCGTCTCGCCACCTGGGCTGGGGCCTTCGGGGCTTTCGCCGCCCGTGCAGCCGCCCCACCCGGTTTGGGCGGCGCCTTTGGCGCCTTCGGCGGGGCCGACCCCGCGGGTCTCAGCACAGACCCGCTGTCGGCCCGTCCCACCGAACCCTGCTTGGGCGCAGCAGCCGCAGCGGCGGCAAATGAGCCCACTAGCCGCTGGCCCAACGCCGGCTGGGGCTACGGAGGCCCGCCGTAGCTCGCCTCCGCCGCCGCCACAATGGAGGCCGTGGCCGCGGATGTGGCCCTGCTCCTGGAAGAGGCAAGCCTCTTGTGGACCACAGTTTGTATAGATACCTATTAAGTTTAGTTGTGTTATTTACTTGTATTGTATTTATTTTACCACGTTTCAGACCAACTTTACTGCTGCAAGGGTTTCTGCATGGACCTTCTGAAACATCTATCAAAGGCGATCAACTTTACTTATTCCCTGGCTCTGTCACCTGATGGTCAATTTGGAAACTATATTATACGGAACTTCTCCCAACCGGGAGCCAAGAAGGAATGGACAGGGCTTATAGGTGAGTAAGGTACCAATTAGTACATACTTTTTTTAATCCGGAAAACCTTGAAAACGCGCTGGACTTTTGGGGATAAAACTAGAGTGTGGGATTGTGTTACAAAAACCACCTTGGTGGTCACTGTCAGCATATGCAACAGGCCCCGTGTCCTTTTAATAAAACCCCGGAATACCCTCTGTGCAACACCTGTAAGGGCAAATCCCAGGGGGATTGAGATGACTCCTCAAAGACCCAATAGTACCTACCTAGGTGTCGTTAAGAGTAGGAGTAGGGATAAATGTAACCCAGGTAGGTAAATAGAACGTTTGTGATTTTTCAGGAGAATTGGTGTATGAACGAGCCGACATGATAGTGGCTCCTTTGACAATAAATCCTGAACGAGCCGAGTTTATTGAATTTAGTAAGCCTTTCAAATACCAAGGTATTACTATTTTAGAGAAAAAGGTACGTGTCGCATAAAAGTAGGTACCTAATTTACCTGATTTTATGTTATGTTTGGCTATTTGTATCTACCCAACCAAGCACCCAAGCGCGAGTGCAGAGCGTGAGGTCCTGAGTTCGATTCTCGGGTCGGGCAAAAAGTGCGTTTGATCTAAGGACCACAAGACGTACGGCGAAGTGCCACCGGTTCATGGTGGACATCCCATCCATACGCACAAAGCGTTTTGAGAAAACATTCATTGCACGTACAGCTAGAGAGTGGAATTCTCTACCGGAGTCTGTGTTTCCTGTAAAATACAACCTGGGAGTCGTTTAAGTCAAGAGTGAATAGGTTACTTCTAGGCAAGCGTGCTCCATCTTCGACCACATCATCGCTTACCATCAGGTGAGATAGTGGTCAAACGCGAGCCTATCAAACATAAAAAAAAAAGTGCTATTGGGTTTTTCCATTAGGAATTACTCAGTAGCAGTTTGGAAGTTGGTGGTGTGTCACCCCCGTGCCTCGGAAAGCACGTAAATCCGTTGGTCCTGCGCCTGATCTCTCCCCGGTCGTGTCGGATTGCCGTCCCATCGGACTATGAGAGTGAAGAAACAGAGAGTGCCCCCGTGTTTGCGCTTACACTTGTGCAAGGGCTTAGCTAGGTTTTTATTAAGGGGGGCAGGTGTAGACAAACCAAGAATACTTATATCTAAGGTAAATGCTGCATGAGCAATGGGAAAGGTTACGTTAAAAATGAAAAACAAAGTAGTCGACGAGGTTCTTCACAAAACCGTTTTAACACCTCAGATTCAATAGTATCCTTAGTTTTTTGTACCATGGTTCGGTGAGGTACACTGAGCATACATAGGCCGTTCAAACGGTTTTCAATCAACGTTGATATCAGCCATGTTTTAATAAAACCAAAAAGGACCTCTAAAAGCAAAAGCTATCTTTGCTGCCTGTATAATTTCGCTCTTGGCAACTAATCCTTTCATAGTACAATCTTATAAAATACGCCTGTCAATAGAATCAACTTTGTTTTCGATTATTAATAGGCTACCTACGTAATATTACTTTACGGTTTGTGAGCATTCCTGCACCTTCAGGGGGGCAGCAGCCCCCCCCCTGCCCGTACCTCGCTACGCCCTTGCACTTGTGCACTGTAATATCTCCTACATACCTGGCTAATCTCCGTTAGGAGGGGCCACCATGATCGAAATTCGGTCGGAGGACTTTTTTTATTTATTCTACCCAAACTGCCCTTAGAGGTACCTATTTTTCTTGTTCTAGACAGTGGTACTAAGTACCTATTGTTTGAATTTATTCATTAACTCTGATGAATGTGGATAATTATTTTGCAGAGAATATTGAAACAGGTTGCGTACGAATACACAAACATAGGTGGGTACTGGCAGCGTTACTTACTAAAAAAAATAAGAGCCACTGTTCAAATGAAGAATAAAAAAATAAAGTGCTAATGTCATCAAACTGGGTTTTTTTTTTTGGAGGAGGTAGAACTAATAATGGCCAGTTGTTTGCTAATTTTATTGCATTGTTAGAAAAGAGATCGGTATCCAATTATCCATGGATTGGAAGATTTGAACTCCGATTTAGACAGATACTTTAGATAGGTACTTATTTTATAAGTCGCTCTTCGGGAGGAGCACCTTGAAAAACCTTGTTCCAGTATAGACATCGGCACGAATCTGTGACATGTTGTGTTGCAACGATTGACCCCGACGATTAAACTTTCATCATCATCATCAGCCTTTGAATGTCCCCACTGCTGGGGCACAGGCCTCTTCTCTGTGAGAGGGTGTGGTCCGTACTCACATATTATGTCTTCGAATTTTTGGTGCACATGCCGGTTTCCTTCAACGTTTTGAGAGCAGTGATAATAAAATAATTTATTACACAAAGCAAAGCGCCTGCCTGGGTTTGAACTCACGACCTACAACTTGCAAGTCGCGCCCGTTACCACCGGGCCACCACTGCTCAATTGCTCATAAACTTTAGATAGTGGAAAATAACTTGACGCTTAGACCTCAGTTACAGGAACACAGTACCATATACTCATAGGCCTTGCTGGGGCGGCTGTCACTGATACTTACAGTTGTTGCTCATAGCAGTTGTTACTGACAGTTGTTGCTCATAGCAGTTGTTACTGACAGTTGTTGCCGATAGCGATGATATCTAGTGATGGCAGTTGTTACCGATCGAGCTATTACCGATAGAACTGTTAACATTTTAAACTACACTTTTTTTTTATTTCTGTCAATCACAACAGTTAGGTAATATAACCTTTTTAACCGACTTTCGAAAAAGGAGGAGGTTCTATGTTCGACTGTATAGGTATGTCCGCCGATTTCTCCGTCAGTTGTGGACCGATTTTCAAAATTATTTTTTTATCCGAAAGAATATACTCCCGAGGTGGTCCCATATAAATTTTATCGAAACTGCTTCAGCACTTTTTGAGAAACTGAACAAAACCGAAAAATACGTATACCTCGATGACGTTTTGGTGTTCTCCAAATGTTTAAATTCCACGTTCCATGTAATTGGGGTTTTTAGTTCTGAGGTATAACAACTAAAAAGTGAAAATAAAAAACTTTTTTACAAAAAAAAAAACAACCGACTTCCAAAAAAACAAATACACTAAAAATAAAAAATAAACTTTTTCCAAAATATACAACCGACTTCCATAAATAATACTAAAAAATGCAAAATAACTTTAATTTCGGAAGTCGGTGTTTCTAGTTTGGTTTCTTCGTTATTTGACACCGACTTCCGAAATTAAAGTTATTTTGCATTTTTTAGTATTATTTATGGAAGTCGGTTGTATTTTTTTTGGAAAAAGTTTTTTATTTTTCACTTTTTAGTTGTTGTACCCCATTCTAAAACTAAATTAATAGTAAAGTTATGCCCGAATTGATAGCCCCAAAAATAGGGAATTTGGACATAGTTGGTGAAATTAGGGTGTATCAGGGTGAACTGTACAAATCTGTATACCCCTTCAGAGCGTATCAGCGTGATGTAATGTTGTGAAGTGGTGAAAACAATATACAGACATGCGATTGCAGCAATTCTGGAAGGTTTGCTATCATTTTTTGAAGAGTTCCATTGTGTATCTCCAAAGTTCTTCATCAGATCTTCACCAAATTAAAATGGGACCACATGTAAAGCAAAAGTTTTCAAATAAAAAAAAAAATCTTCAAAATCGGTTCACGCAGTAAAGAGTTATGAGGTAACACAAATAAAAAAATAAAAAAAAAAACAGTCGAATTGAGAACCTCCTTCTTTTTTTGAACTCGGTTAAAAATAACTTTAATTTCGGAAGTCGGTGTCAAATAACGAAGAAGTAAAATACAAACACCGACTTCCGAAATTAGTTATTTTTTAATTTTTAGTGTATTTGTTTTTTTTGGAAGTCGGTTGTTTTTTTTGTAAAAAAGTTTTTAAGCAGTCAGCTACTGTTCCATTTACTTCGTGGCTAGCTTCTTCTAGCTATATTTTTTTGACTGGCATGTCCTAGAACCATAAATTCGAAGGCATTTATAATATGTGATATCTCCAAGACCCGCATGGAGGATGAGGGCCCATTCGCTCTCCCAGAGAGAATACCTGTTTCCCAGCAATCGGGAATGCCACAGTCTGATTATGCTAAGCTTTTCTGAAATGCTTACGGTGAGCATAGACTAACTTTTCGTTCTTTTTTCAGCCGTCACGTTCCTCAACGCTGGTGTCGTTCTTGCAACCGTTTTCCAACACCCTTTGGATCTTGGTGATGGTGTCAGTCCATGTGGTGGCTCTTGTGCTGTACCTACTAGACAGGTTCTCTCCCTTTGGACGGTTCAAACTGGCCAATATTGATGGCACTGAAGAAGATGCTTTGAACCTTTCGAGTGCTATATGGTTCGCTTGGGGCGTGCTTCTGAACAGCGGTATTGGTGAAGGTGAGTTAAAGTATTAGTTTTTAAAGCGGTTGTTGAGCAAGAACTGAGTAAGTTTATGCTTAGCTCGCATAGATGAGGTACCTACTTGTGTGCGGAGGGCAAACTATGTTAACTTAGCTGCGTACCTAACTAAGGGCCGATTTTATTAATGAAACTAATCGCGATTAGTTAAACTAAACTCACTTTATGCGTTTAATCGAGATTAGAGCTTCATTTTGCGTTTCACCACTACAAACTATCTTAGTTTAAATTCTAAACGCCCAGTTTTCGGTGAAACGCAAAATGAAGCTCTAATCTCGATTAAACGCATCAACTTGGGCCATTTCTCCAACATAAAGCAGAAGAGTTTGTTTGTTTGGTTGGTTGAACGCGCTAATCTCAGGAACTACCTACTGGATAGAAATGAAAAATTATTTGTGTTGAATAGTCATTTTTCGAGAAAGGCTATATAACATCACGTTGCGACCAACAGGAGCGAAGCATCAATGAAAAATGTGGCAAAAACAAGAAAAAATCCTTTTGAGAGCTTCAGTTGCGTGCGCTGCGTAAACGGTTAAAGTTACGCAAAAATTATGTATGACGGAATTGTTCTCCTTTTAAAGTTCTAAAAAAAGTGCCGCGACAGCATAAGTCTATCTTTTAAGGTTAACTCACTATAGTCTTTTTTATGGTTTTTTAGCCGACTTCGAAACAACTTCGTTCTATGTTCGACTGTGTATTTTTTTTATATGTATGTCCACCGATTTTTCTGTCAGTTGTGGACCGATTTTCAAAATTCTTTTTTTATCCGAAAGTTTATACTCTCCAAGTGGTCCCATATAAATTTTATCGAAATTACTTCCCGCTTTTTGAAAAACTGAACAAAAACGAAAATTATGTATACATAGATGACGTTTTGGTTCTCTCCAATTACGAGTATGTTTAAATTCCACGTTCCATGTTATTGGGGTATAACAACTAAAAAGTGAAAAATAAAAAAGTTTTTTTCAAAAAAAACAACCGACTTCCAAAAAAGAAAATACACTAAAAATGAAAAAATAACTTTAATTTCGGAAGTCGGTGTCAAAAAACGAAGAAATAAAATACAAACACCGACTTCCGAAATTAAAGTTATTTTTTAATTTTTACTGTAGGTATTTTCTTTTTGGAAGTTGGTTGTTTTTTAACCGACTTCCAAAAAGAAGGAAGATATCAATTCGAATGTATGTTCGGGCATAACTCCGTCATATATTGACGGATATGCAAAATTCTTTTTTTGTTCGAAAGGGATTTGTTCCGAAATGGTTCCATTTAAATTTCATATACTGGGTGTAACGGAATGGTGTGGTCATATTTTAGGAGCCGGTTCTGCCCATGGAAATGAACAACTTTCTCTAAGAAAAAATCAAAAAATCCCAAAAAAAAAATTGGACTTTCCATACAAAGTTATCATCAGCTGATCAATATTTGTATGGGGAGTAAAAAATTTTTTTTAGAATTTTCTCGAATTTTCTTGAAAAAAGTTGTTCATATCGATGGGCAGATGCAGTTCTTAAAATATGACCACACCTTTCCGTTACACCCTGTAGATCTGGAACTCTTCAAAAATTGACAGCAAATCAATCGCGATTGCTGCTATCGTATGTCTATGAATTGTTAACACAGTTTAATGGGGACACAACTAAAAAGTGAAAAATAAAAAACTTTTTTGTAAAAAAAATAGAACTGACTTCCAAAAAAAGTGCAAAATAACTTTAATTTCGGAAGTCGGTGTCAAAAAACGAAGACACAAAACCAGGAACACCGACTTCCGAAATTAAAGTTATTTTGCACTTTTTTTTGGAAGGCGGTTCTATTTTTTTGTAAAAAAAAAATATTTTTTTGTAAAAAAAAAATATTTTTTACGTTACGCTTATCTAGTTCAGTAATACTTAGTTTATAGAGTGAATGGTGAAATCGGCCCTAAGTTTAGTTTAAACTAATCACGATTCGTTTCATTGGTGAAATCGGCCCTAAGTTCGAAAAATTACCTAAGCTACGGGAATTTAAACTTCAACTGGTGACTGGGGGTATAATATATCAATAAAACCACTTAATCTGCTGTCACATTTAATCGAACAGAGCCTTTAGACAAAATACATTTCTGTTAACGTTAACGCTAACGCTTCGTGCAAAATTTATGGCAAGGACATTACCTGCAGAGAGAACTGTCACGTGACTCATGCCCAGTAATGTCGTTGCCATACATTTTGCACGAAGCGTTAGCGTTAACGTTAACAGAAATGTATTTTGGCTAAGGGGGCAGTACAGTCTCATAAACCAAGGGCACAAAGAAAGCAGTATTCTGGAGAGCAAATCCTAAGTTCTTGGTATAATTGTTTCAGGGACTCCTCGTAGTTTCTCAGCGCGTGTGCTCGGCATGGTGTGGGCAGGATTCGCAATGATCATCGTAGCCTCCTACACTGCCAACCTGGCTGCCTTCCTCGTGCTCGAACGCCCCAAGACCAAGCTCACCGGAATCAACGACGCAAGGGTACGTACAGCCTTTTCATTTAGTTAATGTATCAAAATTTAGTTAAGTTAGACGCAGTGAGGTTGTGGGATTATTGGAAGTCGTCAAAGGCCATCGATAAAATCATTATGGAGACTAACTTCAGATCACTTACAACAAGTACCTATCCATCAATCAGACCACATACCAAGATTAATTGATTATAGCAATATTTCCCTAGGACTGTTCGATGGTGCAGTTTGAGGGGGAGGTACAACTTCACTGATTAATATTTTCGGGCTAACGTAGAAGCATAGACTAGTTTAGACGGTAGCTAATGCTTTTTTTTTATTATCTTTAGCTTCGCAATACCA
This sequence comes from Polia nebulosa, assembly GCA_951329385.1. Lineage (NCBI taxonomy): Eukaryota > Metazoa > Arthropoda > Insecta > Lepidoptera > Noctuidae > Polia > Polia nebulosa. Next base: position 13,330,107 of record OX589609.1, on the reverse strand, counting down.
TGGAGAATCTGACGTGTGCCACGGTTAAGGGATCGGCTGTTGATATGTATTTTAGACGACAAGTTGAATTGTCGAATATGTACCGAACGATGGAAGCGAATAATTATGATAATGCTGAGCAAGCTATCGAGGATGTTAAGCACGGGTAGGTTCATCTTAAACCTTTGTTTCTGTAGTTGCAACATTACGTAGACATAGACATTATAGATGTCCATGAAACTTTTTTTTGTAGTTCAATTTAGACCATGAAAACAAAAATTCAAAATTTGAACAAGTAGTCTAGGAGATTGAAGTAGATTTTTTTTTTTAACATATATCTATTTTAATTGCCTGTTTTTTTATTCTGGTCCGTGGTTGCAGTAAACTAATGGCATTCATTTGGGACTCATCTCGCTTGGAATTTGAGGCTGCTCAGGATTGTGAGCTTGTGACCGCTGGAGAACTGTTTGGTCGTTCAGGCTATGGCGTTGGATTACAGAAAGGCTCTCCTTGGGCGGATCTTGTCACACTGGCTATATTGGACTTTCACGAAAGTACGTATCTGTCTTTATAAGTTTCCAGGCAAACATTTAACTGAAAGATGAAAATAAATTTAATATAACTTTCAGGCGGTATAATGGAATCCCTGGACAACCTATGGATCCTCCGAAACAACATGCTAAACTGCGAAGAAAACGAGAAGACACCGAACACTTTAGGCTTGAAGAACATGGCAGGGGTGTTCATACTTGTGTTAGCGGGCATAATAGGGGGGATAGTACTGATCGTGATCGAGGTGGTGTACAAACGCCACCAGATCAAGAAGCAGAAGAGGATGGAGATTGCCCGTCACGCCGCCGACCGCTGGCGCGGAGCTGTCGAGGTAAACAGAGTAAAGGCAGAAGCCATGGATGTGGACAAATTGGATAACGTCAAAGTCAAACAGCAGTTAGAGAGTAAAATATAGACCCGCGGCCCGAGGCCCCACTGACGACTGATATGCACTGTATGTAGCTCAGGGATTGCGAACTATTGCTACTCAAATATTTTGTCAATCCCAATTTGAATACTATAACATAGCAACATATCTTTTTACGAGTATTCGTAGATAATATTAGTCTGCTTATTGAGGTTCGCCATCCCCGATGTAGACATAAAAATATTGTTAACGACCAATATTTAACTTATATTCAAAATAAACACTTTTCATGTTCATGTACATTGTTAATTTTGATCACAATAAGTCCCCGCCGCTTTGTGGAGCTTGTACACCAACTCGCTGGACACGGTAATAGTCTATTGCTGTTGTAAGTAGATGTCATTGTGTTTTCATGTTTTATTTGTGACTGTACAGCATAGATTAGTAAACGAATGGAGAGATAACTCGCTTATTTCATGACCATTAAAGAACTTTGTCTCGCTTCCATAGACGAATTTTTCAAACTGATTCTGCATGGCCAGTAACATATTAATTAATATAAGTTGGCGCGCTCATTTGTTTCGTATTAGATGTCACTCCACTTGTTTACTCCTCCGTGGTGTACGAGGACAGCTGGGTGAACATTTCACGTTTTCAGAAACGGAAGTCTCTCCGAGCCGCCATCATGCCGTCGCAGCGCCGGGCCAAGTCTAACGGAGTGAAGGAGGCTGGCACTATCAGTCTGGCTGTGGACCGGGGTGCACGTCGCCGCGATGAGCCGCGTGTTCCACGATATCTGCCCGCCTACACGCCTGATGTCTCACATCTTGTCGTGTAAAGCGCATTAGAATTATTTTTTAACCTTTTGAACGCCATTATCATTGCCAGATACACTTAGTCGACGAATCGAAAAGTGAGCTTTACAACAAAGATGAAAGAAGACAAGCCGATTAAAAAATAATATAGTTTACGTAAATTCTGAAGATTTAAAAGCATTACTTCTAGTTCTGGATGTCTATTAAAAACTAAACCTCATTTTGTGGCTAGTGTACAAGTACCTAGGTACATTGGTACACCAATGCCTTCATGCGTTGACGATGGCGTTCAAGAGGTGGTCTGTTTATAAAGTGCGAGCTAACGATTGGCCTGGTATGGAACAAATGCTGTTGCTGAGATTCCGAATACCTCCTGTTATTTGTAGGCAGTGAACCTATAAAAATAAGTCTCAAGTGAAGAAGCTCATCTATAACTTTGAACTGACTTGATCAATACAAGCTAGACTAGACGCATTCTTCGATCTCGCACTAAGTAACCAGGCCTATGTTGGTGTTGTTCGTCCTCAAGTAGTTAGAATTTGAATCGTTGCTGTGACTTAGCTTATGATATTGAGAAGAATTTACTAAGCTCAACTTAGGTATTTAGTATTAAATTAATCTACTATCTGTGGTAGCACCTTCAATGAGGAGCACTATATACTATACAATCTAGGCAATAGAGATCTGTCCTACAGAACTAGTGCAATGACTCTACAAACACATAAAAGGCCTGATTAGTACATTATTATCGATTGCATAGTCCTTCAATGTGCTGTAAACTACAGGGTATGGCCTCTAAACTAACTTCTAAACTCCATTATAGTTGTGATTAATTGTAAGGTACGCCGAAGATGTTTTTCTTGTGATTTTATTTACATAAAGAGGGAATTTTGACTCGACGCTATTTTGTTAAGTTCTAGAATGTTCTGTCAACTAAATGTGGTACTAATTATTGAATGTCTAAGAAATGAATATCCGTTAAGTATAATACTAGCTAGTTACTATTGTCATTGAAGTGGCTAAAATAAAATAAAAGCTCAATGGCTCCGTAAGATTACATTTTTTATGCCGTTATTATTGTCCTATTAGGTACCTTCTATTACTTGTTTACTATTTAATAATTATATTGTTGTGTAGTTTATTGAATCATCTACATGTGACATGAAATAAATACTGATTACTCCATGGGTTTTGGTTTATTAATTATTTTTCTAAAATTAAGGTGTGTATTAACTTAAAAATGAAAAACCATTTTCAACACATCTATATATTTACATAAGGATTTTAACAGTGCTGTATGGGAATAACATATAGTAGGTAACAAGAGCTATGGTGCTCTGTATAGCCACTGTCAAAAGCAAGCCAGAATGTTAGATTGCCAGGATAAACACAAGTAGGAATGTAGTGTTGTGCTGCAAGGTTCAGGTGTTACACCACGCTGCGCGCAGTCAAATCTTTACTTCGATTTGAGTGGGCATAGCGTGGGATGCTGCGTGACACGACAACCTTACAGCCCGCAACGATTCCCCACAGATAACATTAATGGTACAGACGAACAATATTTATCCAAAACATTCAGTAACAACGATCATAATACATAGAAGGAAGATTATTTAAATACAATTATAATTATGTCTCACATAAAAACGCGGATCTACCATTGCGTGTTCTTGTGCTATAGTAATACTGCAGGACAAGTTGCTATAAGTCCAGTTTCAACAGTATCCAACTTTAGATAATGGTTATTTGAGTGACCTAATAAATGGTAACATCTTAATTAAACCGTCTCCAAACCCTATAAACTACATCCTCTAAAATACATATAACACTATGCTATATGAATGAATTGTTATAATAAAATATTTTATGCTCAGTAAGTAGGTGTCGACATTATTGAAGCAGGCGAAACTTATGCACAGTTACAAGCTACCTCGTGGTACGATTGCCAGAAATCAGAAACTCACATGATCACACATTGACAGTTGTTATTTTTCTGGCGACTTATAGGGACCACTCATCAGATTACATTCTAAACAGCGATAAAATTGTACGCATTATTACGATATAATTAATTAGGCAAAGGAAAACACTTATTATAGTATTATTTTAGTTCTACAAATTATGAACTTTAAATAAATTGTTAGTAGTAACAAGTGTGAATATAGGTCACCGTTAAATGTTTAATCGGTGAATTTACGGTTAGGGTTGCGTCCGAAGAGCGCGGTACGGATCTCCGGCAACAGCTGTTGGGCTATTAGCTCCAGGCGAGACTCCAGGGTGTTGCAGATCTGCGCAGACACACGTTACTTTCACAACAGCTTATTATGACAAACATGCACAATTCACGACACAATTATTATTATTCTTTCACACTCTGAGGTGTAGCTAAATAATACACCTACCTTATCAAGCGTGACCGTTCCACTATAATACTACTGAATTAGAAGTTTTACTTCATCAGTGCGAGATTCACTAACAAATCTGATCACGAAATTTTAAAATAATAGTCAAATTTTTATCATGATGGTGAAGCGCGGCTGCACGCGGTATGAGCGAAGCAGGAATCGAGACAGGGTAAGTTTACATTAAATTTTTCAGAGCTAAACATTTTTTTTTTCAACAGCTGTTGTGGATTACGAAGACATCATAAATTATTGCCATACATTGCCCATACAGATCCGATATTAAATTTCTAAAATATTTATAAATAGAGAAGGTAAAATTGTGAACATACCTTGATGCGACCCTTGAGGGCGACCAGTTCGATCCCGCCGCAGGTATCGGGTGACAGCCAGTTATCAGGGTCGATCTTTAACGTGGTGTCCTTCTTGATCTTTTCCTTGTAATCGTTCTGGGCTTTACCGAGGACAGACTCGACCAGCTGTTTGTCTACCTGACGCACGCGAAGCGTGACTGCGTTCTCCATCAGCTGAAATGTGTAGTTTATGTTGGTTCCTATATGTTTCTATGTCTATTCAAATCTTTGTTTCCACTTGATGTTATTTCCAGTTAAAGGAAGATAAACTTTATGTCTATGTTAATTAAGTTGAATTCAGAATGGCTTGTAATTTTTGAAGTTGTTTTTACAAAAACACATATTTGATGTAGGTACTAGCTAAAATGAACGGAGTTTTTCATTTGAGCTGAATATTGACATGTTCCGAGTGGCAATACTCTAACTAGGGACTTACGTAACCAGGACCACCAGTGAGTAACCAAATTCCCTTGCTAACTACTCTACGGTTGAATTAATGAATAATATGATGCCAAATAGTATTGCCTATGGATAAAACTAACTAAAACTGGTACAAACCTGGAAGAGGGCCTGCACAGTTAGGGTGGTCAAGAGTTCACTGTACATCTTCTGGTCTTTGGGTACTTCAGCCAGGCGCTTGCGGGCCTCGTCCAGGAGGTTGCGTACGTGGTCTTCACGTACTTTGAGCACCTTCAGACGGGCCTGGTTCAGCATGTTCGAAGATTGGCTGTGAAACAAGAGTTGGAATGTACTTGGTTGTTCACATTTTAGGTTCAATTTACATTGCCGCGGAACAGAAGCGTCAATTTCGATTTTGAATATTCAATGAAATGTACAATATTCTTGACAAAATTTTGACAGCACGGTTGGCGCAGTGGTTGAGCGTTCAGCTGCTGCGCTGCTTGTCGCGGGTTCGTTTCGGCACGGAACAAATATTTGTATGTTCTGCAGATAGTTGTTTCGGGTCTGGATGTAGTCGGGTATGAATTTGCATGTTTGTGAACGCACCCACGATACAGGAATAATTCCTAGTGTGGGGCAACATTATATAAAAAATTTAAAAAAAAAATTGTGTATGATTTTATTTTGCTGGTTTAGTTTTATTATTTTAGATTACACAGTTGAGTTATTTTAATATTTTCATGTCGAATGTTAGGCATTTGAATCAAATTTCGGCAACCTTAGTTAAAATATAAACATGACATAAAACGAGATTTTTAAGCCCTGCTAAATGTAACTAAAAAATAAACTATAGCAGTTCAGGAATGACTAAAAAACCTAACCTCTAATTTAAAGTCTTATCAACCGAGATAACTTCCATGTAATCATTGTTATCAATTTATTCTGTGCAGTACATCATGTAAGACTTGTGTAAAAAAGTCCATTAAATTATTTAAAAATATAGGTAAACTAGGTTTTCCCAGCATTTTCACCATATGAAAGACGAAAATTATTTCACAGAGACATCATACACTTTGTCTTAAACGGGGCCATGTGTACTACTAATTTGTCCGGACATTGAGGCATGGTTTGTTTAACATGTGATTAGTTTAACGCGTCAGGCCCCTTGCGTTACCACTGATTAGCAGTTCTTAACTCAAAATTCTCTAACCGAAAGAAAGATAGAGTGGGTGGTAAAGTACTGAATAATAATTTGAAAGAGCTTTGGTCCTATAGACAGTTGAATGTGATGGATAAGACATGCTATCTTGAATTTAGAATCTGCTAATCAGTATTTAAACAAAGTATATGGTTAGCAGGTTTAAAAAGCTGATAGTGCAGTAGTGTAACAGAATAATGATCAAATCTATCAGAAACACTGTTAGGTATGATTTAGAATTTAAAAACTGTAACATGATTGCTACTATTGTTTATGGTATGGTCATGTGACAGGCTTATTTCACTACAAAATCAAAGTAAATGAAGGAAGTAGAACATGGAACGATTAAAATTACAAAAACATAATATTGTAGTATGGCAGAGAATTTGGTTTGTATGACATAAGAATTACCACTTCCTTCCTATTAGTTAACAACAAAATGGTCACATGACATTCAAGCAAAAAAATTAGAAGTCTTTATTTAGAGTGATCAATGTGACATAATATGTATTCATTAGAATGCTACATAGATCACAAGATTTCAATTAATAAATAATGAGTGGTTCTATCTCCAATAAATAGTCATAGTTGAGGATAAAAGCTAGGCCCTTCAGAAGATTTTAAGTTATACTGATTTTAAATTCCGCTATCTTATGAATAAAAAGAAAGCCTTGTTTTTGTAATACTTCTGGATAAGTCTACATGCTTAAAAGAACTACCATTCAAGGCCAGGTTCAATTCCTGAGAACCAAACAAGGTACTTAGGAAGACACTAAAATACAAGTATAGCAAGTTATTCAGGTGAGGAATTGCAGCATGAAAAGTTATGAGCAACGGAGCACTTTATACCTAGACAAGTTTCATCTTTATAGGATTGGTAATTTGCACTCACTCTCATGAATATCTCCCTGGATAAGATGAAACTAACCAGAATGATATAACCTAACATCTGAAGAATTCTGACTGATATCAGAGTTAAGAAAGTGTTTGAAACTTGGATAAAAATGTAATACTTTTGAAAGAGGAACCTACATCTTCTTTTGGAGTTCAACCTGCTTCTCCTTCTTCTCATAGTACTCCATGATCTTCAGCCGCTGCTGCTGCACTAGACGGCCCTTTTCGATGTTGAACTCCTCTTCGGCCTTCGCATCGATTTCCTCAGCCTTTTCATTGGCCTCTTGTTCGATGAAGGCCATCATGTGCTTGATCTAGTAACAAATAATGCCATTTTTCATCCAGGGAAACCATTATTTAAGAATAAGACAATTTTCAAGTCCATTCTGACTTCAGAGGCAATTTGGAACAGAGTCGGCAAATGCCTCATTTTGGATCAATTATTCTGACAAATCCATGTCGACAGATTTACGCTGCTGCTAAATTTCATTCACATACCTGCTTTTGGACATCTGCATCGCTGAGCGCCATGGCTGTAGGTTAATATTTAGCACCACTAACACGAAAAAACAACCGATAAAGAGCCAGAAAACTAAAAACTGGCTCAAAGAAGTAAGTCGACGCCTATCAGACGTGCTTCTTCATTGAACAATCATATGATCCCGGTGTTACCAAGTAATGAAAAATTTTCACTCCATACCATAGACAGTTCAGGCAAATATGTCGTTTTCTTATTTGATTCTGATAGGAGTCGACAAAAACACTCTTGTATTTTAACGCAACATGAAAATTCCTAGACCCATCACATCACAAATATATAATAAAAGTAGATGCTTAGAATTTTATTAGAGTATTTAAATAAATACTCAGAGCATTGATTTTCTTTTCCATATTGAAAAGCTGTAATTTCAAATACGCTAAATCAAAAACAATTGTCAAAATTTAATTGAATCATCATCAAAAACAATTTAGATAGGCAGTTCACTGATCGAGTATGATCTGCAGCAGGTCTAGTCGTTAATTCAGTTGACATTAATTTTAGGCACGCAGTAAATTGCTGCTTTGACAAGTAAGAAAACAAAAATGTACTACGTAGTGCCTAATAAAATCGATGTCCATTGAGCAAAGCAGCAATGTACTGCAAGTGCCTATCAAATTGATGTCAACTGAGTTAGCGAATACACATGCTCTTATTAGATCACCACTTTGCGCCATAGTATTATTGCTACTGCAGCCGCTGCTATACGCACTGTGTGGGTATGCAGTTCACGTCATGTAATGCCAGCTGTACACACTCGTCTCGTCGCGTCGCGTGGCTCTCGTCGAGTCGCGTCGCGTAGCGGGTTGACACGAGAGCACACTATGTACACACTCATTGTATCTTTATTCTTTATGTAAGCTATTTCGTTTTGTTTCTTGAAGTAGTATGGAAAATCAGTTGGCTGAGCTAGTGTTGTATTAGTTGCTTGTCCTTGTCCCTAACATATTTTGGACTACTTATTAGTATTTCCCTTTGGTAGGATTCAAAAAATTCTAACTCACGTGCGTTAGACCACATCGAATCACAATGAAGTTAGCGGGCAACTAAACGAACTAGTGTGTACAGGCGCGCTCTCGTTCTCGCGCTTTTTCGACTAGACCCTTTCTTTGACTCGTGCACAAAAAACCGACTAACTTCCAAGAATCACGAGACACCGCGAGACGCGACGTGACGCGACGAGGACACCATGTACACACTCATACTCTGCCTATCCCGTGGTGTCTCGCTCGACGAGCGTGTATAGCCGGCTTAATAACTTTGCCGCGTTGAAGTAGGTTACAAATTATTGCGATGTACTGTTAACTTACTAAAAAAGTAGTGCCCCATTACCATCAACAAGCCTTGTTTGCCAAAATTACGGACCGAACCTTGAAGTAAATACGATGTCATTGATGTTTGATCTCGTTTCGTTGGATATTTGACACAAAATTTAAAATTAAATGGTCATTTTAATTTTATTGTTTTTATTTCCTTTTATAAGTTTCATGTCTTGGTGACACAGGCGTATTCTCCTTTTGACGTTTGTCTGAACTAATATTTGTTATATGTCGTAAAGTAATCCATCGGATAAATTTATTATTATAAACGCCCACGTGAAATTGAATTTTTTTTTAATTGGAATCATAGACTAAATTTTATATTTTCATTCGACAGAATTTTCTTATTTACGTGTGGTAATTAAATTGAGTGTTGGCTACAAAAGTCAAACTAAAAACTATTTATTCATATAGTGTTTGATTTTTTAAATTACAGTAATGTCGAAGTTTATAAATAATATTAAAATTAAAAACAAAAATTGACAAGTTGTCTTGATTTCCCTTTTACAACGTGGCTCATTCATTTAATAAATAAGTTACTAGAGCGAAAATTGTTACAGTTTTCCGTCCGCTTTCAACAATATGGCCGCCAGTTGTTTAGGGTAATGTGGCGTTCGACAAAACTGAGTGAAATTGTTAAAATATTTATAAGTGACGTAAAGATGCATAAAGTTTTCAGCATTTTATAGCAGTGTTTCATGCATAGACGGTTTTGAGCATCTCTTTAGTTCGTCTTAAAATTTTTGAATGCATAAAAATCGTCGTCTAAATTGGACAGTCAACAAACTTTTGTTTATTTCATTGGAGTGGATTTATTTGTTCCTGCAGAGAATACTCGATTATGAACCATTTATACTGGTATTGAAATAGTGGAACAAGGACTGACGTCGACACATTAGGTAAAAATTTGTATTTTTTGAAGAATCGAGTGTACCAAAAACAGGGGTCGCCATTGTTTGACAGGGGACGATAACCAAACCATAGTAAAATACTGATAAAATGTATGATACCTATTTCATTTGTTGTTATTAGCTAATGTTATCTTGTATTCCTATCTCTGCATTTAACACCTCAATGCGTATGTATGAAATTCATTTGGTCTCGTTTCATAAACACCTCATAAGTTTGAACTGATCTTGTTCAAGTCAACACAAAGTTTTACCGTAAGGTATCGTATATTTTACTGAAAACCCCTGATGTCTTCAGTTGTACAGTCTTGTTTACATTAATCAGCCATTACAGGTTCTGTTTATGTGTTTTTATCTTGGATTATTGTCTGTAATAGTACATTTTGATGTGTTTTGAACTACCATGTAACCATATTATTCCTTGTCCTGTGAAATCAGTTGAACAGATGGCTAAAAATATTATATTTTTCATTTAGGGTGTACTGAGCTAAAGTAAATGCTTTACATAGCTGAATGCAATATACTAATGTCCAGCCAATATATTGGAAAGTGGGTATTGAAAATAAATCAAGTTGGAAAACTTTTGAAACAGACTTTCTTTAGTTATTTGTATGAAATGTTAGTATTAATGAATGTATTTATAACTTGTGGCTTCTTTTATTATTAATACATTTTAATAAAGAGAAAATTGTCATGTGTGTGTAGATAACCTCTCCTACATAGTCAATTTCATTGCCATAAGTGTGGTAATGTAGAGAAATTGATATTACATACACAATCATCATCTATATAGTTAATTCAACAACACACCCAAGAGACAGGCAATCTCAAGGAAAACTTGCTTTTAGATAACTAATTGGTATGAGCAGCACTTTGTAAACAATAGTTAGTTTTTTATAAGATTAATATTGTGTCTATTTTAAGATTGTGCTTGGTTTATAAGAAGTATATATTGTGATTGTGACACAGTAATTACTACACTAGCCAGCTGCACAAATGGAGAATAACTCTTGATAGGCCAGTAGAATCATCATTTGATTTTTAGATACTATCGGAGTTGGTCATTATCTAGTGGCTTAGATAAAGATTATTCAGTAAAGTGTAAATTAAAATTTCTGTAGTGTGAGAAATGTGGTTCTATGATTTCACATATAAAAATGAGGGTAATTAACGTTTTCAGGTTATGGCAAACTTGAATTTTCAACAAGCACCTAGAAGCCTAGCGAGTGGCGGTGTGGGCGGTCGTGTGAGCTCAGGGCTGGTGGGTGGCGTGTCAGGCCATGTGACGCCAACATTCGGAGGCGCACTGTCGCCCGGCCGGAACTCCACCGCCATGCCCGGGGGTGCTCCGCCCTCTATGGCATCGCGATCAACACTATTCGGTCAGCGGGCGTTTGCCGACCGCAGGGTACCCATACCAAACGCGTTATCGCAGCCTAACTCAAATTCCATGGTGAGAATCTCATTTTTGTTAAACTGTCATAATTTATAAATGTGGGTAGAGAACAAAAAAAAATTATTGCTGCTTACCCACAGCAAATGCTATTCTCACATAAAAGGAATTATCTGTGAGAATAGCACAGGACAATTTGTGACATATCTTGTTATAATTCATGGCATCCTAGTTGAAATAATTTGTGAGTTGTGTTAATGTTAAGTTTTATAGTGTGCAAAATCCATTACATAGTATTGTCTAAGAAATCCTCTACTAAATTTATAGGTAACCTAAAAATTTTTATTCAAAGATCAATACTTTATAGTTTGGTTTTCAAATAAATCTAGCAAGATTTGTGTCAATATTTGTATTGAAATAGCTTTCAAGGTTGAACTCTTTACTTGGTAATTTTATGTTTTTGTGAGGACAGGCCTAAGACAAAATGATTTTCTGTTAACGTTCACGTTAACAGTTAGTACAAAATGTATGGCAATGAAAACTTAATGTCATTGCTGAAACAACGTGAATGCTAACAGAAAAGTATTTCTTCTTGGGCTGTTGAGAAGCAAAAAATGTGATTGGGATTAAACTGATTCAATGTGTAGTCCTTTTTGCATAGGTTTGTGTCTAAAGGTTTTTGTGTTTATCCAGACTTTTTTGCTGGACATATACGAGGGCGGGTCAATAAGTCCGTGACTTTTGGAATAAAACACAGATTTTTTGATAAATAAATCATTTTATTTTTCAACGTAGTCTCCCTTGAGCTCTATACACTTTGTCCAACGCTTCTCCAATTTTTTTATCCCTTCCAAAAAATATGATTTGTCGAGGTCCTCAAAATAGGCCTTTGTTTGCGAGATGACTTCATCATTGGAGTCAAATCTTTTTCCACCAAGCCATTTCTTCAGGTTTGGGAACAAGAAGTAGTCACTCGGAGCCAAATCTGGAGAATAGGGCGGATGAGGGAGCAATTCATAGCCCAATTCATGGATTTTTGCCATGGCAACTGCACATGTGTGCACCCTTGCATTGTCTTGGTGGAAAAGAACTTTTTTCTTGGCCAAATGAGGTCGGTTTTTCTTCAAATCGTCATGGAATCGGTCCAATAAGTTGGCATAATATTCCCCATTGATTTTTCTTCCCTTTTGAAGGTAGTCAATGTGGATTATCCCGCGTGCATCCCAAAAAACAGTCGCCATAACTTTATTGGCTGACAAACCCACCTTGGCCTTCTTTGGCGCCGATGCACCCTTAGAAACCCACTGTTTTGACTGTTGTTTGGTCTCTGGTGTGTTGTGATGGATCCATGTTTCGTCCACGGTTACAAAACGGCGCAAAAACTCCTCCATATTGCGATTAAACAACGCCAAACCTTCCTGTGAAGTTGTTACACGATTGCGTTTGTGGTCGACTGTGAGCAAACGCGGCACCCATCTTGCGGAAAGCTTTCTCATGCCCAAGTGATCATTCAAAATTGAAACCACTGAGCCATGCGAGATCCCTACGGCTTCCACAATCTCTTGCACTTTCAATCTTCGGTCGGCCAACACCATATCGTGAATTTTTTCGATTGTTTCGGGTGAAGTGACCTCAACTGGGCGTCCAGGACGTTCGGCATCTTCAGTGCTTGTACGTGTACGGCCACAACGAAATTCAGTAAACCACTTTTTTACCATTGAAATCGATGGTGCAGAGTCCCCATAGTATTTATCAAGCTTAGCCTGGGTCTTGGTAATGGTTTTTTTTCGCAAAAAATAATGCTTAATAAGCACACGAAATTCACTTTTTTCCATTTTTTCCTCAAATTACTGGGTAGTCTGATAAAGATAGCTGTCAAAAACAAACTAACTGACGCAGCAAGTTCAAATTTTGACAGGAGTCAACTGACAGATGCCTGTTGACAGGAGTAGTGTTGCTTTTTCAGTAAAGAGGTCAGAAATTCAAAAAGTCACGGACTTATTGACCCGCCCTCGTATTTAAAAATGTTAACCTTATTTTGAAGTTTGAATTTTATGTTTTGATTGTATTCTTTTGTGCATTTTTTTCTTTTTTCTTCTATAGAGTCCAACCAAAGGTTGTTTGTACAAGATCACTCTTGACCCATAACAATCTATTAATCTGAATTGCTCAAAATTTTAATTTGTCATGGTAAACAATAAAGAGTATTCTATCCATGTATTTATTGTTTTCAGTCAAGTATGGGCAACCTGTCTCGGTTCAACACCAGCAGCAACTACCACTCGGTGTTCGGCGAGGGCGGCGACACGTCGACGCCTCCGCTGCTCGACCTCAGCGAGTTCCCCTCGCTCACGGCGCGGGGGGCCGGCGACCAGGCGCCCGCCGCCGCGCCGCCGCCGCCCGGCTCTAAACCTTACGGTAAGTACTTAGTTGACGAGAATTTTACAATGGAACTTTGAGACACTACATCTGTTAAGTGTTACTGCACCAATCGATCTTTCTTCGATCTTTACCATTGATGGGCGTTGGTAGATTGGTGTGGTAGCTTTAGTAGGGAAGTTAGCTACGGTCAATCAACATCGACTGGTCCATTCTACCATTGATCGACTACCAATCGAATGGTATGGTAACATGAGAGATTTATTTTAGAAGCAAGTTGTAATACAAAAATATTATTTCTTTGATTTAAAAAGTATGGACAAGTAATCATTTGTTTTAGAGCTAATGTGCCGATGGTCCTTGCATTATTCTTCTAGTGACCACTGCATCTTTGTATGAAATAGGCACATATATAAACTTACGTGTTTTCTCATGGCGGTAAGCAGAAACTACAGAACGCCACCTGCTACGATCCTTGTATACTCTTTTTGCTTCTTTTACGTTACAAAATATATGACTAGATGATAATTTCGATCTTGTTAAACTGTGACAGTGGGTATGGTGAAGCAGCCAACATCGGAGCAGTCAGAGTTCACGATGTCGTCTGAGGATTTCCCGGCGCTGCCCGGTACGTCGAGCGGGGGCGGCGCAGCGCCCCTGCCGACGCCGGGCCCGCTTCCGCCTCCACCTGACTTCAGCAACCACACCAACGACAAGCCCCGGAAGGGCATACAGACCTCACCCGATGGTAAATATCTACACACAGTATCACACACTAATAACAAACCTTTTAATGAGATTTTTCCACTAAAAATAATGTTGGTTGAAATAACACAGAAATGCACTTTTTATTTTTAATGTGTTATGTCCTGCGAATGAACGAAATATTGTGCTGCATTTCTAATTAATAACACAAACTGTGTTTATCTATTTTGTGTTTATTATGATTAATGCATGGCATATTTTAACGTTCTATATCTGAGGAATTTTGATTTAGATAGTAAATAAAACTGAATTTGCACCTGACATGTAATTTTTTTGTCCCTAAAGTTATCAGTCAAGGAGCACATACGGAATTCTACGGTGTGTATACTAAATAAGTGCTGGAAATATATTAAAATGCATGCATTTGTTGTTCTAAAGCAGTTTTAATATATAGTCCAGATAATATACCATTAGAAGTAGTATTTATGTTGTGACAGTGTATTAATAAATAATGTGTAATGTTTTAGGTAAAGTAACGAATATACCAGAGACGATGATACCGAACCAATTCGGTATCGTGGGACTGTTGACGTTTATCCGCGCGGCGGAGTCGGACCCCAGTTTAGTGTCGCTGGCATTAGGGCAGGATCTCACTGCACTCGGACTGAACCTAAATTCACCAGACAACCTCTATCTCACCTTTGCTGGCCCTTGGGCGGACACGCCGTGCAGGTAATTTAATTTGGGATAGTATTTAAATGAGCGACTTTACTTTCAAAGTAGAGGAATCAAACATTCTGAATATTATCCTATTTATGTTATAATGATGGTAGAATCATCAAATCAACCTCTCAGGCATACCCGGGCCTGCGGACGGCAAGTAGTGGGTAACTCGCCGTCCGATCAGCACCAGGCCGAGGAACAGGGGTGGGTTTTAGTCAGTAAGAGTCTGACACGCCCTTCCGCTCCACCCTAGAGCGGAAGAAGTCAGGATGATTTCCCACCCCCCAAAAAAAAAAACCTCTCAGGCATTCAGTGCTAAGTCTTCTAAATCAGAGATTTTTTTCTGTAAAGCAGATTTAATACACACTACATTTCACTTAAATCTATCATGTGTCAAAACCAACATAGGCATTTTGAATAGAGTATCTAACAGATACATAATTTGTTTCAGACCACAGGATATGGACTATCATGTGCCTCCCGAATATCTAATCAATGGTTCAATTAGAGAAAAGTTGGCGCCTCTACGACTAAGTCGATATAAAGAAGACCTCTTGTTTTATTTGTTTTACTGTTTCGTTGGTGACGTGCTGCAAATCGCAGCTGCAGCTGAACTGTGAGTCGATCTTATTGTTTTAATATAGATGTATGTTATAGTTATAATGTATAACCACAATGTCAAGTTGACTGTCATGGCACTAGGATCGTTTATCTGCTTACTGGCGATCAAATCTGCACATGTAGATCCAACAAACGTTATTGTCTGATCATTATAAGTGTTTGAAAAAGTTAGACAAAAATATAAAATTCATCAATCTGGTTGATAATTATTATGTAAGCCAAAACACACCTGTCAACGTTTTGACTTGTTGTTCAACAATGCTCTGACGATCGACAGGTGGAGGGATGCCCATCCGCCTGGCTGCCCTATGCTCCTTACCGGCGACGGGTAGCGGCGTCGCCGGCGCAAGAGAAGTAGATCGCCACTCGACATGCTTCAAAATATGTGTTTATGGGTTTTATGTGTACTACATTGACCTACGACTAATCCTTCTAAATAAGCTAATTATCTTTAACTAAAGGCTAGCTAGGCTAAAGCCCATTTTGGGTATAATATTAGGTAACAACGCAAAGCAATATGCAGTCATTAAAGGTATTGTCATTGGTTATTGGAATGCTTCCATAGAGACATACAAAATGAAGAGATAATTTACGACAAGCAATTGATCACTGCTGCATAAAAGTACTGTTTTCAACAAGGATGCGAAATGCATCTTTACATAGTGTACAACTTTTTGAATCTTTGTTACAGCTACAATCGAGAATGGCGGTATCACATGGAGGAAAAGGTGTGGATCTCTCAAGCGCCCGGCATGCCTATGGTGGAGAAGACCTCAACGTACGAGCGCGGCACCTACTACTTCTTTGACGCGCACAACTGGCGTAAGGTACTATTGGCGTTTATTTAGATTTACACTATATATGCATGTGGCATGACTAGTTCTATTTAAGAAAAGCATGATATGATAGTAAGAAGCTTATTGGAAAGGCAAGAACTCCATATATTTATCTTTTATTAATTTAGTTGTGTATTGTATATTGGGCTGGTGTCCGTAACTCCGACGTCCAAAGCACGTATTTTGCGTACAGGTAGGACAGGATTGTTATTCGATCCACCCAAGCTCCTCAAGGAAGGCCAGCAGCGCCCTGGTGTTAAATATTACATTTTCTTGCCTAGCCTGCTAGGGATGCTTATCCTTTAATCCTGCAAGAATGGTGGCAGTTACTGGCACTCTTTTGTAACTTATTTCGTTAAAATACTGCTGATTCGCAGCCTCTTTTTTATTTAATTAATGTTGTGTTTACGGTGTAATCACAATGTTATTTGTCATCAGGTGGCGAAGGAATTCCACTTGGACTACAGCAAGTTGGAGGGGCGGCCGCAACTGCCGCCGCATGTGCTCACGTAGCGTTCCCGCCGCGTCCTCTCTCATACACCTATTGTAGTTTTGTTATATAAAAAGTACAAGTTTAAAAAAAATATACTCTTTTATTTATGCAATGCCCCATTGTTCATATGGCCTCAACTGAGTGTCTATAAGAAATTAATATTACATCACATAGTGACATAGCTGTACAATCTATACTAATGGAAAAAATTAACAGATAAAAAAAAACCATTTTGCGATTTTTCAAATGGCCGTATGTTTGTTAAAAGTTATTGTATCAGAGTCTATGTCGCTAGTATTATAATATCTGTGGTTAAGTGCATCCATAGAGCAACACGGGCCATCGCCGAAACGGTTCGCCGGTAGCCCGTGTTGCTCTACGTGTGCATCGCACAATCAATAGGTATATACTGAATACCGTGGAAAATAAAACGTTTATTTTAAATTCTTTTTAGTTTTTTTTCAACCATATTGACCAGATAACTTGTTCATTCAGCTTCATTTAGTTTTTGTTTTACGGTATTCAATAAGACAGCGCGATGCACATTACTTTGAAAAAAATGTCATATGATCTCAAAGCTAAAATATATATGATAAAAAAATACAGTCGAATATAGAACCTCCTCCTTTTTCGAAGTCGGTTAAAAAATCAGTGTGATTTTTTTCTGATCCCTTAGGTTTTTCCATATTAAGCCTCGTATTCATGATAAACATTTGTTTAGCAACAGTTGATCAACGTTGTTGATGAACGGCGAGAATGCTGCTGGAAACTTTGTTTAAATCAATATGGGTTGTCTACACACGCTAGTCTGCATTAAAATGTTGCCCGAGGAAGTATTGTTGTTGTGTTCTCTGTATCTGATGTGATGACGCGACTGCCATGTTTATAATCAGGTGCAAACACGTCCACACGTCAACATTTTGTTGATAAACTCATGTTTTCGCTCGCCGGGCGTCCACTCTGCAACATGGCATGATCAACTCCGCAACACAAGTGTTGCCCGCAATATGTTGACAGCAACTCGGCAACATGTTTATGCAACCATGTTGCTTAACAAATGTTTACCATGAATACGAGGCTTTTAGTTATGCCACGAAACTTTTTTTTTTTTGGGTGTTTGAATCATCCAATGACATCTCCCGCTCCGGGTGGAGCGGGAGAGCGTGTCAGACTCTACTGACTAAAAAAAAGAATTTTGAAAATCGGTCCACAACTGACGGAGAAATCGGCGGACATACATAAAACATACATACAGTCGAACATAGAACCTCCTCCTTTTTCGAAAGTCGTTTAAAAACCCACCCGTGTTCTTTCCCTGCCCTGAGTGCCCAGGGGCGCGGTAACTCTGTTTCGAATTTATCCACAACCCCTGGGCAGGCATCGGCCATGACGGGCCCCGTCATGATTGCTGACAACTCTTCTTTGAGGCGCGCGTGGAACACTACGCGCCGTCGACTCTCGAGCCTGGTGCTGATCGGACGGCGAGCTACCCACTACACGTTGTCCGCAGGCCCGGGTATGCCACAAATCTTAGGTACATGCGCAACTGGTCCTGTATTCTTATCCTTAGAAAGATAGTTTCCATTCTGGAATGTAGATTTCAGTTCCACATAACTGTCAGTTCGGCAATCATGCCTTTGTTTTTGTCCCATGCAGGAATCGTACCTTCGACTAGTGTCATGGAAGTTACCGCCCAGTCACTGCACCATTAGTCTTCATCTGTGTTGTGAGGGTCTTGGACTATAAAAAGTGATACTGACGCTCATGTCTATCAATTATTTAGATTTATCGTGTCACAATCATGTATAATAATTTGATTCATTACTAAGTACTTTATTTTTGTTTTGTTTTGATTTCCGTGTGAACTAGGTAAGTACATAGTTCTGAATTCAAATTATTATACTCGATAAATCTAATAATTGATTGACATGGAAATTAGCATTCGTTTGTATTCGGAAATGCGATGATTGCCGAAATAGTTGTACCGTAATATCGTACTATCTTCAGTTTTGAGCCTTCTTGTGTGCGTTTGTATGTTTGTTACTTCTTCACTCTCAAATGGCTGGACGGATTTGGATGAAATTTGATACGTAGATAGGCATTTTGAATAGAGTATCTAACAGATACATAATTTGTTTCAGACCACAGGATATGGACTATCATGTGCCTCCCGAATATCTAATCAATGGTTCAATTAGAGAAAAGTTGGCGCCTCTACGACTAAGTCGATATAAAGAAGACCTCTTGTTTTATTTGTTTTACTGTTTCGTTGGTGACGTGCTGCAAATCGCAGCTGCAGCTGAACTGTGAGTCGATCTTATTGTTTTAATATAGATGTATGTTATAGTTATAATGTATAACCACAATGTCAAGTTGACTATCATGGCACTAGGATCGTTTATCTGCTTACTGGCGATCAAATCTGCACATGTAGATCCAACAAACGTTATTGTCTGATCATTATAAGTGTTTGAAAAAGTTAGACAAAAATATAAAATTCATCAATCTGGTTGATAATTATTATGTAAGCCAAAACACACCTGTCAACGTTTTGACTTGTTGTTCAACAATGCTCTGACGATCGACAGGTGGAGGGATGCCCATCCGCCTGGCTGCCCTATGCTCCTTACCGGCGACGGGTAGCGGCGTCGCCGGCGCAAGAGAAGTAGATCGCCACTCGACATGCTTCAAAATATGTGTTTATGGGTTTTATGTGTACTACATTGACCTACGACTAATCCTTCTAAATAAGCTAATTATCTTTAACTAAAGGCTAGCTAGGCTAAAGCCCATTTTGGGTATAATATTAGGTAACAACGCAAAGCAATATGCAGTCATTAAAGGTATTGTCATTGGTTATTGGAATGCTTCCATAGAGACATACAAAATGAAGAGATAATTTACGACAAGCAATTGATCACTGCTGCATAAAAGTACTGTTTTCAACAAGGATGCGAAATGCATCTTTACATAGTGTACAACTTTTTGAATCTTTGTTACAGCTACAATCGAGAATGGCGGTATCACATGGAGGAAAAGGTGTGGATCTCTCAAGCGCCCGGCATGCCTATGGTGGAGAAGACCTCAACGTACGAGCGCGGCACCTACTACTTCTTTGACGCGCACAACTGGCGTAAGGTACTATTGGCGTTTATTTAGATTTACACTATATATGCATGTGGCATGACTAGTTCTATTTAAGAAAAGCATGATATGATAGTAAGAAGCTTATTGGAAAGGCAAGAACTCCATATATTTATCTTTTATTAATTTAGTTGTGTATTGTATATTGGGCTGGTGTCCGTAACTCCGACGTCCAAAGCACGTATTTTGCGTACAGGTAGGACAGGATTGTTATTCGATCCACCCAAGCTCCTCAAGGAAGGCCAGCAGCGCCCTGGTGTTAAATATTACATTTTCTTGCCTAGCCTGCTAGGGATGCTTATCCTTTAATCCTGCAAGAATGGTGGCAGTTACTGGCACTCTTTTGTAACTTATTTCGTTAAAATACTGCTGATTCGCAGCCTCTTTTTTATTTAATTAATGTTGTGTTTACGGTGTAATCACAATGTTATTTGTCATCAGGTGGCGAAGGAATTCCACTTGGACTACAGCAAGTTGGAGGGGCGGCCGCAACTGCCGCCGCATGTGCTCACGTAGCGTTCCCGCCGCGTCCTCTCTCATACACCTATTGTAGTTTTGTTATATAAAAAGTACAAGTTTAAAAAAAATATACTCTTTTATTTATGCAATGCCCCATTGTTCATATGGCCTCAACTGAGTGTCTATAAGAAATTAATATTACATCACATAGTGACATAGCTGTACAATCTATACTAATGGAAAAAATTAACAGATAAAAAAAAACCATTTTGCGATTTTTCAAATGGCCGTATGTTTGTTAAAAGTTATTGTATCAGAGTCTATGTCGCTAGTATTATAATATCTGTGGTTAAGTGCATCCATAGAGCAACACGGGCCATCGCCGAAACGGTTCGCCGGTAGCCCGTGTTGCTCTACGTGTGCATCGCACAATCAATAGGTATATACTGAATACCGTGGAAAATAAAACGTTTATTTTAAATTCTTTTTAGTTTTTTTTCAACCATATTGACCAGATAACTTGTTCATTCAGCTTCATTTAGTTTTTGTTTTACGGTATTCAATAAGACAGCGCGATGCACATTACTTTGAAAAAAATGTCATATGATCTCAAAGCTAAAATATATATGATAAAAAAATACAGTCGAATATAGAACCTCCTCCTTTTTCGAAGTCGGTTAAAAAATCAGTGTGATTTTTTTCTGATCCCTTAGGTTTTTCCATATTAAGCCTCGTATTCATGATAAACATTTGTTTAGCAACAGTTGATCAACGTTGTTGATGAACGGCGAGAATGCTGCTGGAAACTTTGTTTAAATCAATATGGGTTGTCTACACACGCTAGTCTGCATTAAAATGTTGCCCGAGGAAGTATTGTTGTTGTGTTCTCTGTATCTGATGTGATGACGCGACTGCCATGTTTATAATCAGGTGCAAACACGTCCACACGTCAACATTTTGTTGATAAACTCATGTTTTCGCTCGCCGGGCGTCCACTCTGCAACATGGCATGATCAACTCCGCAACACAAGTGTTGCCCGCAATATGTTGACAGCAACTCGGCAACATGTTTATGCAACCATGTTGCTTAACAAATGTTTACCATGAATACGAGGCTTTTAGTTATGCCACGAAACTTTTTTTTTTTTGGGTGTTTGAATCATCCAATGACATCTTCCGCTCCGGGTGGAGCGGGAGAGCGTGTCAGACTCTACTGACTAAAAAAAAGAATTTTGAAAATCGGTCCACAACTGACGGAGAAATCGGCGGACATACATAAAACATACATACAGTCGAACATAGAACCTCCTCCTTTTTCGAAAGTCGTTTAAAAACCCACCCGTGTTCTTTCCCTGCCCTGAGTGCCCAGGGGCGCGGTAACTCTGTTTCGAATTTATCCACAACCCCTGGGCAGGCATCGGCCATGACGGGCCCCGTCATGATTGCTGACAACTCTTCTTTGAGGCGCGCGTGGAACACTACGCGCCGTCGACTCTCGAGCCTGGTGCTGATCGGACGGCGAGCTACCCACTACACGTTGTCCGCAGGCCCGGGTATGCCACAAATCTTAGGTACATGCGCAACTGGTCCTGTATTCTTATCCTTAGAAAGATAGTTTCCATTCTGGAATGTAGATTTCAGTTCCACATAACTGTCAGTTCGGCAATCATGCCTTTGTTTTTGTCCCATGCAGGAATCGTACCTTCGACTAGTGTCATGGAAGTTACCGCCCAGTCACTGCACCATTAGTCTTCATCTGTGTTGTGAGGGTCTTGGACTATAAAAAGTGATACTGACGCTCATGTCTATCAATTATTTAGATTTATCGTGTCACAATCATGTATAATAATTTGATTCATTACTAAGTACTTTATTTTTGTTTTGTTTTGATTTCCGTGTGAACTAGGTAAGTACATAGTTCTGAATTCAAATTATTATACTCGATAAATCTAATAATTGATTGACATGGAAATTAGCATTCGTTTGTATTCGGAAATGCGATGATTGCCGAAATAGTTGTACCGTAATATCGTACTATCTTCAGTTTTGAGCCTTCTTGTGTGCGTTTGTATGTTTGTTACTTCTTCACTCTCAAATGGCTGGACGGATTTGGATGAAATTTGATACGTAGATAGCTTATACCTACCCTGTGTTTTTACTTATTCTACTTTTTATCCCGGTCTACGCGGGTGAAACCGCGGGACCCAGCTAGTCATCAACAAAGCCAGTGGGAGTAGTGGGCACTAGATTGTCTTTCATAATTAGGTACCTATATTGTCTGATTTCCATGGAACTGGCAGCTTGGTCATAAGTGGTGAAACGATCGTGCTGATTAACACGTTCCTAGACAGTTGCTGTGCGTGGCATTTACAGTAACACTTTGACTTGTGATATTATGCACATAATTATGTAATTGTTGCTTAAGAAATGTTAGGGAGAGATAAGATGGTAGCTGTCAGCAATATACGTGACTACCACAGGACCACCATCGCCAATCGCTTGCATATTTAGTAACCAATTGGTGCTAATTAGTCCCCTAACAAAAAACAAACCGGCCAAGTGCGTGTCGGTCTTCGCACATTTAGGGTTCCGTACAAAATGAGGGAATTATCAAAGAAATAATCTGATTTATCAATATCACATTTTTTTTTCTTTGATAGTACCAAATTTTTTCAATTGGTATTTTTTAGTAAAGTTATCACCAAAATTCAAGTTCATAGGTCAATGGGAAGTTAAAAAATTTTTCGAAACCAAATTTTGTGACAGACGGACACGTGAGTGACAACAATAAGGAAGGAACACCCATAAAATTACCTCAGTAGTTTTCGATAAAATCGACTTCGAAGGTGGTCACACCCGCGTAAACAGGACCACATTGATTGACGAAAAAGGATGCCACAACTATTCTAAGTATAGAAATAGTAGGTACCTACCTATAAGTGTGATTCATAACTGAAACATTTTTATTTACCAAGAAATTAACTTTGATTACTTTCCCGCACTCGGTCAGCAGAACAACGATATTTTTATGTCGATTCCAAGTTTGAGGAGCTTGTTGCTGAAAAATTGTACCCTGCAAGATAAAATTAGTACATAATCGAAATTTTAAATTAATGCTCCAGCTGTTTACGACATGTACCATGCCATTGGTGGGTCTGCGGTGGTCACGGTGATCATATTTATAATTTCAAAATGTCCGTAATGAAAACTCTCCTTCTCTTCTTTGCCCTCGCCTCTTTCCGTTATGCGGGGTCGGCCGCCGAAGGATTAAGAAACCCCGTTATGTGGGGTTTCCTAATCAATTCGTTGCTAAGCATCATCATCTATAAGGCCAAGCTTTTGCATTTGTCATCCAGGTACTCGTAGTTTGCGGTTCCTCTCTTTTTTGTAGCAATGGAAAGGCACTTCTTCACGATATGGTCATCGGATCTTTGCATAACATGTCCATACCACCTTAGTCTTTTTTTTTGGGGGGGTTGGGAAATCATCCAATGACTTCGCCCGCTCTGGGTGGAGCGGAAGGGCATTTCAGACTCTTACTGACTAAAACCCACCCCTGTTCCTTCCCTGCCTGAGTGCCCAGGGGTGCGATAACTCATTTTCAGAATTTATCCGCTACCCCTAGGCATGCAGGCACCAGCCACGATGGGCCCCGTCAGTGGTGGCTGACAACATCTCTTTGAAGCGCGCGTGCAACACTACGCGCCGTCGACTCACGGGCCTGGTGCTGATTGGACGGCGAGCTACCCACTGCTCGCCGTCCGCAGGCCCGGGTCTACGGTGGCCGGAAATCGTCTCGCGACGTCCTACGCCCAGTACGCCCAGTACCTCTCCTGCGGTGGTAGCGGCCGGGGCCGTGAGGGCCACTTCGTTGAGCTTCCCTCACGCGTCCCGCCTCCGCCTTCACGAGCATTACTGCTTCGCAGAAGGCGGAGACTGCCTCCCATTCCCTCTCGCTCCGTACCATGGCCAGAACCAGGGCTGGGCGCGAGAGGCCGCCGCCACCTATCGCATCCACGAGGACACGGCGGTGCTCCGCCCAAGCACACGCAGGATACGGTGGAGCATACGGTGGAGGTCTGCCCCGACCTCCACCGTATGCTCCACCGTGTCCTCTGATACTACCTTAGCCTGGACTCCGTAATGTTATCAGTAATCGGCGTTACTTTGAAACTCCCCCTTACGTGTACGTTACGCACTCTTTGAGAGTGAGTCAGAGTATGAAGTTTCTGCCCATGAATTTTCTTCGAAGCCCACGTTTCGCTACCATAGAGTAAAACAGGCCTCACAGCTGTTTTGTAGACCTTGCCTTTGGTTCTTATTGGCATTTTTGGATCGCAGAGAACTCCCGATAGTGTACGCCACTTATTCCACCCAGACATCGTTCTGTGCGTAATGTCGGCTGTTATCGATCCGTCTTCTGCGATGACCGATCCTAGATATTTAAATTTATTTACTCTAGGTAGGGCTACACAATCCAATTTGACTTCCGCGCTTGATGGTCTAGATTCGTCGGGGTTGAAGTTGCATACCGTGTACTCTGTCTTGGTTCTGCTTATGCGTAATCCGTTCAACTTTAGAGATTTCTTCCATTGCTCCAAATTTTCTTGTATTTTGTCTATACTGT